>CM034152.1:555860506-556439965 GCA_019776745.2 Taxus chinensis
AAAACCTGAAAAACATCAATGAAATTGGTACCTGATGAAGATGTAGACGGATGAGGAAGTGATGTAGACAAGACGGGCGCACACAAGCAATTGCAATAGATCCGAATAACCTGCCAAAACACCGGTGCTGACAGAAAACAGAAAAAGATGTGGCGTTAGAAGGCTATATGGTGGATGCCGAGAAGGGGTCCGGGGGAAGCGAATGAGCTTCCTTGGCGGAGTCAGCCACGTTTTTTCAATAAGAAAAGAAGCAATGCTGATAACAGATGTAAATAAAGACTAGATTTCTGCATTGCCAGTGATAAAACAGAAACCTGAACGCAGACAGAAAGTAAAGAAAACAGGGAACAGGGAAAAATACTGGATTTGTGTTACTTTGACATTTACCTGTCTGCAGAGGAAATCGGCGTCGACTGGTGTAATCGGCGGCGACTGATGTGATCGCGTCGACTGGGACTGATCGGCGTCGAACTATGAAAAGATCTGTGCCAACTGAAGACAAGACTGAACAATCGGGGACTGTGCGATTTTAGGATTTTGAGGATGGAAGGTGAATGTGGTTTGTTGGATTGTACCGAAGTTGGCGAGACACTGGAACAGGGTCACACAGATGATAGATGGTGATGCGATGCTGATATGACCGGGACAGAGTAACGGTGCTCCTCTCAGGGATTTGACTTGGACAGGGATCTGCCACCCCTAATTTTATACAATGATGCTAAGAAGATCTCTCTTTCTCTAACCTGTATCTTTCGCTCTTCTGTTCGCTTTTTTTTCGCTCGTTCGTAATCTCTTCCGTTCTCTTCCGTAGTCTTTTCGGGGGCTTAGATAACTGAGTTCTGGGCTTGCTTTTATAATCTGCCGCCGCTCCTATAAAATCGGCGCCGACCATAGGGTCGGCGCCGATCGCGGAAAAGACTCCCGAGATGGCCACATTGATCGATTCGAGAAAGATAAGACTTATCCCGACTACGGGGAAATATCCCGCTTAGGGAAGATTAAAAAATGGATGAAGCATGGGTAGAATAAATTTGGGGTGGATAAGTGATTAAGATGCATGGAAGAAGCGTAATCCAAATATTTAATATTTATTACTCATGGGATAAGACGTGATGGGATGAATTAATTTGGAGTAAGCTATTAAATTGCAAATTGGATAATATCCCAAGGGGATAGTTGGTGACGTAAACGTGCCCCAGGTTACCTAGGCAAGTAAACGGATGGGAGGGACACTAAATTGAGTAACCAATTTTAGGTGTCTACACCAACCACATTACAATGAGAGGTGATTCCAACACATGGCAACAACAAGCTTCCACATCACAAACCAAGTATTTCGCAACCATTCCAAATGAAAATTCAACTCAAACTACAACCACAAGAAGGAATAACAACAAAATAAACAAGGCTTAAAAATGAAAGCCAGAGGAGAAAGAACCTATGGGGAGGCCACGTATGCCTCCCAATGGGAAATGGGTGCCCAACTTAAAAACCTCCAATACATATTTCAAATCCCCTACACACTCTTATGCCTCGCTCAAGTACATCTTATGCCTCCCACTTACTCTTATGCCTCCCACTTACTCTTATGTATCCCTCATTCTCTTATGCCTCCCTCATACAAGAACAAGTAAGAAATGCAAGCATTCCTTGTCCAAGGTGGGGCACCCAACCCAAACTCCCTCCAAAACATGAAATAACTCTTATGCCTCCCTACATGAATTCTCCCCATAATCCCAGGCTCTTACACCACACTTAGGAAATATACCCAAGCACCCAACAACCATTCTAAACACTCAACAAAAACAAACACACAACACAAAATAAAAGAATAACTTAAGAAAAATTAAAGCTCCTACCTTTCCATAGTAGATATTGTTCCAAGATTCACTCTCCAAGATCCTTTAAACCCAAGCAATCACCAACAAGATCCCACAAAAACCAAAAGCTATCCAAAATCCTCTAACTCCAAGAAAATGCAAGAGCACAAAAGAATGAAGTAATCCCCAAACAAGCTAAAGAACTTGAATAAATAGAAAAGGGAGAGAGGAGGATGATGTGGCTCCAAGTAGGATGCCACCTCATTTCCTCTCCACTCTGCATAACCCTAGTCAACCCCATACTCCAAAGCACAATTAATAAGTGGTTGAAGGAATGGAATTTTACTTACACACACAATCTAAGCCCACACCCTTTAAGGACTAAAATAAATACATGTAAGAAAATGCAATAAAAACATACAATTTGTCTTTCCAAAACACATAATGGGGTCTAATTTTGACCCCCCAACCCATAAGTATGGTTGGTATATTGATTTAAGAGATGTGAGACAAGTTTAACTTGTCCCACAAGCCTCCAAAATTTTCCCTTAAGGACAAATCCGAATTTCAAACGAGAGGTGGAATGTACTACACTCAAGATCTTAAGCACTCAACTTAAACACATAAACCAAAGACCTATCAAATCCAATATATAAATTCTTTTGACCCATTATTAATTAATTTATTAAACTAATTAATTTACTAATCTAGATATAAATCAAGTTATTAACAAAAGGGGAAAACATCACTATAATTTCATATACTAAAATTAAATAAAGGAAACTAAATGAAAGAAAACACATAACCCCTTCATCATAATTAGAGGTGATTCACCCCCATGGGAATCCCCCTAACAAAAATTAAAACACATACACATAACAAAATACATGTTGCCATGGTGACCCTTGTTGAATTCATCTAGAGAATTCCAATGTGGTTGGTCTCCAATTCCCCCGTTGTTTGTTGTGAATATAGTTACCTAAAAAACACATAATACCTCCTTCGGCCTCGTGGCTACATTAGAACATCAAAGATAAAATATGTAATATAAATCCATAATCATCTATATATGCATTAAATCATCATCTACACAATTACGATATCCTTTATAATTTCTAACAACATCTTGATTCTACATTTCATCAATATCAGTAGGATCAAAAACTTAGTTCAATTATCAAGGTCTACTTAGTGTGATAAAATATCGCATGTCAATATATATATATATATATATATATATATATAATATATATATATATATATATATATATATATATATATATATATAACCAAGTCAATCGCATATCAACATCAATATTAAATGTCTCTAATAATCCAACGCATCATTTATGAATCATAATCAACAACAATCCAATATCACTAACATCTAATATCATGTTAAATAAATTAAAAAAATACAATAATATCCATAAGTATAGTCGATAGTATCGAAATCAATAACAAAAGGTGTCGAAGAGAAGTAGGCACTACATCCTCGTCCCCTTAGATTTGAATTCCTCCTGGAAGTCACTGGAATAGGTGTGGAAACTAGACTCGTAGCAATGTAGCATCCTCCCATGTAGCCGCAGTCTCATCATATCTTTCCCATTGGACTTGAACCTGGTCAATCTCTCTGCCTCGAAGGCCTAGGGTCCTACGCTCTAAAATGCGAACGAGCTCCACCATCACCTGCCCCTGATCCTGCACCTACAAAGAGGTCCAATCTAGTACATGAGAAGGGTCTGCAATATATCTCCTAAGTATAGAAACATGAAACACATCATGGATGTGAGACAAGATGGGTGGCAATGCTAGATGGAGGCCAATAACTGATACTCTCCAAGATCTCAAAGGGAACCACAAACCTAGGAGCAAGCTTATAACCTTTTCCATAATGGATAGAGCTCTTATGTGGTTTGACACAAAGAAACACCTTCATGCCCACATCATAACTATGATTTATCTTATGCTGATCTACATACTTATTCTGCATGTCATGTGCCTCGTATAGTCTCTGCCTGATCATAACAACATGTTGCTCCATGTCCTGTAGTAACACTGGCCCAAGAGAATCCTTGTCCTCTAACTTATCCCAACTAAGAGGTGTCTTGCACTTTCTACCATAAAGTGCCTGAAAAGGAGCCATGCCTATTGAACTCTGAAAACTATTATTATAGATGAAATCCAACAAGTACAAATACTGCTCCCATCTCGACTGATGATCCATGACTTACATCCTAAGCATGTCCTCCAAGATTTGATTCACCCACTTAGTCTATCCATCTATCTCAGGGTGATACGTTATACTGAAATTGATCTTCATCCCAAGAGCATGTTGCATCGTAGTATAGAAGTGAGAAGTGTACAAAGATTGCAGTCACAAATGATCTTCCGCGGAATCCCTTGTAGCCTGATAATTTCATTATGATACACTCATACTACTGCAATAGTTGTGTAGGTGGTCTTCACCAGAGAAAAATGAGCCACTTTCGTCATTTTATCCATCATGACCATGATGGCGTTATGGTGGTATCTCGACGTTGGTAACCCAACTTTGAAGTCCATGGAAATGGTGTCCCATTTCTACTCAAGTATAGCATGAGGAAAAAGAAGGCCAGCTGGATGTTGATGCTTAGCCTTCACCCTCTGACACTTTAGAAAACTTGACACAAATTGAGCCACGTCTCTCCAAAGTCTTCTCCAATGGTACAACTGTATTAAAGTGGCATGCATCTTCTTCACCTCGGGATGGGTTGAATAGGGTACATGATGAGCCTCTATCAAAATTTCCTTCCTCAAGCCTCCATCTCTGGGAACATATATCCGACCTCTATGTCGGAGAAGGCCATCTTCCTCTAATTAAAAACCATCAAAATTCCCCTCAAGGGGGGTCTAAGACTCAATCTCTAGCCTGGCTACAAGGTAGAAGTTGTCATGAGGAAGTTGCTACAAAATCCTACTCCGTAAAAATGTACCCACTGAACTAACCTTAACAACATGTCTCCATTTACTCAGGGCATCTACAACCACATTCTCCTTCCCCTTCAGATGCTCTATATCCATATTGTACTCACATAGCAACTCTATCCAACGCCGCTGACGAGAGTTGAGATTGGGCTGCGTGAATAGGTGACGAAGACTAAAGTGATCTGTCCTGAGTGTAAATCTCTAGCCAAGAAGGAAAGTGTCTCCACCCCACCAAGGCATGCACAACTACGGCAAGATCAAGATCGTGAGATTCTTTACAAACGCGGCTTTGATGGTATTTTGCTTCGATGCCTCAAAACCCATGAATCATCTAAAGCCATCCAGGAGTCCATGACGGTATTTGTGGTGGACATTTTAGTGGCTTAGCTGTAAGCCAGCGCATTTACGTTTTGGGATATTATTGGCCTTCTCTTAATCAAGATTGTTGTGAATACACTAAGAAGTGCGTCAAGTGTCAGCAACATTCCAATCTCATCACGCACATCCCTAGTCAGGCTTTGCAACCTGCGGCAGATTTGTGGCCTTTTTCGCAGTGGGGTCTTGATCTTATTGGTCTCATCGGTCCCCGTTCTTCACAGCGTCATCATTTCTATCATTACTGCCACTGAGTACTTTACTAAGTGGGTAGAAAGCCATCCCTCTTTCTTCAACAAAGGCTAAACCCATAGTTGATTTTCGTCTATCACACATCATTTGTCGCTTTGGCGTTCCACACAAGCTAATCACAGATAATGGTAAGTCTTTCAAAAACGCTGATTTGCAGAATCTCTGCAACGCTTTCAATATCAAGCTCAGTTTTTTTTCTTCTCCATACTATCCTCAAGCTAATGTGGTCAAGCCGAAGCTTCCAATAAAACTTTTTGCGTAATATCCTCGCAATGGTAACTAGTCGAGCTGGTAGGGATTGGCATCTACATATCCCTTTCGCTCTCTGGGCTTAATTATGCCGGACTAGCATTCGTACTCCTACTGGTTACTCCCTTCTCTCTCGTCTATGGGTCTGAAGGCTCAGGTATTTCCTTCCTATGGAGTCCAAATCCATCTCTCCGTGTTTCTCTCAGAGAATATTTTGTCTCCGATGAGGACTATCGTCAAAATCGTCTAACAAACAACTTGAATTATTAGATGAGGCGGCGTCTTAACGCAATTTCCCCTTGAGCATCATCAAAGTCCTATCTCGAGGCGTGTCACGCGTGCTTATAACAAGCATGTGCAACCCGTGACTTCAAAATTGGTGATCTTGTTTTTAAGGAAAATCAAAAAAATGTCACTACACTCGAAAGGAGTCACGTGGGTAAAGTTTTGACCCCCCCACTGAGCACCCCCCCTGGATGGGCCCCTACATTATCACTCAAAACCCCCCCCCCCCTGGTGCTATCGTTTTGTCTTCCAGCGATGCCCACCCCCCCCCCCCCCCCCTTTAATGCCCCCCCCCCCCCCCCCCCCCCCCCCCCCCTCTCCCCCCCCAATCTAGTCGCAATATGATGCGTCCTAAACCCAGTCATCTACTTTCGTGGTGATTTGAAATGGGTGGTTCTCTCCTCCGCCCGTCTTTGCCTCGTCCACTAGTTACCTTAAATATGAGTATCGCGGCTCTACTCTGTGCATACGTTTCTTTTGGATATGTTCCTCCTCATGGTAAGGAATACCTTAATTCACCACTTTCTGTCCCTAACTTACTCGAGGCGTTCATTCATGGATGTCGGTACATATACAAGTCCAGAAATCACTTCGGATCTCCATCGATATTAGCATACGGTTGCGGAAGGCAAAGCCCATGAAGGTTGAAGGATGATAACAGAGGTGGGTTGAAGGATCCTTGGTCAAAAGACAGGGCATCCTGTCTATGGTGTCGCAGGGCTAATCGCTGTAATTCTAACTGTGGCTACATAAAGTCATGTATTCACAAGACAAACTGACTCGAAGGCAAATGGTTTCAAGGTCCGAAGCTGTCGCTATCCACAATGAGTTTTTTTGGTCTGCAGCTCCCTCTGAGGCTCCGGTCTCATTGGTATATGGGCTACCAAGTTTCTACCAACGTCATTCGGAAATACCCTGAGGCCAATGAGTTATCATAAGCTCTGAAAGCAGTTATCCTCAGGTAACCTTTCTCAAAAAACTGTCCTCAAAATTGTTCCATGTCCCTCAAATCATGTCCATTCTCTCACTGTTCTGCATCACAACGAATCACCGATATGTCAGGTCCTCGTGGATCATCTGTAAATCCATAGCTCAAAGCTTTTCCCCCTCCATTCCCATCAGACCGTGTACTTCTGGCTATATGGTCACGACAAGCTTTCCATTAAAATGGTATCTGGCCCCAGGATAGTCGAGCCTAGCTTGGCTTTACTTATCCCCGGCCTCGTAGCTAGTCACAGGCTCATGGTATTATCTGTTTCTAATCGGGATGATCCCTTGGCTATGTCTGAAGGTAATCATTTCGTCACCTTCTAATCCACACTCCCCTCCACCTTCTGCGTCTGATCTCCCAACCGCCCCCCCCCCTCTCCTGACTTCTTCATCAAGGCTACCGTTCCCCCAAGAATATTCTCCGGGTCTTAGTGAATCGGCATCCCAACCCCATTGAATCACTATGGTCTGCGATTAGCGTTCAATCTTATCTCTTATAACTATCATGTTCAACACTCCTTCCCTGTGGTGACTTCTCAAAATTGGTGACCTTGATTAATGAGAAAATCAAAATGTACGTACATGAAAGAAGTCAACGTGTACAGTTTGGGCCCATAACTGGATTGGTATCTATCAGTATCACTCTAATATGGTCTAATGCGTTCGTTTGTCTATCTTCCCATTTGGATCCCTTGAGTTAACCTCCTTAATGCCTTGCATTTAACGGCCTCCAGTTTCTATTGTTAACATAAATCTATCTTACACAAATCTAAGTATCGCAACTCAGATCTTTCATCCATTCCTAATCTAACCAGTCATCTACTTTCGTGGTGATTGAAATTGTTTGGTTCTCCGCCTATTGCCTCGTTTACCTTAAATATGAGTATCGTGGCTCTACTCATAATGTTCTCTTTGGATATGTTCCTCCTCATGGTAGAATAACCTTAATCAAACCACTTCATCTGTCCCAAGTCGTTATCTTCATCGAAATCTACTCGGGTCATGAGTGCTAATGTTCTTCTATGTTCTCTTCCCCTCCATCTGATCTATCTAGGTCTAACTCAGCTTCTTCCGAAGAGTTCAAAAAAAAAAAAAAAAAAAAAAAAAAAAAGATGCTATCCAAAGATAGACTGATCCTCGAAGGACAGCTATCCATACATTGTCAAGTGAATCAAAAAGAAAAAATAGACCATACCCTCGAAGGATGGCTATCATTCAAAAATTCAAAATACAGACCGCTCCCTTTGAAAGGACGGCTGTTTCTCAAAGAAATACTCAAGGCTTCTTGTAATCAATCAGCCTTCCAGTCAGTTTATACACTTTTTAGCATCACTGAAAGACTTCCCCCGCATCGATCAGTCTTTCCATATCAAGCAAACTTCCCGCATTGATCAGTTTGCTTTTCTGTCAAAAAATCATGAAGCTGAGATTGTTTCAGACCTTTTTTTCAATCATATGGAGAATCTTATTTTTTTCCCACTAGGACATGTATTCTGTCCCTTGTAGGTTCCCGACAAGTGTACTTACTTTCTCTTTTCTTTCCGTTCTATCCTAGATCTGGTTTGCGACTAGTAGTGTCAGGTTTATTTTAATCTTATATAGGGCCTTGAATGCTTGTCTTTCGGATTTCTTATCGGGATTTTATCTATGGTCGGTTGGAGGTCCGACTTATCATTTCCCGTCCTTTGTCCGAGTGTCTTCTCTTCTAAGGTCACGGTTTGTTTTCCTACCTTTCATCTTGGGCTCTTGCAAGGAGTATCTCCATCCATCCTTCTCTGTCTTGCATCCTTTAAATTGACATTTCACATGTTAGTTCATCATCAATTTACTTCTATCATCTATCAAAAAATCTTGACAAAAAAAACCATCTATCTTTATTCATTTCTCGTTACAATTACATCCATGTATAGTGTCCAGTCTTATCTATCTACTATCCATCATAAATATCGAAAATACGTACATCTAAGGTACATTATATCTATCTATATCTAAATCTATCATCAAAAATGCACATCCAAGCTACATTATTCTATCCATATCTAATCCATGGAACATCAAAACACATGTATCCCAGTTAACATCCCAGTTACAAGCTTCTGTCCATCACTATCTATCACTATCATCTCTATTCTATCAATCACATCTATCTAGCTCTAATCACATCTATTTCTAATCATCCATCCGTCTATATCTCCCCTAAAACATATCTATTTTCTATATCCATCAATCTATGGTATATCAAAATCAAAAAAACATGAGTAACAATTATATGCCAAGTAACGTGATCAATCTATATATATACATGTGTGTTTTTATACAAAAAAATGGGTGGCTTCCATCGAGCCATCTATACAATGCCTTCCAATCGAGGCTATATCACTATACAAATACAAAAGTCTATCAAAAATCTCTATATAGTAAAATCCGAAGCGTGGAGGACACTATCTCCTCCACCCTCCTCTCCACTGTCCCACCCGGCTGTCTCTCCTGGCCGCCGCCTACCGAGCTCGATGCACCTGCTGCTGGAGGTCTCGGCCCACCTCGATCTCTCCCAGTGCCCTCCCTCCGCCTGAGGCTCCGCTCCGCTGTAGCCGTCCCTCCCTCTCCTCCTCGCTCACGGCCCCATACCCCGAGGCACATCTGGGGCATGCTGCGCTAGGGCATCCTCATAATATCTCACCTCAGCGAGGAGAGACTGGTACGTGCTCAGGCTCACAGTACCCGGTGCTCTAACGAGGCTGCTGGTGCTGCCTGGGGCTGCTGTAAGCTCGCGGGGCTGCTGGCGCTGCTGGTGGTTCCCTCCTAAGCCGTGCCCTGTGTGCCAGACTCTGATGTGGCACCTGTCTCCCCATACTTGGCCCTGAGGGCCTCCCTGTGCCGAAAATAGCGCCCTCCCCTGCTGGATCGCTGTATCTCGCTCCTGGCGAGCGGTGTCTCTCTCCGCAATCAGGGAATCCCTCTCCTCTGTCAAAGCCCTGATCTCCTCTAGAGCTACCTGATGTGTCTGTATCAGTGTGGCATGCTCTCCCTCTAGTCTGTCTAGTGTCGCAGCTATGTCCTCCTCACCAGCATCTATCGAGGGCGGGAGATGTCGTGGAAGCTCTGTGTCATACCACGCTGCGTAGCCCCCTCACCCACCCCCGCGTCATCATCACTGTCTGCGGAGGGTGGAGCCTCTCTCAGTGGGTCTGCCGGGATCAAAATCGGCAAATCTGTCTCTCGCTGCCATCCCGCCTATATGGCGTATATGTGGCCGGTACTCTGTCTGTACAAGACCAAACTGCCTCAGTATCCGCATGAATGGGACTCGCTCCCACATGTCTGGTCTGCGACCTCTGACCACCCGGCTCCGTCTCAATGCTACCAAGTGGGCATCCTGACCAACCCTATCGGAAATGCCCGATATGGTCTCCAGATAACCTGATATTGGTGTAAGCGTCCTGAAACGCTCCGAGTACCACTCAGCCGATCTACCTGTGTCTCTCGGCGGCCATGTCAGCCCGCCATCTCCGAAATCCATAGTCCACACCCCCCCCCTACTGCTGCCTGGGCATCCACGGAAGCCCGGATGGCCTAATCACTGCTATGTGCTCATACGCCCAGCAATGGAGCACAAAGCTGACATCGTCAATCCCTGTCCTCCGACCAGTAGTGTACATCCATAGCTCATAGTAAATCTGAGCTATCAGGGCATCAGCGAAAGCAAAAATCTGTCTGTACTGCAAGATGTCGCACACGCAGCCTAGCAGCAGTAGCAATGGGAATCTCCCACCTCCTGAGTCTGGCAGGGCAAAATAAGATATAGCCATCTGAATCAGGGCTATCCGCCTGCTCCGAGGGCTATCCTGTCTGTACTGTGAGGATATCCTCACTGCCCCAGATACTATCTCCGAATCATCTGCTCTGTCTCTGTACAACCGCACCAGGGCCCTCTGCTGCTGCTCTCGGGGGGGTGTGATCTCAATCGGGTCCCCCGTAATCGGTAATCGGAGGATCCTGTATACATCCTCATGGGTGATAGTCATCTCACCCGTCCTAAACCAAAATGTGCACGTGTGGCTGTCCCACCGTCGCACTAATGCTCGCATGAGCTCCACATCCCGTGGCACTCGTCTATAATATCTACATCCCCCCCGAGCCCGGCCAGCTCTAAATGCTGCCAGTCTGCATCTGTCACATCAGGCAGGATCGTCTCCAATAGCTCCGGGATGGCATCCCTCATGTGAAGGGTCTCTCGTGCCTGCATCCACGACATCAAAAGCATAATTAGTCTCTTATTTTCATAAATCACATCTTCCCAAAATCATAAAAATCAATGAACTTCCATCAGTCGGCGTCGATTTGATAAAATCGGGCGTCGTTCATTTTAGTCGGGCGCCGATTGTTACCAATCGACGCCGATCCAAAACTAGTCGACGCCGATTATACCAATCGGCGCCGACTGCCTGGCCGGACGTAAACCAACCCTGGCCTCATATCCATCCAACAATCAAAAAAAAACAAAAAAAAAAAAAATATAACGAAGGGTTCGAATCTAATCACTTACCCCAGGTCGTGTCCTCCTGCGCTTCTGTCCGCTCCCAGAGGCTTCCATTGCGTTCAAATCTCAAATCTATCTCTGTCTGAATCAATCGTCACGTTGAAAATAAATCGTTTACGTTTTCCGTTCGCATATTTATATGCGTCTGGATTGGTCGGCGCCGATTTTTTTGGGTCGACGCCGCTTGTTTTGGTCGGCGCCGATTATTTTAGTCGCCGCCGATTTTCCATCTCTTGTTTGCCATAGTGTCTTGATACTTGGCTTTTTGGTCTATCTGATCATTGTTGTGTGCTGAATCTTGCCTTTTGGCACATCTTTTAGATGTCATTGTCTATTTCGGTTTTGTTCCCTTTTGCGTGGAGGACACTCGTTTTCGTTTGGCAGCTTAGAGTTGGGCGCGGGTCTGTAGGCACTAACGTCGTCTGATTTATGGACCGGCTAGTTTTTTCCCTACCAATGTGTGTCTCTCTTTAGAGGCTGACTATTTTGCAGTTCTCCTTACACTCGCGGGTCTGTAGGCACTAACGTTCATGAGGAGACGCCGGCTTAGTTTTCCCTACCAATGTGAGTTTCCTTAGGTGGCTCTCCTTTTGTTTGTTTTTAATGCAGTCCTCAATGATCCAGATCTACTCCAGGCATCCGACTGGGGCATCCTGCATTTTCTCTACTCTTTCAAACTCGGACCGTGCTGTTCTATCATTCATCCCATCCCTAGTTTGAGGGGGGATCAACATCAACCGCACAATTTCTTCTCTTTTCCCATCCTTTGTTTTGTCTCATAACCTTGCTTATCGCAAGTTAACTTGACAAAAAGAAGGGGCAAAATGTAGACACCTAAATTGGTTACTCAATTTAGTGTCCCTCACATCCTTACCTTGGCCTAGGTAACCTGGGGCAACGTTTACGTCACCAACTATCCCATTGGGATATTATCCAATTGCAATTTAATAGCTTACTCCCAAATTTAATTCATCCCATCACGTCTTATCCATAGAGTATTAAATATTAAATATTGATTACGCTTTCTTCCCATTGCATTCTAATCACTTATTCCACCCCAAATTAATTCTACCAGCATTGCATCCATTTTTAATCTTTCCCTAAAGCGGGATATTTCCCCGTAGTCGGGATAAGTCTTATCTTCTCGAATCGATCAAATGTGGCCATCTCGGGAGTCTTTTCCGGCGATCGGCGCCGACCCCATATGTCGGCGCCGATTTTATAGGAGCCGGCGCCGATTATAAAAGCAAGCCCAGATACTCAATTCTAAGCCCCCCGAAAAGACACGGAAGAGGAAGGAAGAGAGTTACGAACGAGCGAAGAAAGCAAACAGAAGCAGCGAAAGATACAGGTTGAGAGAAAGAGAGATCTTCTTAGCATCAAATTGTATCAAATTAGGGCAGATCCCTGTCCAAGGTCAAGATCCCTGAGAGGAGCACCGTTACTTCTGTGTCCCGGTCATAATCAGCACGCATCACCATGCTGATCATCTGGTGACGCCTGTTCCAGTGTCTTCGCCAACTTCGGTACAGCATCAACCAACCACATTCACCTTCCAATCCTCAAAATCCTATCGCACAGTCCCCGATTGTTCAGTCTGTTCTTCAGTTGGCACAGATCTTTGTTTAGTCGACCGCCGATTCAGTCCAGTCGATCGCCGATCACATCAGTCGCCGGCCGGGGATTAGACCCAAGTCGACGCCGGATTTCTCCTGGGCAGACAGGTAAGGTCACAGGTAACACTAAATCCAGTATTATTCCCTGTTCCCTGTTTTCTGTACTTTTCTGTAACTGCTGGGTCAGTTTCCTGTTTATCACTGCAATCAGAAAATCTAGTTCTTATTTACATCTTTTATCATGCATGCTCTTTCTTTATTGAATCGTGGACTGACATCCGCCAATGAAGCTCATCACTTCCCGACCCCGCTTCTCGCAGTCCACCCCATATATCTTCTAACGCCATCTTTCTTCAGCACCGTGTTTTGCCTGTTATTCGGATCTATTGTGCAAAGTGCTTGTTGTCGCCCGTCTTGTCACTCAAACTTCCGCATCCGTCTACATCTTCATCATCAGGTAACAATTTCATTGATGTTTTTCAGGGTTTTTGTTTTTAGTTTGGTACAATTAAAACTTGGACGAGGTACCACGCGAAATTCTTGATCTTACATTCAAGCTTTGGGGCCAATGAGGAGATGACTTCCCTCCTCATTGGAATTCTTCGTTGGGTTGAGAGGGTTTCCTCTCCCACCCTTTTTTGTGACCAAAATTAAGCAATGGTTCGGGAGTCTTCTTTGTTGGTGAAGTGTGAAACATGGGATGCATTGATGGTGTCCTCAATGAAAATCTTTCCTTGTGAGAAAACCTTATATTTTGTTCACAGTTAGGGTGGAGAACTTGTACTTGTATTTCTTTTAGCTTTACATTCTTGTAATGATTTCCCACTTTAAGTGGAAGGCATTCTATAATATTTGGAAAGAATAGTTGTATTGATGTTGATATTGAAAGTGTATTCTATGTTGAAAAGGGAAGGATGGGAATTTGGGTGTTTGTAATGCTAACTGTTTTTGTTGAAATAAGATAGAAGTTTATAAAATGCAATATCTTATTCAATGGTAGTTGATTTATTGCCCCAAAAAGGGATTGCTATTGTTTTATAATATATTAATAGGAAAATGTTTTTTGTAAACTCTCTTGTGGAGTGTAAGGAATTTTTATTAAGAAATATTAAAACTCATTGTGTTTACTTGAAATCATGTTAAGGAAAGTGGCTTTTAGGTTGTTCTTTTACTTGTATTACTGAGAGGAAGCCAAGACCATGTATGCTTCGAGAAAAAATTGTGAATTGTAATTGTCATTTACACTTTTTTTTAAAGAAAAGGTAAAGTTCCCAAGTCTATTGGAGTATGAAAGAAATTGTTATGGCGATATCTTTAGACATAGCCTTATTGGGAGTATGTAATATTTCACTATAAGTTGATTAGGGATGTAATTTAAATCCCATGTAACTAAAGTTAGCAACAAAGTGAAATTTGAATTTTGGATTCTAGATTGGCCATCAAATATTATCAAATTTGTTTCAACAAAAATGACAAGTCTAAGTATAAGATCAGAATCGTTTATTGCTATATAATAGAAAACTATATGACCTATACTACACAACTAATGATATTAAGTTATTAATTGAATATTGATATAATAATATTTTTAATATATTAATATACTAAATCACTAAATATGATTATATCATAATCACACACACACATAATGATATATATCATATATTATGTATGTGGTGTGTATATATATATATATATATATATGTATATGTATATTGTATATATAATATGTATATATATACATACATAATAATATTATACACAAACATATATACCATATACATATTAATAATATATAATATATATGTATGTTTGTTTATGTATGTATGTCTGTAAGGTATGTATGTAATACATATACAATACATATACATATATATGTATATGTATATGTTAATGTATATGTATATATTATGTGTATATATGTATGTATATATGTATGTAAATATTACATATACATATATATCATACAAGATAAACATACATACATATAAATCCACACCTGTGTGTGTGTGTATGTACAATAATACATTATATGTAACTCGTAACTATACACTAACGATATACATACATACATATATATATGTATGTATACATATACATACATACCCACACACACACACACACATCACACACCACACACACACACACACACACACCTATGTATGTTGTATATATACAATATACACATATGTATGTAATACCTCTTGGTGCTAACTGCTAATACATACATACATACATACATATATATATATATATATAATATAATATGTATAATGTATATGTATATGTATTTATGTATGTATGTATGTACACACACACACACACATGTGCTGTTGTGTGTCTGGTATGCTATATTACACAACACACAATATATATATATAATGACTATATATATATGAATATATATGTATGTATGTAATGTATATGTACATGTATATGTAATCCAGTAACTGTGTGTATCCTACCACACCACACACCACACATGTCATGAAATGGCCAAAAGATCTAAATTAAAACACAAGTTTTTACTGTCACTTAAAAAAAACAAAAGAATGACCCCCCGCGGCATAGCCGCGACCCAATGTGGTCAATGTTAAGGAAAAGTGGGGAAGTGGATGGGGTCGTCCCCACCCATACAACAAATTTTAATTGCATCCAATCCATAGGGGTAACCTACACTGTCTTCTTAACTACGTATCCCTCCAACCCGCACACTAATTTTTTGTTAAGTTTCCACGAACCGAACTATTTTATTTTCTTAATATATTATAATATATTAAACACTTGGATTTGCATATACCCAATTGAATATGCATAGGTATTAAATTTGTTCTCTTATAATCAACCTATTTCGGGTTTACCCTATAATAGAAATAGATAAGACACACACACACACCACACACACCACACACACACATGTATGTATATGTATGTATGTATGTATGTATATAACATAAATACACATTTTTATAATAGCCCAAATGAAAATATAGATTGACCCAGCTATATCAACAAAAGGAAATTACCCACAAATTCTTTTAGGGAAAACCAAACATAAAACTAGCTAAAAATAAAATTTACAAACACTGTGATACCCTAAGAGAGGTGTAAACAAAATAAAGAAAATAAACTGAAACTTGTACAGCTCCTCCAAAATCTTGGAATGACGCTTCAATGGCTCCCCTCCTCCAACAACCTACAAAACAAAGAGAAACAATGAGGCCAAAGAAAGGGAAATGAAACCTTTCATGAAGCGGCTTTAGGGCTTAGTTGGCCATTTCCTCATCAGGGTCCAAATTGAATCCATTCCAAGGGAATGAGATTCATCCCTACAAAAAGTAGGTGGAGAGTGGGTGGTGGGAAATTGCCCTTTTATTTAAAGTTTTCATTTTCCAACTATTGTTGACTTTTCAGGGGTTATTTGGTCAGTGACCTGTTCATGATTCGAAACCCATTATTTTAATTAAGGGACATGGATAGTGGTTTCAACATTTTTAGCAATTAAAAATAACTTGGTATTAATTTCATGGCACTTTTAACCTTGAATCCCATGGTGGGATTATCCAAACTATCGTAGCATTACTTTTTTATTAAAAAACACTTAGGGATATAAAACTGCGTAGTCAAACCAATGTCTTAAAGTATAATGTAGATTTTAAGTCTTGTTTTATCATGGGACATTATATTAAAAATAATGGCCTTAGAAACATTACTTTCAAACTGTCAGTTTTGACTTCTTTTTTTGTCGGCACGCTTTTCAAATAAAAAAATTCCATAATTTTTCTAGCAGACCCTCTGTGTTGTTGTTCGGTCTCGTGCGACCTTGTTGATGCGGATCACATGAGCAACATAACAGGCTTTCCCAGAATAATTACAACACACATAATACAAACAGTAAGTAAAATCCAAAACGGTATCAATGTATTTATGTTTAGTGGAAAAAAACTTTGGCCACCAAAGGCTACAAATATGGATATAAAATCGGCACATGTAGGAAGTCTTCATATACCATGTTTATTTCAAATAACTAGCAGACATTAGGCTCCACTCATGATAGGAAATTTGCAAACGGGGGGATATGTAGGCATTTGTAAACAAGTTTGAAAGGTAGAGAGGAACCTTAATGAAGTGGTTCATCTAGATATCTACACTTCACAAAAAATCATCCACCCTGTCTCAACATCAACTCCAAAAGTAATAACCTATCCCTTGAAAAAAATAACAAACACTGTTTGGTGTTCACATTTCATTGTACACATGCAAGTTCTAGTTGTACAACATTGCAACAACTTTTATGTATGTGAGGAATGGCCACAATTATTAAAAGTGTGGCTTATCTAGTATTTTCATTTTGGCTCTCTGTTACAATTTCATTTTTACTTCTTTCCCAAAAAATAAATAATTATGTATGGAATCCACAAAAATGGCTCCACCAATTTCAGTATTAAGTATTAATATATGCATCATAAAATTGCAGATCGTAAGGGATTAGAACTGATTATCTTTCCGTGATGCATTGAGGCAGAGAAGAGGGGGGAGAAGAATGAATTCAAGAGACTGGAGATTCCAGAGATGCGAATCTATTGAGGGGGAAACTATGTGATTATCTTCCTTCTTTGGAGAGTGGTCCATATGAACAACATGCCATTTTTGTAATTCGCTCAAGAAAAAAATTGGCGGCGTGATGTGAAGATACTTGAGGAAGAACACGCTCAATATAGCTCTGAAAGATCCATGTCATTCAATCATCATTTTGTCAACAATTGCCTTTAACAACATTAGCCTTTGTGTTTGTGGATAGTCGAGGCCCACACGTTGTTGCCGAACTTTCTCTTGTATTTGTTGCGGGGAACATAAAAATGGCGACCTGTTAGGAAGAATTGTCATGCTGATGTAGTGAGTTAGATTAAATAAACATAAAAATATGGCAAGTCAATTAGTTTATCCCACCTTTATAGTAATAGATTCATCTTCTTAACCACAGGAAAAAAGACGAATCGGTGTACAATCGATAAAATGTTCATACTTACCCTGATTTTGGTACTAAATTGTCTTATAACCACCAATTAAAACGGCGTTAATTTTAAGCACGATAGTACAAATTTGCGAGTACTATAATCAGATTATTAAGTTGTTTTCCAAAACTTTCACAAAGATAAACAATAGAGAAGGGGTAAGTTACATGCTAGAAAGTTATGTACACAATTAAGAATACATTTCTACACATATTCTAAGGGTGGCATACAAATTCAAATCAACTTTGACTAATATCATAACATCCTGCCAGATTACTTATAATGAGGGTGGAAAACTAAACTCTCAACCACAATCAATAACAACTAGTGGTAATTATGTTGAGTGATATTAGTCTTCGTTTGAACACATGAAATGGGAGAGCTACATGTTGGATGTGGGGGTGGTACCACGAAACAAAATATTCATTCATCCCTGTATCAAACATGGAGGGACCACTAAAGGAAGTGACCAAGTGGATGCATTCACAATCTCTTTCACCAATCATTCGTACTCCGGCCTTACATATGTCCTAAATCCCTCACTTTCTAATCTGCCATGTGGACAGGCCCCCCCCATCGTGGCACTATAATTAAACCTCATTTTTTTGTATTTACTTGAACCTCATTCATGTCAATGGAATGATTCAAATTTTCAATGATAAAAGTTTCTAATGGAAGTGAATGGGAAAAGCCCTCTAAATATGGAGGTGCGAGCACAGCAATATTTTGAGACCATATTTTCTTTTATTCTCACACTTGATTTGAAATATGCATTTCTCCTCAGAATCCCAAACATTATTACAAGTGAAGATCTAAACGGTTCTCTTCCTCTCGTCACTATCCTCTTTTCTCTTCAACATTAAATACCCATCTAGATTACAGTCTATTGAAAAATCCGATACCTGTCTAGGAAGGGGTGTTTCTTCAACCTCAGGCTAGCAACAACCCATAAAGAAATTGATATGTGTTGTGATATGCCCCAACCACATTAAAACTACAAGATTGTTTTTATTGTTCCCCTAGAAAAATCCTTTGTCTCAGGTCCTTCTCTTGGAATGGATAGTGGTAAGCTTATGAATAAGCCTGAAACCTTTAATTATGTGTCTGGAGGTTTGCCCAAAATTTTAAAAGGTTCATACAAAAATACCTTATTGATAGGTTTATGCCCAAGAAATTCAACATTTCACTGATGTCTTCCAACACAACCATGGTGGATTCGTTTGGTAGCCTGATGATGAATTAGGCTTTCACCTACTAAATATTTAAGGATGTAAAAAAACTATTGTTGATATTGGGAAGGGAACGACAGCCCTCTTATCCTAGATTGTGAAGGGATCTCTACAACATCCATGGGATATCACTCGCTTCCCTCATGTTTTGGCAACACCCCTATTTGTTAGTATAGATGGCAACTAGTTACCTATTGCATATAATACCCCATTCGACTGGAGGTAGAGCATGGAGTGATCAAGAATTTAGGAGGAGACTTCAAAAATTCCGGACACGCCATGATCATTCAAACACTCAAACTCATCCTAGTGTTGATTCATGGAAATGATTCAAAATGTTGATGAAAAAATCTCAACACCTTTATACAAAAACAAATTATATCTAATGGACCTACCAGCCTAAAAAACTCTTAGAAAGATAAGATGTTTAAGTGGTAGGACACATTGGTTCCCCTTAAAAAAAATAGAAAACATGTAAAGGTCTCTAACGGCCCTCTCAATTTTTAATATTGGAAAACTTGTATAATGTTAATTACACAAAAAATGAATATTAATTTCCGTAAAGCTTACACTTTCGCGTAAGTTGGTTCTTCTTTCTGTACATGCCATCAGATAATTACAATTATTATAAGAGGAACATTTGATGCCGTAACCGTAAAATATTTTCAATATTTTGATGCCGTACATATTGATCAGTGCGCTTAACATAATTTCATGCACTCTGGCCATTTTATCGGTGATTTGGTGGACACATGAAGTTGGCACTATAATTTGAGGCCCTCCATATATCGCAGTTGAACATTCTTCTGAGTTTTATGTAGTTTCACCTTAACCAGTGCATATTTTTCTTAACATATTTCGCTCTTTCCAACCAACTTTCTGCCACAACAGTGATGAATTTAATAAATCTTGAGCCTTGTGCATCGTTTTACTTAAAATATTTCTTTCTGCCACTAAACTTTCTCTCAAACATTATTAATGTTGGGAACGCCCATTTTTGCCTTTTCTTGAGTGGGAAAGGCATTACTTGTAAGTGTTCTTTCTAATGTAAGGCATGCATAACGTGTGTGTTTTAAGACCTAAATAGCATCGACCAACCGGAGTTACAAACATTAAGAACATATATTTTATCCACAATAGACTACAAAATAGAGCCTCAGTAACAGGTCCTAGACGAATATTTGGGACAACAACGACTAGTAGCAGGGCATAGAAGAATGATAGGTAAAAGAGTAGTAGAGAGGAAAATAACAAAAGTTCGAATTACACAGAGATCAGATTAAAGTAGACATCTCAAATAGAGAAACCCAATTAAATTTTGTATTACGTTTGGTTTTGGAATCAATATAAGATATTTTAGTTTTTTGAGTGAGATTTTTGTCCGTGTTCTTTTTTTCTTGTGGAAACTCTGTTAGACAACCGTTTTGTATCCGGGCATAGTGTTGTTGCGAGCTTTTTATGGGGTTGATATAAGGAACGGATTCTACAAAATGAACTCAGGAAACAACCCCCAATATTTGATGGCAAGAAGCAAGCACTATGAATTTTGTGTATCAAGATGAAGACATGTTCTATCACGAGGGCTGCTATGGAAAGTAGTGGACGGAGTCTAGGCTCACCGAGACACCAGATTCAGGTTGTACTTAATTGCACTCCCAGAAGCCTAAACAAATAATTTGACAGGAAAATAGGCAGAAGGGTGCACATGATTTAAGTTACATTCAAAATTTGGTCACTAATTCAGTTTTTCCAAAGATACCCCACAAACTAAACAGCCAAACACGCATGGGATACCTTGGGAAAAAGCTTATCAAAGGTAGTGACCCTCTGAAGATAGTTCGATTTATATGTTGAGGAGAGCTTTTGAGACTGTACTCATAAAAATAATCAAAATCAATCAATGATTTCTCACACCACGACAATTACCATAGGTAAGCAAATGAGGAATATGGGGAGTGTTTTTTAAGATCATAAGGTTCTCGCGCGGTCTGAGGCTACCTTCAACCAGATATTTGTTTGATCTAGTTTTTTTTAAATAGAAGAGTCAAGGGATTGTGATTCAAATGATAGTAGATGAAATTGATGGGGTCTTTGCAAAACCCACATTTAAAAAGGATGCGTAGACACCAACACTCCCCAATGAACAGCCTTCACCACACATATGAAATGGAAGTGCAGGGGGAGGAGCGCAGACGCTTACAAAAATGAGAGGAGATTTGCAACGACAAAAGAAGGTGGAACGCCTATACCATAAGGGGCCAGACTGCAAGAGGAATAGGAATGAGAAACAACACTCGAGACGGTGGTTCTACAGAAAGGTATGATACATAAAATGTACAGTGATTTATTGCCCCCCCAAGAAGCATGGACACTCGGTTAGTGATGTATAAAGAAGCGTATGCATCATAATAGTTCCTCCTACATGCAAAATATTCTGATTGATGCAACGAGGATGACTTGTCAAACATGAAAAAGGTGGAAAATTTGTTTCTAACTTGCAATTTGCCGCCGTAGCAAAACCAACAAATGTGGTATTTGGATAGGCATGCAGTAAGTAACCATATGTGTGGCAACAAAGGGAATGTTCAATAACATAGATGCAGCAGTCAAATCTGAATAGTGAAGATGGAACAAATGACAAACGTGCAAACCACTGAGGCCGGAAATGTATGCCATTCTCACCAAACAAGGAGAGATAAAAGGAACCATTCAAGATGTTTTTATGTGTTTCTAATCCTTGGTCACGTTAGCCCAAAATAGACAAGGTTAGATTTGAAATGGAGAATCCATTATGTATATATAAAGTGGAAGCAATAGGAAGATTGCCCCCGCGCTTCACCAAAACATAGAGTGTTTTCCTTTCATGATGCAAAGTGACGGAGAAGAAAACCCTGTTTAAAAAATAATAAATGATCCATCTACTATTTGGCCACTCAAGGATAACATTTGAGTTTGGGTGGATTGCATTTTCTTTACAAGAAGGAAAATTGTAAGAGGTGCTACCCCACTTGAATAACCAGAACAAAAACAAAAAACAAAAAAAAAGGTCCTTGCGATTGTATCTTGGGGAAGGAAACTCGACAATGTTTTAACTCAGGGAACATCTTGGAGAGAATTAACTTGCGCTAAGACCCTTTTGACTGGTGGGGTACCATGCAAAAACCACCTGTCCCACAAGCTGAGTCTTTCATTCCATGATAGATGTTTCCGTCGAAGGGACATGGGTGGAATTTTTAAAAAATAAATCAAAAACATTTAATGTGTTTAAGCACCTTCCCGGCCATGGTTGAGACAGCATTCGTGGTCATTATAGAAAATACATTGAAAAACGGAGTAGAGGGAAGAGGTACATATCCAAATCCTTTTTTCAAAATTTTGCAGGGAACATAGATAAGAAATAATTCCCATGCAGTCTAATTGCAACAACTTATACGCACATAATTTTCACTTTCCCAATTGGTAATTTTTCATACAGGGTACTAACAATATTCTTAGGCAAAACGGGTTTGTGATGCAATCTTATTTCGTGATCGGGGTAATTAGGCACCCCAGTCAGACATGGACATGGGGACACATGCTTATTCAATAACCATATGGGTTAGAGTATAAGAGATAGTACATGGAGAGAGAGTTGCTATTGTGTCTTGACCTCGTTTTGTATTAGGTAGCTATTTTACTCCTAGGTCTAGTGCCTAACTATTTCACGACTCTATGCATTCACCACTTTTCCCTGCTTCCATCTCTTTAATAACACACGACAAACATGACTTGACCGACATGGATCAAAATCACGTTTCATTTTTCATCATTGGCCAACATAATCCTCGTGGGCGTATTGTGTCATGGTTATAATTTTCCAAAGACACTCCTATATATCCCTCCAGCTATTTTCACTTCATAAGAAACAAGAAGCTAAAGAAATATGAATGGACAGTTTTCTCCTCTTTTGGGACTATCTTGCATTCTACTCGTTCTGCTTTGTTTCAGATTTGCATTTTCTTGGATGATTAGAAACTCTTCCTAGGGGATGATTTCTTGCACTCTGGGTCATCGTATATTGATTCTAGCGAATTCATGGTCCTTCCACTAATCCACCGAATGTGATTCGCTCTTTGTGTGATAACTTCTCAGGGCGATAGATGTTGTATAAACAAAAAACCATACTAGTACAGATGAGTTCTATAACCCCTCTTGTTACTTTGCATCTAGATCAGTACATTTCCTCTTCTTCCTTGTCATGTTAAGAATTATTATTATACATGTTGATGCTCTAGTTAGTTGTCACTCCTTATAAAATATCATCTCCTAGTTACTTTCATTTCCGTTTAACAGTTATTCTTTCTTGTTGATCCATACCTCAGAGCACCCAAACCATTATCATCCTAGTAGGGTTATTTCCTCTATCTTGAATGGGGCATTTGAAACCCTAGGTGAAACTAGTGTAAGGGTTATTCCCTCTGGAAGGTGAACCATATAATTCATTGTAGCCCTTTACGGATATCTCCTTTGTATTTCAGTTGTGGTTCTCCTACTCGTTGCTTTGAACTAACAAGTTGAACATGGATGGAGTTAAGAGTGCAATTCTATAGACTACATTCCGGTCCCCATACACAAAATGGTGTAGCTGAGCTTAATGGGACTACTACTAAAACCTACAAATTAACCATGTACAATAAGACTTCGATGCCGAACCCTATAAAGAAGCATGATGGGTTCGAGAAGTTGTCGCCTTTTGTCATCTGCAAGCCAATACCAAAGTGAGCTACCGTTGAGGGACTTGATTGGGTATCCTCACTTTTTTGTCCTAATTGTGCTTCTCTTCATCCTCCACCACCATCTTTGCTAGAAATGCCGCTTGTAGATTTTCCACCTTCACCTGTGGAAGATGACCACACAGACAGGTAACAATCTTTGTTTTACATGTTATTCCCCCCTTTCAGGAGCGAATAGGTAGATCTGTTGGGTGAGCTCCACCCAATTATGAAGAATAAAAAAAAAGTACAGATTATGATGCACTTTAATACGATGTCATCCTTTTTCGTCAGGGTGTTGGAACCAGTAAAAATAAAATCAACGATGGAGGTATGAAAAGCCACTCTCTTTTTTCTATGCTATAATTACATAGTTCTATGCCATATATCTTTACCCTACGAGAGATTGAATTTTACATTAATTACATAGATAAACACCTTTAACACTTCTAGAATATGATTCATGTTCCTCCCCGCTCTCGAGGTACAGTTTGAGGAACGTGAATGGATGAAGATATGATATTAATGGTATAAATTAGACAATGAATAGGAATATTAGAGTTAGGTCTCCTAGCCGATTTAAATTATATTTTAGAATCATAACTAAATAAACATTAGAGGGGAGCGGCTCTCATAGTGTGAACGGCCACTTCGTTTATATGGGACTATGAGTCACAATAAACCAAAATAGTGTAATATGTACTATCCGTAGTATTTTTTTGACATAATAATTTTGTTAGAGTCGCCAATGACATCATGACATGTAGGACCTCTCACCCGTGTACAAGTATAAAAAATTCAATGTTCAAGCATTTTCACTCATATTCAAGTATTGGTTTCCACCATGGTTGTAGTGTAACTTAAATTTATTAGTTTAAATCAATTCAAAATATGGTTTTCTCTCCAATTGAACATTCCAAAGAAAAAATATACACTAACACAAATCTGAACTACATATTAGTGAAAAATCACAATCCCATATGATAAAGAACTGATTTTGTGGACCCCTTAACTTAAGGTATACCACTAATAACCCCTCCCGTACATATTCTACAAATATACAAATTAATGAGTAAATGAATACAAAAGAACCCTTTTACGTGCCTACATTAATTAAAAAAACATATTAAAATATATCATTATTAAAAAATCATATTCAATAATTTACAATTTTGTATGAGGTTTTTGCAATTTTAAATATTTTATTTTTATGTTACTAAATTAATTTTATTTTTTTATAAAATTTTGTTTGTTTTTTCTCTTCCTTTATTGTCTTCTTAAAATACATATTTTCTGAAATTAGAATATGTAATCTCTTATTTAATCTCAGCAGATATAAACCCACTTCGACATGAATTGGGAAAATCCTCCTATAATCTATCATTTTTCATTAACAATTTTACATTTATTAAACAATATTTATCACTTCAAATCATTTGTATTGATAATTATACACTTATAAAACATTATTTATCACTTTAAATACTTAATAAGAGTTTCATTCGAGAAAGACAATCATCTCATTCCGTTTATGAGAAATTCATCACTAAATCAATTTAAGAGGAGACACCTTGGATGCATTATAATGATCATTTTTCACCGTTATTTATCAAAGTTAATCAATTTATTAATGTTATCTTGCATGTGAGATAAGTAAATGATTGTACCCAAATATAAACTTAAAATAGAATAAAAACTAGTATACATATCTTAAATGTATTTATTTAAAATATGTTTACAGATATCGAGATTATAGACTTCTATTTAATTATGCAAGTGTAGTATAAATATACAAAAATGTGTAATAGAAGTCAAATTTATGAATGAACTATCACATGACAATCAAATGAATATCAAATTTAATGTCGAGAATAAAATTAAACAATGCACTCCATAAATGCCTTTTTTTACCATTGTAGAACGCCTCTCAGCGTAACAAGTAAATTGATATAAAATAATTTTAAATAAATTTGTAGTATGAAAAATAATAATAATAATAATAGGTTTTTACAATGCATGATGTTAGGTGGCCTATTTTTGGGTTTATAAGTGGCTTATAACATAGGGGACTACGTCGTACTCACATGCAAGAGGCAACTAACTTTGCTACAAATGAGGCATACATACCTTGCCCCCCTGCAAGATTTGAACTTGTGACCTCTATTTCAAGAGCACATGTTCTTCACCATTAGGCCAACTCATGTGGTATGAATGTGGTGTAATAGAATACCACATTAATATAATACCACATGTATACATGTGGAGAGTTTTCTTATTCCCTAAAATTAAGACAGGGATAATTCGATACCAAAAAATGTAACGGGTCAGATGGAGGCAGGTGGATATAATATTTTCAAACTAATTTTCATGAGAATATATAAAATTTAAAATCTATAGTTTTATTAACCTATATTTTAATTTTTTTTCCTTCCAAATCTAGTCTACTAACCTTCGGAATTATTAAAGGCAATTAAGTCATTATTTTATAGGATTTATTATGCCTAAATTTAATTATTTTGTAGAAGGAATAATCTTTAAAGGTTAATGAAAAGTTAACATTTCATCTTCATCTAATTGAATATATAGGCCACTGAATTATATTTTATGAATATATAATGTGGAAGTATGACTATTTTTGAAGATTTGATATCCATAAAATAAACTTTATCTAGGGAAGGGAAGGGAAAAGGCATTGCATTTTCTTTGTGTATTTTATTAGCTGGTTCGATTGTGTCTTACCAAATGTTTGTGAAGGCATTATAGGCCCATAATTAGAGATATCAAAGGGTGTGGGAGGTGTGGGTTTTATAAACTCTAAATACATTTTATTTTTAGAATGTTCTTGTTCATAGTAAAAAAAAAATTCAAGGACTAAAAATGGTAATCCAAATCAACTCTTTTTATTTAAGAATAAATTTTATGAAACTTGTGGGCAAGTGGTTATGTTGATTAATAATTTATATTTTAAATGGTAGAAATAATATTGAAAAACAAGAAGTTGCAGTTGGAGTTAACTCCAACTATATATTAGTGGCATTGAATTATTTTCAAATGAAATATTGATGGGATTGCAATTTGTGTGAATTGTATTGAAGATTTGATATACAATATATTTATTTTTCTGCCACTTTCATAATGTGAAACCAAGTTTGAATATTATGTATAGTTAGGATTTTAGGAATTCTAAGAAGTTTCAATGAAGGTATTTTACCTGATCATATTTATTGTATTCAATTATTATAAATAAAACACATTTTCCATTATTGACTAGTGAAATATGAACCCCTCTACTGGTTGGTGAACTCAAAACAGAGCTAGTTATCGATGAGCTCGACAACTGACATATATAGTGAGTGTATATATCAAACTATACATAATAGTCTCATTTAACCATTAATAATTTTTAATATTTTACGATAATTTGACACAATTTTGTTGGAAGTTTCCATGAAGACATTTTTATTTCCAATTAAATTTAAATTTTACTGAACAAATAACATAACACATCATCCACCAATAACTGATGAACAAAAGGTGTCATTGCAGACCAAAAACCCTAAACGTTGCTACTAGATAGTGAGTTATCCTTGAAGCTTTGTGCAAACTTTATACAACCCACATGGAATGGCAACATCAGACCATGTGAGTTGGCTCTATCCATGTAGATACCTAAATTTGGACCAATGTACAATTAGAAATTAATCATTGGCATAACTCATTATGTAATTAGTTGATACATTTCTACACATGTCTTTCTCAATAAACATTATTGGCCACTAGATCACACTTGTTATCATCTATTGACTAATAAAAAACATCATTATACGAATAAAATAAATGTCTTGAGACATTTATACACTATCATCAATGGATGCACTTTTCCAAGATGAATTTGACTATGTAGAATTAATTCACTTGGATGAATTTTTCCAAAGCTAATAACATTTTCCTAAAAACCCTAATGGCTTGATTTTTAAATCCATAAGTTACCCTCAATGGCCATGTGTCATTTGAGCAGAAATATTTTCTCAAGATTCACCTATATCAGCAATGTATTCATTTAACGCTTTTAAAGGTTTCCATACCCAACTTCTTTTGGCTACCTAGGAGATCACAACAAAGAACCCAATTTTAAAATTATTCTATTAAGATTATTCCCCCAAATAATTATTGTGAAAACTTCACTAAAATTTATACTAGGACATTTACAAAGCTACATCACACGCTAAAGATCATTTTTAAGTGGCAGAGATCCTAGTATAGTCTTCATTTCCAAAACACATTATAATATACATATCACACACATCTCACTAGATGGAAGAACTATGTGGGTTTGATGTCTCATTAGAGTAGTGCTATATAGGCATCGTGAGTGTCACAAAACCCAAATATATTAACCTTTTTTATATGTTCCTAACAAAAGAAAAAGAATAGAAGACCTAATTAATTTCACATATGCAATCAAAAAATTTAAATAACAGAAGAAAAAACAATAAACACATAGGAAAACCATGTTAGAACAAGTATTCATTCAAATTCAATAGAGGATGAGTCCTAACAAAGAAGGAAAATTCACTTGGGTGACTTTGTCTAGGGAAAAAAACTTCATCCTACTTGCATATTCAGATGCACATAATTTCAAGAAAGTCCCATGATACCTTACAAAACCTTCTTTAGACACTCAAATTTGGTAACTTATCCTTTGAGAATGAAAAGTTTGGCCTTGTTCCTATACTAAGACAAATGTTGACATCCTAAACTAAATAGATATATATTTCCCTTTCCCACATGGATTTATAATCTTTATAGGCTGCTTTATAGCTCATTCAAGTAAAATCAATCATCTAAATAAATAATTTATTGCTGGACATCTTTCTTGGACTTTGCCTCTATCATCACTAATTTATTATATATAACCATAAAGTGTGGGACCATGTTTTAATACAATTTCGACTGACTTGTATGGTCACATACCCTCTCATCTAAGAACTCTTCTTATAATTTCCTTATATGTGTTAGTTCATCTTCCCTTCTATATGGTTTTGTACACTCTCATCTAACAACTCTTCTTATAATTTCAAAATATTATAATAATGTGTCAGTTAATATTACTTTGGTCATCCATACTTTGAATATATAACATGTAGAATCCTATGTAAGAAAGTGAAATGTACTTCATAACTCACCTGGCGTTCTCGTAAGCGTACATTGCAAATATCAACACTAAAGCACTCAAATCTCTCCTAAATATTTATAATTTTACAACAAAATATTTAGAGTAGCCACACATATGATTAAAGAACTCAAACCAATTTCAAGAGTCTAACTTAATTTATTTACAAGCATGCAAATTTCCTAGATCCATGTCTCAACAAGAAAAGTCATTAAAAAACATTGTCAAAGGTATTCAAGGGAAAAAGGGATTAGTCTTGACATATAAAGAACACCACATCACACTACTACCACACAACGTGCATTTTCTACTCTATAGCTATCCCACTATATTTGTGTCAAGAGACATGCGAGCATACATAGGGGGTTTCCTTAGATTCACTACATCATTTGGACCATATTAAGTCATAGTTAAGTTAGTTTAAAGTCACATGTGTAAAATTTTGTACCCTAAAGTCAAAATTTTAAGCTATAAATATTATTTGACTTTACATTAGGATGTTAGGGTGCCTTTAAAAAATTCCAACATTAAGGTGACATTTGTGGGGACATTACAGTGTAATAAATGGCAACGTATTTGTAATATTTGAGTTCTAAAGTTAAGGGTACTTTGGTATGAAATTAAATGTCACTTATTTCTTGATTTTGATGCCTTTATTAAAGGGGTGATGTTGTGGTGTCTTTAAGTACATAATGTTTTCCCAACTTTTACATGTATTATTTTACAACTCACAGGCATATTTATTAAAATAAAAAGTTAAGTCGATGATAAAGTTAAAAATTATAGAACTGTGTATTTAGATCTAACTATATATGAATCCCTACCATGAAATTGGAATTTGAAACCCTAGAGTGACACCTTGGCACAAGACCCTAAAATGAAACTTTAACACAACACCTTATCACGATGCCAACATGTGACACCCTATCATAATGACCTAATACATTACCATAATGAGATACACTAGCACAACACACTAATACAATATTATTATATGATACTCTAATATGTTACCCTAGTAGGACACCCTAATATGACACACTATTATAACATCCTCATTATGTGAAACCCTTGCATGACACCATAATGTAACACCCTATTTTAACACCCAAATGTGATACCTTAGCATGACACCCTGATGTGATACCCCAACACGACAACCTGATGCAACAACCAAATGTGATACCCTTATACAACACCATGAACACTAAAGCAACACTATAAACACTAGTATGAAATCTTAAACACTAGTTTGACACCATAAATATCAAATGTATCACCCTAAATACTAGTGCAAAGCCAGGGAATCAATAAATGTTACATCCTAAACACTAGCATGCAACACCCTAAATAATAGATATGCCAACATAAACCATATTACGACATTCTAAACACTAGTTTAACACCCTAGACACTATAATGACACCTTAAAAAATATATGTGACAACCTAAACACTAGTGCAACACCCTAAACAACAAATGTGACACCATAAACACTATTATGATACCATAGCAATCAAATATGACACTGTAAAATCCAATGTGACACCATCAACATTAGTGTAGAAATGTAACCACTAGTGAGACACCATAAACACTAATGGGACACCCTAAATAACAAATGAAACACACTAACCACTTGTGCGAATGTTTAACGCTTAATTAAATTTTTAGGTCAATTTAATTAGGTGTAGGATATATTAGAGTTGATTTACAATCCTAATAAAGATGTAAAAATACAAGAACAATTTCTTATTTGCAACTTAGATCAAATAAGAAGAATTTACATACATGTTTTCATGAAAAAGTGTAGCATGAAAAATTTAAAAAAATTGCCATGACAACCTAAGCCACATTTGAAAATCCATCTCTTGGTCAATGTAAATCCGCCCTCAGGTTAGTCTTTATTTTTCCCTCCTAATGACAATTAGGAATGTGATAATATGATTTTAAAGTGTATGACATGTGCAGGGGATATAATTCAATCTGATTCATGAAGGTATATGTATCTAAGTACTCCCACAGGCCCAGAAAAGACCTATTTTTTATGATTTTTATACCTAGTGAACACTCCCCAAGGACGTGCATGGAAAATATATAGAATACATGAGGTGTGTGGAAGATATATTTAATACTTCAAGGAATTTAAGAAGTAATAAAAATCAGGTTTAGGAGCAAGTTGTGTAACACCATGCTACTTGTGGCATGGTGTTAAGAAATGGAAGTATTGAAAAATCTAGTTAGCTTGTTCTAAGTGTTTACGAAACCTTGGGATGATTTAGAAAGTGATTAGATACTCATAGGAAATATAATAAGGCTTAATTCATAAGGAAAAATGTTTCAGTAGATTCTAAGGTCTAAATTTTGAGATATTGGCCCGACAGTGCAAATGAAGACCTATGATCTCGGTGGAGATTCAACTGAGTATTCCGTGATCTCTGGAAAAATTTGTGACCTGATTCAAAATCAAATTTGGCATATGTAATTCCCTATCCACACTTAATGTGCTAGTTATCTTTTTCATCATCATAAACTTTTGTGGCAATATCTTTCACGAGCACACATGCTTGAACATAATTGAAAAGGGGGGTAAATTTATAATTATAGTAATAATTAGTTCTTAAAAATGGTGGTAATTTTCTCATCTAGCCTTTTTTACTCAAAAACATATATTTTTTTCCTATGGAACTAAAGGGATGCTCTCATGGCAAGAAGGCACTATCGGATGGTAGTTTTTTAGCAGTGTTTGGTGAAGGCAAGGCTTATAAAAGTAGCAAGGTGCACTTAAAGACCCCTGATGTACCTTTCACCAAATTAAATGGGGACACGGGGAGCATCATAATGTTCCACAATGGTGAGAGGATAAATTTTAAAGGTTTCGTCCATTAAAGGTCCACTTGGTGTGTTAGAAAGTTGTTTTACACTCACAAGTTTGTTTGGCCCCTTCCTCATGATGTGTGGACTAGGCACACTTATGAGGTCATGTTGTCCCTTTGTCCCATTTCCAAATTGATATGAGGGAAATCAAAATGTGCCAGCATGAGGGGGATGAAACTTTCATCACTTAAGTCACATCTTCAAGTGTTAACATCAAGTCTTCCATTCACACTCAAACCCTGTCTCCTCTCCATGATAAACTCTACCCTTAGGGAACTTTCTCACCCCTGATTTTCATTTGTAACCTTTCCAAAGGGACATTATGGATATCCAAATGCACCACCATGTGATCTCTCCACCTCCTGTCACATAAGACTTGTAACATGCTCAATAGGCTTGATTTCCAAACACTCTAACTTGATTGCCTTGCTCCCATCTCATGAAGACTTCATCCCTTGGTGCATTTTTCACCCATATTTGTCCTTTGGTCCCTTACTAAATGTATTAAGGTAAATGGGGATAGCCAAATCCCATTTATAAATTCTTAGCCAACTCTCATTTGCTATGTAACCCAAGTTAAGCCAAAATAGTCGAGGGTGAGTTATTAGGTGAGTTAACTAGGTTAATTTTATGAGGTGAGTATAAGCAAACACTTAAAATTTTTTTGATCCATTTTTCATATTCCATCTCCCTCCATTGCTGTTGGTATGTTGTTATGCTTCAAAATTTTCTAGAAACCCCATTTCCAAATCAACATTTTTGCTCATAACTCCCTCATTTTTACTCCGTTTCCCTTGAAAATTTTCATGTAGGTTCTACTCATGAACGCCTTGAAGATAATCCAAATAAAATTTCCCTTGATCCTATGAGTTTTTTTACATAATCCTCTTTAATATTTCAGAATAAAAAATTTCCTCTTCAGATCATGGAAAATCTAGCAGACAAAAACACTTGAAATTTTGAGGAGGAAATCAAATAAAAATTTCTAATCTAATGAAACGAAATTCATCTCAATTGGGCACCCAAAGGTCATGATTATATTTTTATTAAGTTTTTCAGCTTAGCCTTCCTAAAAATAGTAAGTTAATTTTGGAGCCTCCGTGCAATCTCCAAGTTCAGAACTTTGAAAATTACAAAACTTGAAAAATTAGAAACTTGGCTAAAAATAGTAACTATGGGTGAGATGTGACTTACTAAAAATATTAAGTTCTTTGATCACATCTAAATTTCACACACACCTTCATCCCCTCATTTCCTCACTACCTCTAGAAACCATGAAGATCAAATACACTTTCTTCGAGCCAATTTCAACTTTGGTAACCAAGTATCCGAATGTATGAGATAATGATGTGACACATTTGGATTTGGATGATTTGAAGACCAGAATGTTGAAGGAACTATGGGAAGATGTTGAGGATAAATTTTTCACCAAAGGAATCTACAAATGAGGAGGCCATCCTCTTTCTGTGGAAAGCATTGAACTAGTCATAGCTAGTATAAGGAACTACGATCTTACAACAAGAACCATATTTACCAGAGACAACTCTTTGCTTGAGGTTATCACACTAATGGGAATCTCACAATGCCTAAAAATTTCAACTTGAAGAAACATGGTCATCATCACATGGGAATTTGCATCACAGTAATGGTCAAAGATAGACTCCTACCTTCAATTGATTGCAATAGGCTCATCTCTCAAGAAGGGGAAAAAACCTTTTTAGATGCCTGAAGCATTGTCACGGAGTGAGTTACAAGAGGCATATTCAGATGCAATTATGCTCTTGAATAGAGTAATGGTTGAATAATAAACCAGGTACTTTCATGAATGGATGGCACAATTTATAGGGGTGATCATTAAAGGAGATAAAATGATTTATTAGATTCAAATCATCAGCAACAACATTCATAGGCAATTGGATTAGTTCGTCATCACTAAGAGGATCACTATGACCTCTTAATTGGTGTATTTCCTCACATACACAAGGCACTTACATAGTCTCTCTCTTCTAAAAAAAATCTCTAAGAAGGATCCCACATTTGAAAAGTATCAGCAGCTCAATTTCAAGGAGAGAAAATCATATTTCACAAGAGTGAATGATGCATTCACTATGTACCCCATCCGGTTGCTCTAAGGATATCTTGGTAGAATAATTTCACCTGAAGAAAATGAAGTAATCACAATATATGGGGGTCATTCACATAATTATCCACATTCACTTACCTTAGGGTGAGTGGATTTAACATTTCCCCTCTTTAGTTTCCAAGGTATCCTAACAATAATATTCTCTAGATTGAGTTATGCAAGAAACTTGTCCAAGTCCACATCAAATGTAAGGATTTGAAGAAGAAGGGTGTTTCCTTTCCTATCTCCTTGGGAATTTACTCATGAAAGAATGTTTTTGATGCCTCAAATATTGAAACCTCAATCGTTGCCTTCAAATTTCACCCCTACGTGGCCAGATCCAAATTTGATATCAAGGAAGACTAGGACTCCTTTCTTTTACCTAGTTTGTATCACATTCCTCAAATTTAAGATGTCTGGATTAGCTGTGTTAAAAAATACATGTAATTCAAAGGTCTAAAAATTTGTATAAAAAGAGGAGGAAAACTTACATTGAAAGGGGTATGATAAGTACTTTTGTTGAGGAAATCTTCTATTTATGCATCTTACGAAGCATCTAATGAATGTGTAGGCTCATCTCAGTCTAAAAAGAGGAAACTTGTAGAAGTTAAAGAAACATATCCCTCAGTGGGGGTGTACAAGAGATCCAAATTCATATGGGAAACCATAAAATAACTTGAACAATGAGAGATAGATCTTTGCAGTCCCTTGAAAATGTGGTGGATCCACTTGTTCCTGCAAAGGTGGTTGAATCAGCCAATCCTAGTCATGCTTTGGTTCCCTACCATACACATGAGTTATCTGATATCCTTTCTGCTCCTTTCAATACCTTATCATGGATCAAATATTTACTTGGAGAGGATTAAAGAACAGTACAAAAGGAGGTGGCACAAAACTGTGAGGCCATATCGAAATACATCAATACTAAGAGAAGTAAGAAAGCGTAGACAAACTCTAAGTTCTTCACTGAGGTTTCTAGAGCTCAATTTTTAGAGGTTTCTCACCCAAAATTCATCAAGCCTATAGAATATATGACACCTAATGACTATGTGATGACAAGAGTCTCTCTGGGACAAGCCACTCATGAGGGTGATGCTCACCTTTTTAAGGGGTCTTCATAATAGATCCTCAAACGGAATGATGAATACAAGAAAACCATTGACCAATTCAAAGAACTTGTGAGGACCTTGTCTTTATAAGTGTAATCATTTATTGAACAAATGCATCATATCTGCATCTAATTGAAGCAATCTCCCATATGCAACTTTAAACCCTAGTCCATCAAGCAAGCTTAGGCATTCACAATGCAAGGAAAGGCATGTGACCAATGTGTAAGAATGATCATGGAAAAGGGGAATGCTATTTTACCCAAGATTATCTCTTTTTTCACATTCCTATTGGTCACAGAGTTGAAAATCAAGAAAAATAGAGTTGAGATCAAGAAGGAGAAGGTCCTCTTGGAAAATAATCTCCCATTCATAAGAGAAATGAATGATTTTGATTTTCATTCCTTCATAAGCTTAGGTGTGTTTTCATCAACCTTAGAGAACATACCCCCCATTTGATCCCATGCCATAACTTGGAGGTGTGATGCTCTAAAATAGTCCATTACTGATTTGGAATATCATGTAGAAAATGTTACCAAAGTTCTGGAAGACCTTGGCACAAGCATGCAAGAGCTTGGTACTCCTCTCAGCGAGAATACTTCCTTAAATAATCTTCACGATTCATATCAAGAATTGGTTTAGGAAAATATTGGTGACCCCATTTCATTTAATGGTGACACTTTGGAATCCCTTCTAGAGATTGGAGGTTCCATCTCTAATAATGCGAAGAGTCATGAAAAATAGTTTAGTCAATGTAGAAATATCAATGGCATTCCTGAGACTTGGCTTAGCATATTGAATCATGTGAACATATCGGAATCTAAGAAAGTTTCATTCGTAGTTTCTAGAGTCAACAAGATGTTCAAAGGTTAAATCCTTGTCATTGTATAGCTTTTGTGGGAGCCGGCATGAGTTCATTATTCATCAAAGGAGGATTCTTCATCGAACAAATAGTCAACTCACTTCTCTTTCTTCCTCTTTTCCCCTCTTCCTTCTCTCCCCCTTTATAATTCTTCATTGAGTATAATCATGAATTTTTTTCTTTTTCACTTAAGTGAATTTTGAATGTTGCATTGTAAAAGACCCTTTTGATTTATAAAAAGGGGACTTATTTTATCACTTCCTAGGAATATGGAAAGCCACAAGTGGAATAGTAACATGAAGATTCATGTGGGGGGTATATGAAGGATTGCAATGTCAATATATAAATATTGGTGATCTCATCACTTATAGAGGATGGTTATTGTTGTTCTTTAGCTCTCACATTCTTTGTACAAGAAAGATAGCTGAATTATTAAATTCCCTAGTCTAATGCACTCGTCTCCATCTCAACTTCACTCCATAAGCATGTACTTGATGAATATAATACAATGATACTTTGTGCTTCTTGTACATTTTTCCTTTCTATATGTGAATGGTTTCTTCTCATTGAGTTCATGGTTATATTATTGTTTTGAGGTAATTAAATCTTATGTGATATATTTTGTGCTAAACCCTCCTTTTTATTCTCTTCTCGCCTATCTATTTCTAAACAATTCCTCCCTTGTAGTACCTACAAGAAATTTTCCACATGCATAGGGAAGTAATCCTATATGATCCCTGATCAAAAGACCACGCTCGAAGAAATTATAATAATGTAAATATTTCAGGACTATTTTCAATAAATGGAGTTTCCTCACTCAAACAGAGGCACTTAGTCCTGCACAATGTTGGTGAGAGTTCACTAATTTTCCTACCTGAAAAACAATACACCACTAACCCTAACATGTAATTGAAAGAAAAAAATAGAGGTATAGAATAACTTAGCTAATTTCTATTTGTTTTTGGAAGGATATGGGTCTATGTAACTAAGAAATTCAAATAAATGAACCGAAGAAATCCTCACAAACTGGACTGAAACTGTAAGTGCATTTGGGTCAGGATCATACCATCATGTCAGGAGTGCAACATATGGTATATCCCCTTATGTATGGTATTAGACCTGATTTGAGTCTTCCTTTGTAAATTTTGGGGTTTTTTCATTCTTGGATTTGTTTTTCATTGTCAAACCCTAGTTGTCACACATGCAACGGGAAGCTCTCTGAGTCGATTGAACATCATTTCAAACACTAGCCATGGAGGAATACCCTTGTAAATAATTAGAAGGGTTATGGGTATCCCCATGTGCCACCGAAATTGGCACTACTCTGAAGAGGCCTCAAGTTGTACATCATTTTCCACTTAACATGCGATATCTAGATAAATCAATCATATTTGGCACTTGTTTTGATAATACTTGCCTTAACATAGATTTTTCTATAAACACTTCGAGAGAGGATGTTTGGATGTTTGTAGATGAGTGAGATGACTTCCTTTACCTAGTTTTTAGCTTCAGAAATGATGTGGGTTCTTTCCTAATGACTAAATATGTGTAATTTTTAGATTTAAAGTGATTTGGGTGCATTTTACAAGTGTAAGAAGTGAGTGCTCTAGTGTATTGCCTTAGGATTTCCTTGGTTAGCAAAAGAGGTAGTGTTTAATTACTTATATAGGGTTACATAGATGATTTTCCTAAGAAATTTTGACCTAGATGAATTATAAAACCTAACAAAATATGTGAAATTGAAAGTGTATTTGGAATACATATCGGTCTAAGACCATATAGTAGGACCATTTCCAAACTATATGGTCTTGGCCAAAATCAGGGATTATGCTTAAAGAATTTCGGAGATTGTAAATGGATGTCTCTCTATAGATTTTATGAATTTAATTATCAGAGTTTGTCGACATGTCACTTTGAAAGGTTAATTAACCTCATGAACTGCTGAGTAAGAATGGAGAAGTTGTGTTTATCATAACAAGAGTGCAAAGTCAAATCAAGGGTTTCCAAAGTGTAAATTAACAAAAATTAGTGTATATATTTGTTACCCCTTTAAGTATGAAATTGACAAATTCACGCTTCAACTAAGTTTTACCCATGTCACTTTTCCTTTACTCAAATGTTTGTTTTATAGTTGCGATTTTGTGCTAGTTGTTGGAATACTCCATGGTGAAACCCACAACACATAGTATATTCAATTTTCATGGTAGATTGTTGACCATAACTCAAATATAAATTGTAACAAAAAATATTTTTCATTTGAATATGTGTAAATTGAAAAGATGTAAACAAGGAAAGAATACACCTGCTTGTTTTCATTTTTCTTGTTCTTGGAGATTTGTATTGCTAAACATAATTAAAGGATTAGGGCTGATAAGTCCCTAATAAATTTCAAGGAGAAAATGTGGTGTTAGGTGGATGTAACCCGACACAAAAATGTGCAATATAAATAATAAGAAGAAAGAGGAACAAATGGACCCATGTACAAGGAAGACTTTGTATCAAATCTATTCAAAAACTCTGATGTCTTCCTCTTAAAGAGTAATAGTAGAGGAAATCCTTCCCAAAAACTTCTTATCTACTTCGTTTCCTTCCATAACCCCATGGATCGCACCACTACAAAATAATGTAGACCCAATTTTACAAATAAGGACATAGATAAAAAAGAAAATAGGTTCCCCCAAACTATCCCCATATGCCAAATAACTGAGTATAAACTAAAAAAATACTAAAATGTGCTTAAAATGTGCTAACAATGTTGAAAAGGGATGGATTCCCATGCCCCCAAGATTCCTGAAACTAAAATTCATTAAAGGAGGAACGAAAAACTTTCATGCCCCCTGTATTGATTTGAATTGAATAATCTGACTGTGAAATAGTGCAGAAAACATGTGTATGCAGCTAATTTTTTTGAAAGTCCCAAAAATATTACTGAAATTAACCCCAATGAGAAATGTATGGGGGTTAGGAAAATACCATATGGTCTTGATAAAATTTTATAGCTTTGACCATGTACTGTTTTGCCAAAATTTTATGTGTAGTTACATTTCTGGGTGTTTATACCCTATATATAAAACATTAGGCCTCATAATTATTTTTGCGTTTTTTGAAAATTTATAATAAACCAAGATAAATTCCCCCTATTTTGAGGTGTTTGTAAAAAATCATGTCAAAATATATAGGTGTATACTACTAAAGGAGATGTATGAAAATCTATGTGGAGTGTTAAAGGGGTGGACACCTTGGATAACATGTACCTATAAAAGGAAAGATGTTTGCATATGGCAAAAACCATGGCATGTTATAACTATAATGCTAACAACAAATGAGGACAGTAGTAATAAAAAAAATTAGTAGAAACTGTGCATGAAGAAAAACACAAATAACTTCAATGTAGTCAATTTGCAAACAATGGCATACAAAAGCATTCAAATGGATTTTTAGGCCTGCAAACAAGGGACACCCACGATGTTGCAAGAAAATCAAAGCACGTAGGCCTAAAAATATGAGAAATAAATTTAAAAAAATACATGCATGATGCCACAAACATGAGACACCTACAATGTCACAAGAAAATCAAGACACGTACGCCATAAACATCTATTTCTCATGTTATTTTTGTGAGTGAAGTTCTACACATGCGGCAGTGTTGGAGTAAATGATGCAAGGATACTTGAGAAATTCTGGCACAGGCCATGATTATAGAAAAAATGATATAAGAAAATCTAATTAGACAAAAAATAATAAGTATCAACATATGGAGTGCTAACAATCAAAAGACCATGGGGATAAGACCCAAAATAGTGATGTTGAACAAAAAATAAAAATCATCAAATGAAAATATTTAAAAATATAATTTTCTTTTTATAAAACAAAAAGAGGTATTATTGAATCTAATTATGTGAAATACAAACCTCTAAGGGATTCTTCCAAAATATTATACTTTTTGATTATGCCTTAATTAATAAAAAGTGTAATTTTGAATATTTGAAAAGTATGCTAAATACTATGGCAAATAAAAATAGGTTTTTGTTAAATATATAAAAATTAAAAATAGACTTAAAGGAATTTGAAAATAGAGTCAATATGCTTGATATATGAAATAAAAAGGTTATTTGGTTATTAGGAGCCACAAAAAGTGACCCAATGGGTAGAACCAACCATGAAACTATAGGAAAAATTGTGCAAAATAGGTTTAGGGCATATAATATGTAGAAATAAGGTGTGGATCCGAATATAAAATGTAGATATTAACACTAAGGAAAATAGAATTTGTAGATCATAAAGTTACATGTTCGATACATGTCGGTTTCAAAAAAAAAATTAACCCTTAAATTTCTAGGTCAATTCAATTAGGTGTAAGATATATTAGAGTTGATTTTAAAATATAATAAAGATGCAACAATATAAAAACTATTTTAGATTTGCAACTCAAATAAGATAAGAACAATTTGCATACACCACTTAACCTAACATGCAATTGAAAGTAGAAAACAAAGGTATGGAATCAACTAGCTGATTTCTAATTGTTTTTGGAAGGATCTAGGGTTGTGCAACTAAGAAAATAGGAAAAATAAACTTGAGAAACCCTCACAAACTAGACTAGGAATGTAACTATAAATGGGCTAGGACCATACCATTATGTTAGGCTCATACCGTACATTCTAGGCCTTTTTATAAGGTCTTATACCTTCTCTAAGTCTACCTATGCAACTTTCTTAGTTACTTTCGTTTCTATATTTAGCTATTGTTTTCAAACCATAATTAACACACATGAAGAAAACCTCCCAAATGAACTAAATATCATCAAGATTTTTAAAAAATTGAACTATAATAAACCCTAGATATTTCAGAGTCACATATAATATATAATCAATAAAGCATAGATGTGATGCAAGGAACAAACTAATGAAAATCAAAACCCTTGGTGTAAGAGAGGGAATAGAAGACTTATCTCATTTCATAATCAACCCTAAAGTGTTATGGATTTGAGACTTGATGAACAAGAGGAGGAAACTATCGCAACCGTGCCTGATAAATTATACAACTATCAGATATGTCTAGACTCGGGCACCTGGAATAGCTCAAGGGTGCCTGGATGGTCAAGACTGGTTCTGGGTGACCATGACTACAAAATACCTCAAAAATTCATTTTCATTGAGTCACAAGGTTTTCATATTTGATCACATGTGTGTTGCACTATGTCTGTATAATTCTCCTCTAACATACAAAGAGAAGGATAACCCATAAACCCCAAAATACATGAAATCCTACAAAGAAAAATACGTAAATGGGGTGTTAAACTGACCCATTTGGTCACTTGACATAATGAAATTACGACTAAGAGTTGCAGTACATCTCAAAATCCTTGTAGTTTTGTGTGTGTGTGTGTATAGAATTGTGCCCTAGGTTGCTCTTGTGTAAGATGCACTTGATAACAAACAATATATAGATGTAGAAATGTAAGTAGATGTATGGATGAAAAAATGAACTTCCCCTCCTATGAAGTGTATGCAAAAAATGTAGTCCCTTGTCCCTTAAGCGAATGTTAGATGGATGTTTTGATTCTCTTAGAATGCCTTTGGATGAAACCTTATGTGGTGATAGTAGGTGCTTAGAGCTTGGTATTTTATGACGGTCACATAACTTTGTATTTATATGATTCCCTTGTTTTAATTTCATAATTGAAAACTAAAAGGACAACCCATAAGAAAATAAGATGCCCAAAATATAAAAGAGGACCAAAAGAGAGGAGTAAGGTACAATGAGGTTAGGAGCACCTAGAGGGGACGAGGACACCTAGGCTCCGGTGTCCAAATTCAAGAAAGATAAAGCAGTGAAATTGAGACTGGGCCATGGGGTATGTAATACCAAAAAGGATACCAAAAAGACAGTAAATATGCCAAATCTAGATGTCAATTACTAGTTTTATCACTTAGGAGTCATATGAATGGTGGTATGTGATTAGGACCTAGAAATGTAATGAAGTGCATGAAAATGTGTTTACATTTTCCCCCAGATTATGTTGTTAAGTGAATGCTCAATAACATAAAAAATATAAGAGATGCGTACCAAAAAACCATGTAGATCGATGGCGAAAGCGTAACAAAGAGAACAAAAAGCGTGGAGTGATAAAAATAAAGTGTGAAAGCTAAAGAAGAGGAAGTAACCCTAGGGATGAATCATATGTGTTTCTCCATGATTGTACCTATTGTAATTGTTGCTTGATGAACAAATGCTTCTTTTTATGTATTAAGGATAGACTTCTAAAAGAAGAACGAAAGAGTAGTCAAATATGTGTATATGAAAAATATGTAAAATCAAGCAAAAGTATGTAAAAATAAGAACAAGTAGTAAAAGGAACATGTGCACTTGATCCATGATGAGTGAAAAGGATAAAAAGTGTCCTAAACTACTATAGAAGAATGGTTTTTTGGGCGATCTCATGCCAAGAACAAGTTTTTTTTGGAAATATAATGCCAAGTGCAAGTTTTTTGGGTGATCTTACACCACGATAGAAAACTGTTGGGGAGAAAGGAGTAGTGTTATTCTCAATCCCTGTCTTCTTGCCTATTTATACACCGCTATAGATGGTGTGATCTTGTTTTGTTCCATGTTCAATCAAGTTTGATCCAAGTAAAAAATGAAGGTAGAATGCATTTTGATTGCTAGAGGACTATTCCAGTATTTTGTAAACTACTTTGTAAACTACTAAAAACTTTGTTGATATGAGAAAATAATTATAACTGCCCCCTGGTCGTAGGTACTGAGGAAGGATCAGGAGTGCCTAGGTACTCATGTCTGTATCTAGGCACTAGCGTATGTGTTGTATTGAGGACCCAAGTCAGATTCTAGGCCATTTCTGTGTTGTAACTATGTTATGTTCATGTATCATGCATGCCTGTACTGAATCTTTAAGCTATTGTATGGAGTGATTGATTCACCCAATGTATGCCCCCCTCATTTGGGATGCATGTGATGTTATGGCCAAAAGGAGAGGACCGAATGCTGATATGAAATTATAACCCTTCATGGGGAGGGAATGTGCTTGGTAAAAACCAAGGCACATGTAAACAAAGTCATTGGAAAAATGTGTTCGTGCAAACAAGAAAAATATGCATATAGAAGACAAAGTGTAATCAAGCAAGCAATAAGACAATCTAGACCGTGAAAATTTTGTTTCAAATATGGGACATTAGAGTCACAATGTCACAATACAATTAGGGATTAAGTGGCCAAAAACATATAAGAAATGAACAAGAAAGTCTTAGGGCAAAGCTCGTAAACAACGACATACAATAGAAGACAATAACAAATAGTATAGAGCAAAGTATCAGAAAACCATGGTAGCAAATATTTCTTGCAAATAAAATATTACACATGACACACTCATTAGAATATTAGAAAGATAAAAAGTGTGTCAAGACATGTATATATTGATAGAGTAGTGTGCTAGTAAGAATAGGAGATAGAATAAAATGAAACAATAACACCTGTCATGTGTAAGAAAGTAAATTCCCTCAGGAGCCTCGGTGGGATTGGTAAAAGGTATAGTGCCAAGCATCCATGTTGCATGTGAAAATTTGTGTACATTTTTCATTCAAAACTAGATAACAATTGAATGCACATGTGTATATAGAAAATATAATGACATACAAAGTATTTGTCTAATATGTGAAACAAAGTGTGCATGTAACTAGTATAAGAAAGAAAGAGTGTGTGCAATAAGATATGCAGTATGCTATGAATGAGTGAGATGGAGTGATATGTAATGTGAGTGTGATAGGAACAGCATTCCCCACGAGTGTATGTTGATGTATAGGTATGAGATAAGGTTCATTTATAAATGCCCCCTCAACAGTTGTGAATGAACCAAAACACAAGATTAAGTCATTGGGAAATGGTTTGAATCTGTGTACTAGATAGATAGATCAATGAAGCATAGAGCGTGAGAAGTGTGAATGCGGTGTGGTTTATTTTATATTTGTACCCGTAGTAGTTGAGTATGAACCGTGGAATTAGAGTGTGTCATAGGGTGATGTTGTAATGTTTCGACACAAAATCACGCACTTTGAGTAATTATCTAATAATGATTACATATTTTTATTCATATGATTTCCAAGTAGGAAAAGTACTAACTAACCCATGTTTTAGCCCACCTTTCTTTACTTTCTGTTACTACTTTAAGTCTTACACCCTTACTTTCTTAGTCTTCCTTTTTATACTACAAATTTTATCATCCTGAACACTAGTGCCTAGCAAGGATACCAATGCCAGGCACCCTCGTCCCCTCTGGATGCCCCTGACTTCTTTGTACTTTAATCACAATTTTTGGGTTTCTAGCCATTTGAGCATCTTATCTTTTTTATATTCATCCTTTTCGGGGTTAATTAAAAAATTCAAGCAAGGGAATCATATGAATGTAAAGTTATGTGATCATAATAAAGGACCAAACACTAAACATTAGTTATCACTACCTTAGGTTGCATCAATCAAACACCTAAGAGCTCCATTGCATCCATCTATCATCATCCAAGGGACACAAGGGCTGGTTATTCTGCATACACTTCATAGGAGGGAAGTTCATTCTATTCCATAGACACATCTATTACATTTCTTTACATCTAGCTTATTTTCTTGCTATCAAGTGCGACTCACACAAGATCCACCTAGGGCATGATTCTAAAAACACACACATAGAACTACATTGGGTCTGAGATGTAGTGTAGTTGTAAATCATAAGTTCACCATTGTGACAGCTAAGGAAAATATGACCCCTCATTCTGCATCTTTTTTTTTTTGGATTTGATGTCTATTTAAGGGTTTTGCAGGTCAATACTTAATTGTAGGTTTCCAGTGACTTCGGTGATCACTGTACAACCTCATAGCGACCAAAGGAGAATAAAAATGAATAACTAGTGACCACTTAGATGAGGTTTCCTGAGAATTTCCATAGACCCAAGTGCCCAGAAAGACGCCTAGGGCGCCTGAAGGTGCCCATGTCTCTCTCTAGGCACACCATTCTAGCTTATTCCTCTAGATATGCATTTTTTAGAGTTTCGGTGCAATGGTCAGTGCTTCATATTTTATATTTCTCCATCTCTCTTCACCTTTATGATTTCTACAAATCAGCTAATCCATTTTATCTCTTCTTTACACGTAGGGTTTCATATATTTTGGCTTAGTTTGCATGCATTAATTTATGTACTTCATTACTGCATTTATTTACTGCTACAATATCAATTAGACTAGGCTCTTATTTCGATATTTAGCTTAATCATTTTGGTAAACCTGAACTTGATCTAAACACACATAGGATCCTCATACTTCTATTTTTCTTATCTTTCTACGATCTCTTCATCATGATTATCTCTATAAAATATTTCTTGCTTATCAATCCTGAATTAAAAGATAAAATAAAAACTCTCTTTTTTACCACTCGCATTCCTTCTAACATTCATATAGATTTAGTTTACCAAACAATTTTTGAGGTATTTTCTCATTATATTTCTTACCCGTCAAATCCTAATGTTGAACTGTCTATTTTTTGACAATGATCCACCCTTGCATATCATGATTCACCTTTACAATATGGGTATCAAGAATACTTTAATCGATAATGGATCTAAATTCAATCTATGTCCTATGTCATTTTTTGAAAATATTGGTCTTTCTTCTGTTATTGTTTGTACACAATGTCTTTCCCTTTGGGCATTTGATGGTTTTGTTCATCCATGCATATGTCACATTACTCTTCCTATCACTATTGTGCCCAAAACCCTTAACATAGTTATATTTTTCATTGACTTCCCGATTTTTATAACTTTTTACTTGGTCTTCCATGGCTTCATGCCATTCAAGAATTTCCTTCTATAGTACATCACTGTGTCAATTTCCTACATGAGGGAATAGAATATGCATTTCGTAGTGATTGTGACCCACTCAAATATTACGATTGTAATCCCCATGCTACAATTACTGCTCCATGCTTTGATACTACTAATGAAATATAACCCATGGATACTCCAGATAATTTACCACCTCTTGAAGGTACTATTTTCATGTTAGATGCAGTCTCATCTACAACACCACCTTCTCTGCTACTAATATTTCTATGGTACTTTATCGAGGGCCTACCCACATATATAATGTCACTCCACCTACTTGACTATCACATGTGCATCCACCATTATCACGTCCTCCCTTTACATGTATGCTTTTCATGAATGATTCTTATTGGGATCATATTTCCTTTGATCCTACTTGTGATGACACTATATGCACACATGATGGCTTGGCTCATCTATGATTTATAGTTGATGATATCTTTCCTTCACCCTATGCTCCTCATATTTGTCATGGTTTCATCCACATTATTTCTACTTATGGGATTTGCATCTTTCATCTCAAAGTGTTTCTTGCATGAGCTCATCGTGATGCTCCCCTTACACTTGGACAATATTTGCTTGACTATATTAGGGGCACCTTATATCTTGGTCATATTGACATTTCATTTCCTATTCCTTTCATCTGTGTTTTCATTTACAATGATTCATTTCTTGGCTATTCACAAAATCTTACACGTTGGTATGCACATGGTTCTCCATTACCCCCTTTCAATGACAAAGAATACACAATGGGCATGTCAAAACCTTCACCGTAATGGATCACTACATGATCAACATAATACTATTGTTTATCATGTATCAGATGCTTTACCTTTTGGCTTAAATCATGACAATGATGACCTCCTAGATAAATTTACTTGATCTCTTTTCTCATCAAACACTTTTGGGGTATCACACCTATTTCCCCCCTAACATTTAAAAAGTGTTTTATCTTCTCATCACTTTGCATCTAGAATTTCACATATGATATATACATCTTGACAGACGATGGTATCTCCATTTCCTGATGACACACTCGTGTTATTTTTGTTCTTACATGAATGTCGAGGGATATTTTCCTATAAGATATCATTCCATTTCCCCACTGTATATATCTACTACATGCTAATTCATACAAGCATAAATTTATCACCATATATTTATGCATACAATACACTCTTTCATCATTTGTCGCCAAACATCATTCATCACCTAAAAAATTCATCATACACATTTTGATTCACCTACATCATCATTTCCCGATGATGCACTCTTGTGCTATGGTTTACACTTGAATATTGAGGGCATACTACATGAACCTCGAACACTACACATCATACATTTGAATTTACATGTTACACACTTCACACATCGTGCATCATATACTTAAGACATCCTCTCTCACATCGTCTTCTACATAGTTTGTGTCTCATTCCCTCTAGACACTCGCACTACATAGCTCTCACATCTACTTCTACACACTTCTCTCATAACCTTGTGATGCACTCGAATTCCATAGTCCATACTCAACTACTAAGGGTTGACATCTCAAACGGACCTCATCACACTCGCACGTTCAATCACTAACTCATTCACTCACACACTCTACACTTTACGCTTCAATTCTCACATATTTTTAGTACATAATTCAAACCATTTCTTGATGAAAAAATCTTGTTTATGGTACATTATTGACTATTAAGGGGGCATATACAAATGAAACTTATTACATACATAAAAATACACTCATTGGGCATGCGACTCTTATCATTCACACTGCATTCTAGTTTGTCTCATCCACAACATATTACATATCTTGGTTGCATGTTCACTTTATTAAAAATGCTAGATAGATATCTTGTATGTCATTATCTTTATCATACACATATGTGTGTTCACTTTCCTTTCTAGTTGTGATCATAGATTATATAGATCTATTACATGTAGCATGGATTCTATTACTAGTCCTACACCAACTCTTAGGGGCATCCAATTTCATATACTACACGTGTTATGGTTTCATCTTGTTTCATATCACATTACATTATCAGATTATACAGGTTTTGACATACTTTTTTATCCTTCTAACATGCTAATGGATGCTTCATGTGCAACATTTTTTATGCAAGTCTATCTATTTTTGTGGTTATTTGTTACATTATTTGGCATTGCTTACTCTATGTATGCTCTTATTTGTGAGATTTTACTTTTATCTTGTGTGCACACTTGTATGCTTACGGCCACTACAACCTTGATTTTCTTGTGACATAGTGAGTGGTGTCCTATGTTTGTATCCCAATTTTCATGATCCACTTTTTCTTCTTGTGTGATTACATTATATTCTTTCATCTTAGATTACACATTGTCTTCATGTCTACTAGGTTACATTTCATTATTTTTGTGTGCCTTGGAATAGACCAAGAAAATTCCCTTTCCCCCTTTAAGGAACAGTTTCAACACAATGGTAGGTCCTCTTTAGGGCTGCAAACTCCTTCAGCAATGTCGCATGTACCCCAAATGAGGGAGGGGGCATCATTTGGGTGAATCAGTCACCCTATACAACATTATACATAGCACAACACAGTTTTTATTTTCACACAAGGCTCAGAATAAGACTTGGGTCCTTAGCACAATGATGTCATTCCTAGATGTCAGTAACCAAGGGGAAATTACATAGCGATTGAGTGTTAAAAAAAGTCTATAGAACTCCATACATAGGACTTTTCAGGGAACATAGTCCTTAGGACTTGCATTTGTACACACCATATGCAATGGTGTTCCACATCAAGGGAAGCAGTTAAAGGGTTGGAGGATGACACTATAATTTTCTCCCTACACTTCTTCCATCTTGGCATGAGATCTCCCTAAATACTCGCGGCTGACACAATTTGTGTGAGATCTCCCAAAAAACTTAGACTCCTACAACATCTTCAAGATCCTTTCTACACCCTTTTTCTCATCACAAATCAGGTGCACATGTCCCTTTTTCACATTTTTCAGCATTTTCACATACTCTTTACACATATACATGTGTATTTGACTACTTGTTCATTCTTCTCTTTTTTAGGTCCCTCCTTATGGGAAGTGGTATTCAACATCATCACAAAAAAAACAACTTCGACATCAAAAATAGGTACATAATGACATCTACACATGCGTTTCCACCCTAGAGTCATTATATCATCATTTTTTTACACTTTCTCCTCCTTAGCATCCAAAATTCACATTTTTATCACTCAACACTTTGTCTAGTCCCTCATCATGCTTTTGACATCGATATACATAGCTATTAGGTACGCATTCCTTATCTAATTTATGTTCCGAGATTTACATTAACCAACATAAAATGGGGGCAAATGTAGACACAAAATCAAGCACTTTGAGTAATTATCTAGTCCAGATTACATACTACTATTCATATGATTCCTAAGTAAGAAAAGTATTCATTAACCCATGTCTCTGGGCACCTTTCTTTACTTTTTGTTACTACTACTGGTCTTATACACTTACTTTCTCATTTTTCCTTTTTATACTCTATATTTTATCATCCTAGACACTAGCGCTAGGTGCCCTTATCCCCTCAAGGCACCCCTAATCCCTTTGTGCTTTACTCATACTTTTTGGGTCCTTTCTAGCCATTTGAGAATCTTATCTTTTTGGTAGTCAGCCTTTATGGGATTTATTAAGAAATTCAAGCGAGGGAATCACATAAATATAAAGTTATGTGATCATAATAAAGGACCAACCACTAAATATTAGCTATCACCAACTAAGGTTACATATATCTAACACCATCCAAGGGACATAAGAGATGGTTATTTTGTATACACTTCATAGGATTGTAATCCTTTCTATTTCATGCACACATATATTACATTTATTTACATCTAGCTTATTTTCTTGCTATTAAGCTTGACTCGCACAAGAGCCACCTACGAAAAGATTCCTCACACACACATAGAACAATATTGGGTTTGAGATGTAGTGCAATGCTCAGTTGTAATTTCACCAATATGATAGCTAAGGATAGTCTAACCCTCATTTAGCATCTTTATTTTTTAGGATTTGATGTCTATTTGAGGGTTTTGTAGGTCAATACTTCATTACATGTTTCCAGTGACTTCAAAAATCATGGTACAACCTCATAACAACCAAAGGATAAAAATAAATAATAACTAACAACCTATCACAAGAGGTTTCCTGAGCATTTCCGTAGACCTAGGCACCCATAAACAAGCTTAGGATGCTCGCAGGCACCCTTGTCCCTCTCCAGGCACCCCTGTCTAGCTTATTCTTCTAGATATGCATTTTTTCTGAGATTCAGTGCAATGGTTAGTGTTTCATATTTTCCAATTCTTCATCTTTGTACATCTTTGACATTTTTGTCACTCAACTAATCCATTTTATCTCTTTTTTTCACTCAGGGTTTCATATATTTTGGCTTACGATACTTGGATTAATTTATGTAATTTATTTCTACATTTATTTACTTCTACAATAGGAATTATATTAGCCTCTTAATTTCACATTTAGCTTAATCATGATGAATATTTTCTAGGAAGATGCAATACAAAGCGTAGAGTATAGATTCTAGTATGAAGTGTGAGGAAACAATTCTAGAAAGATGTATCAGAAAGTGTAGAGCATGAAATGCATATTGTGTGAGGTTCATTAATGTAGCATGCCCTCAAAAATCAAGTGTGATACTTAGCACAACAGTGCATCATAGGGTGATGACAATACAAGTGTATCAACATGTGTGTAAGATGAAGGATAAATACTACATGTGAAGCGCAAATAATAGTGGTGGAAATGCGAGACACTTGATAATGCTAGAAGGGGGGAGAATAAGCATGATTCCCCCCAAGTGTATGATGTGAAGAATAATCAAGTAATGTCATCTACGAGATCATCATTTTCATGGTCAAATTCAAATGGAGATATATCAAAGACTTTGTAAGATATAGTATGAGATTGATCACGTAAAGAGCCATTACAACGTAGATTGTACATCCGTATTGTGTGTTATTCATCAGTGAAAGGCTGTAATTTGGAAAACCATGTGTATAGAATCAAGTAATATTTTGTGTGTATTTTGAGAAATGAATCATTATAAAGAGAAATACGGACAAAAGGCATGGGGAATGTGATATCAATATGATCAAGATCCAAAATGCCACCAATGTAGTCAATTCAATATTTCCTAAGAGTAAGTGGAGAAATGCGAGGATCTTGAGTGACAAAGAGTGATATATGGAAGATTTGGAGGCCATAAGAAGTAGTAAAGTGAATGTATCCATGATATAGATGAGGAGATTATCGAGTGTGAATCCTATCCAAGATAAACCATCATATGTGCAGAGAATATCAAAATTAGTAGGATCAAATGGAATATATGGCCAATAAAAATTATTCGTGAAAAGAGTGCATGTGAAAGGAGGAATAACAGATGAAGGTTTCTCATTAGAAGATGAGGTAGGTGGTATGATGTCCAATGTATGGAAAAAATCCCTGAGAAAGTACCATAACATTAGTAAAAGGAGGGTGTTTCTTGAATAGATATTTACTAGGGCCAATAGAAATGAAAGTATCATTGAATTATGACTCATCTATCTCGATAGGAGTATAATTAAGATTGTACAGTTTTTCATCAATAAGCTCAATGGTATCAACCTCATCATTAGAATCACTAGTGTTAGCATTGTCATGTTGGATAGTCATATCAAGTATACTGGTAGGAAGTGTGTTAGATGTAGGAGTGAGAGGAGTCTCGACGAGTGGAGTGGTAGTGGGTATGGTAGTAGACACGGTAGGTGAAATTATGTCATAGTGTGACTTGAAATTGATGGCATGCTTGCAGAGGTGGAACAAGGTTGTGAAGTACTAGACTGACCAATATCGTATGTACCAATTTTGCTATATGGAATAGGTTGTGATGGAGGAATAGCCATAGAAATAACAAGGTCAATGAGGTAAAAATTTAATGGATCAGGGTCGGCGCAATGGTATGTTCATAACCGTCATATAGGAATTTAATGCATCCATGAGTAATAAATGGGACAATGTGCATTGCGTGAATCCAAGGTCTACCCAACAATATATTAAATCGAAATAAGGCATCAATAACGAAGAATATTGTGAGAAAAATATTAGGTCCAAATTTTATACGTAATGTGATAGTGCATCATAGTAATTCATAGAAATATATTTTTTCCTCTGTATTCTTAATATTCTCGATGATATCATATCCCTTAGAAGCGGTGGTAGGAGTTGTAGAAGTGATAGGTGGTGGGACAGAAATGGGATGATTCATAGGAGGATGATTGCGGAGTATGGTGATTACATTAAAAGCTGGATCAGACGTATGAATAATAAAGTAAGGAGGATGTTGAGTACGAACTTCCATAAAATCAACAACAATAGTAACTGTGTCAGAAACCTTAGTTAGGGTGAAAGAAGGATAAAAAGACTGATCTGTGACTTGAGAAGAAGAAATTTTTGATACATTCTCAGAAGATGGCGTTTAAATGGACGGGTTCACCATATTATTTAACAAACATTAAATTATGTTGAACCCAAGATATTTTAGAGTCACATATAATATAATCAATAAAGTAGAGATTTGAAACAAGCAAAAAGCTAATGAAAATGGAAATCCTAGGTGCAAGAGAGGAAATAGAAGACTTAGCTGATTTTGTAATTAACCCCAAAGTGTTGTAGACCGAATAATTGATGAAAAGGAAGAGGAAACTATTGTAACCATGCATGATAAATTTTATAACTTTCAGATATGTATGGCTGGGGTGCCAGGAATGGTTCAAGGGAACCTAAGTGTTGGAGACTGGTTTTGGGAATTCACGACTATGAAATACCTTAGAAACTAATTTTTGTTGAGTCAGAAGGTTGTTGCTAGGTGTCTCCTATATGTTGCACTATATCCAAAGAATTCACTTATGACTTGCAAAGAGAAGGAAAACCTATAAAATCCCAAAACATGTCAAATCCTAAAAATAAAAAGATGTAAATGGGGAGTTGGACTAAACCCAACTATCACTAGACAAAGTGAACTTATGACCGAGCTCTGCACTACATCTTAGACTCCATGTAGTTTTGTGTGCATGTGTGTAGAATCATGCCCTAGGAAGCTCTTGTGTAAGATGCACTTGATAGCAAGAAATAACTAGATGTAGTAATTTAAGTAGATGTGTGGATGGAAAAATGAACTTCCCATCCTATGAAGTGTATGTAGAAAATGCAGTCCCTTGTCACTTGAGTGAGTGTTAGATGGATCCTTTGATGCTCTCAGATTTCCTTTGGATGCAACCTTAGGTGGTAATAGTAAATGCTTAGAGCTTGGTCTTTTATTATGGTCACATAGCTTTGTATTTATATGATACCCTTGTTTTAATTTCATAATTGACAACTAAAATGATCACCCATAAGAAAACAAGATGCCCAAAAGAGACAAGTAAGATACAAAGAGGCCGAGACACCCAGAGGGACGAAGGTACCTGAGTGTTGGCATACTAGCTAGGAGTTGGTGTCCATAGTCAAGAAAAATAAAGCAATGAACATTTAGTTGGCCCATGGGTGTGTAAGACCAAAAATAAAACCAGAAAGATATAAAATAGGCTAAAGCTAGATGTCAATTACTAGTTTTGTCTCTTAGGAATCATGTGAATACTAGTATGTTATTAGGACCTAGAAATGTACCTAAGTGCATGATTTTATGTCTACATTCACCCCCATTTAATTTAATTGAGTGAATAATCGATTACATAAAGAAGATAAGAGATGCATACCTGATAGCCATGTAGATCGATGATGAAAGTGTGTTGAAGAGACAAGAAAAAACGTGGAGTGATAAAAATGAAGCATGGAACCGAAAGAAGAGGAAGTAACTGTAGGGGTAAAGTGTATTGTCTCGTGTTTGTACCTTTTTTCATTGTCACTTGATGAACGGATTCATTTGATTAAGGATGGACCAAAAAAATAAGAGAAAATGAGTAGTCAAATATGTGTATATGAAAACTCTATAAAAGCATACAAAAGTATGTAAAAATACGAAAAAGTAGTAAAAGGAACATGTGCACCTAATCCATTATGAGTGAAAAGGATATAAAGTGTCCTGAACTGTTGTAGAAGAACACATTTTTAGGCCATATCAAACCAATAATTATTTGTTTTGGTTGTCTCACTCAAAGTGTGAGTTTTTTGGATGATCTCATGCCACGAGAGAAGAGTGTTGGGAAGAAAGACCTAGTGTTATTCTCCATCCCTTACTCCTTCCCTAATTTATAAACCATTACAGATGGTGTGATCTTGTATTGTTCCGTGTTTGATCCAGTTTGATCCAAGTAGAAAATAAAGGTAGAATGCATTCTGATTACTGGAGGACTTTTCCTATAGTATGTAATTGACTTTATAAAATGATGAAAATGTGTTGATTTGAGAAAATTATTGTAACTTCCCATCATCATAGTCACCCAGGAAGGGTCATGAGTTCCCAGATGCTCATGTTTGTATCTAGGCGCTAGTTTTTGTGGTGTATTGAGGACCCAAGTCAGATTCTAGATCATTTATGTGTTGTAATTGTTTTCTATTCCTATACTTTGCAAGCCTATACTAAAGCTTTGAGTTGATGTATGTAGTGAATGACTCTCCCAATATATGCCCCCTCATTTGGGGTGCATGCAATGTTTCAAGGAGGATACGACCCAAAGGAGAGGACTAGATGCTGATCTAAAACTGTAACCCTGCAAGGGGAGGGAATGTTCTTGGTAAAAATTGATGCACACAAAAATAAAGTAGATAGAAACATGTGTTAGTGTAAACGAGAAAAATATGCATATAAAAGACAAAGTGTAATCTAGAAAGCAAGAATATAATGTAGACCACAAAAATCGGGTTTAAAACATGGGTTTTTACTCACAATGTGGCAAGACAATCAAGGACGAAGCAACCAAAAACATACAAGAATTGAAAAAAAAAGCCTTGGGGAAAATCTAATGGCGCACAATAGCAAACAATATTATGAAAAGTTTCTAACAACCATTCCTATAAAGAAAATTTTGCACATGATGCACCCATTAGCATGTTATAAAATAAAAGTGTGTCAAGACGTGTATACATTGTAGATTAGTGTGCTATTAAGAATATGAGATATAATAAAAACGAAGCAATAACACCTATGATGTGTACGAAAGTAGATCCCCCAGGAGCCTCAGTGGGACTTGTAAGAGGTACAATGCCAAACATCCATGCTACGTGTGAATATCTATGTAAAGTATTCATTCACAACTAAAGAACAAGTGAATGTACATATTTATATAGAAAAGATAATGAAATACAAATTATCTATCTAGTATGTGAAATAAAGTGTGCATTTAACTAGTATAAGAAAATAAGAGTATGTGCAACCAAGATATGTAGTATGTTGTGAATGAGTGAGATGGAGTGATATGCAATGTGAATGTGATAGGGGTAGTGTGCCCCCAAGTGTACGTGGATGAATATGTATGAGAATAGGTTAATTTATAAATACCCCCTCAACAGTCAAGAATGAACCATATAAAAAGAGTGCATCATCAGGAAATGGATTAAATGCGTGCACTAGATAAATAGATCAATTAAGCATATATTGTGAGAAGTTTGAATGCAACGAGGTTCATTTCAGATTTATAACCTCGGTAGTTGAGTATGAATAGTAAAATTAGAATGCATGATAGGGTGATGTTGCGATGAATATGTGCTAAAAAGATGCAATATGAAGCGTAGATCATAGATTGTAGTATGATGTGCAAGAATAAAATTATAGAAAAGACGTAATAGAAAGCGTAGAGCTTGAAATGCGTAGTGTGTGAGGTTCATGAATGTAGTATGCCTTCAATAGTCATGTTTGAACCTTATCATAAGAGTGCATCATAGGGTGATGACAATACCAGTGTATCAAGATGTGTGTACGATGAAGGAGAAAGACTAGATGTGAAGCATAGAGCATAATAGTGGAAATGTGAGACACATGATAATGCTAGAAGGGGGGAGAGTAAGCATGATGCCCCAAAGTGTATGATGTGAAGAATAATCAAGTGACATTATGTAAGAGATAATTATTTTCATAGTCGAACTCAAATGGAGATGAGTCAGAGACCTAGTAAGCTATAATATGAGGTTGATCATGTAAAGATCCATTACGACATTGATTGTACACCCCCATAGTGTATTCTTCATCAGTTAGAGGTGGTAATGGAGAACCATATGCATATCATCGAGTCAGATTTGGTGTATAGATGAGAAATGAATAATTGTAAATAGGACCGCGACCGAAAGGAATGGGGAATGTGATATCAATATGATCAAGATCCAGAGTGCCACCAATGTAGTCAAGCCAAGATTGCCCAAGAGTAAGTGGATAAATGTGAGGACTATGAGAAATAAATATTAATAGATGGAATTCATGGAGACCATAAATAGTAGTAATGTAAAAATATCCACAATATAGATGAGGAGACTGTGATGGATGGAGGAGATCATCGAGTGTGAATCCTATCTATTCCAAGCCATTATATGTGCAGATAATATTAGAACTAGTAAAATCGAATGGAATATTTGGCCAATAAGAGTTATACATGAAAAGAGTGCGAGTGAAAGGAGGAAGAGTAGATGTATGTTGTTCATGAGAAGATGAGGTAGGTGGTATGACATCTAATATATGGAAAGAACCCTAATAAAGTACCATAGCATTAGTAGATGGATAGAATTACTTGTAATGATATTCACCAGGGCCAATAACATCAAAAGTATCATTGAAGTATGAATCATCTATCTCAATAGGAGTAAAACTAAGTTTATGCAATGTTGAGTTGTGGAGCTTGATTGCTTTTAGTGGCATGTTTTTACAGACTTGCTAGAATACACAGTAACTGGCGTCAGTTGATGAACTGGTATCAGTCACGCAAGAAGGAACCGACATCAATTTCCTGTGTGTGAATTCTATAATTAAGTTGCGGGAATTAGATCTATCTTTAGTTTTAAAATGAATCTAATGGTTGTAATTTCATAGTTAAAGTGCCCTTAGATTGTAGTTGCACATATAAGAATAAATCTAGGGTTAGAAGAAGAGGATAAATTGAGAATTAAGATAAGTTTCCTTTAGACAGAAAAAGAAAAAATTGTAGAGAAGAAAGTACAGGACATACAAGAAGGTATAGAAGATTACAAATCTTCATTTTATTTCCTCTCTGATAATAAATTGCTTATTTATTTGTGGACGTAGCCCACACTAAGTGAACCATGTTAAATCTTGTGTATTATTCTTCTTGTTTATTTCCCTATTAATTATTTATATGCTTAGATCTGATTAATATATTTGTACAACCAGTGTGCTAACCCCAACAACTGGTATCAAAGCATATTTATTTGAGGGTTGTGTGTGTGTTGATAGATTTACTCACAAAGAGATTTTTGATTGAGTGGGGGAAAAGCAATGGGAGAAGAAATAAAATTCAAAGTAGAGAAATTTCATGGCCATGATTATCAATTATGGAAGATGCAGGTGGAGGATTATTTGTATCATAAAGATCTATACTTACCATTGGATGAGAAGGCAAGACCTTTAAAGATGACTAATGAAGAATATAATATTCTTGATAGAAAGGCTCTAGGATCTATAATATTGAGTCTGGAAGCATATGTGGCTTTGAATATTACTGAATCAGGATCTATGGTAGAGTTGATGAAATCTTTAGCAAATCTATATGAAAAACCTAGTGCTTCAAATAAAGTTTATTTGTTGAAAACATATTTTAATTTAAAGATGCAAGAAGGTGAGTTTGTATCAATTCATTTGAATGATTTCTGGTCTATTATGAATCAATTACAATTAGTTCGTATTCTATATGAGGATGAAGTGAAAGCACTTTTATTATTATGCTATTTGCTAGATAGTTGGGATAACTTGGTAATGATTTTTAGTAATACATCATCAGCTACTAATGTTTTAAAGTTTGATGATGTGGTTGGTATAATCCTGAATGAAGAACTACGTAGGAAAATTACAAGATAATCATCATCTGGGAATGCTTTAAATGTAGAAAGTTGGGGAAGGTAGAAGGAGAGATCCAAGAGCATGAATAATGGGAAATCAAAGTCTAATATTGGCATATCTAAATCTAGAGTAGAGGAATAACCTATTGGAGTTGTGGAAAGAAATGACATGCAAAGAAGGAACACTCATTCAAGGAAAACAAAAGAATGTACCATAGAAAGGAAAATAGGAAAATATTGCTGCAAAATAGGTAATGGAAGATGCCCTTATTCTCTCCTTGGATAATAAAATTTAAGTCACATGTTTTAGCTTCAGGAGCTTCTTTCCATGCAACCCCTAATAAGGGTTATTTAAGAAATTATGTCCACGGTAATTTTGGGCGTGTTTATCTAGGGGATGATGAACCACGGTATATTATTAGTAAAGATGAAGTTCATCTTAAACTGTAAAATGGAAACACATGGATATTGAAAAATGAGAGGCAAGTTCCAAGCCTCAAAAGAAATCTAATTTCTGTAGGACAATTGTGTGAAACTGGTTACTGTAAGAGGGTTCGAAACCCAAAAGCGAGGATCACGAGGGATGACATGCACATCAATGGATGTGTGAATGGAAGCATGAAGAGATCTCAGGAGGAGAGAGTATCAACCGAATGTGCATGCAAAGATTTGATAAATGGGAAAGAACCTCGATAAGCCACAAAACTCTCCTCTCTCTCATAGATCCAAAAAGGTGTACATATAGGAGGTGCTGAGTAACCCCCAATTCTGTAATCATGAAAACTCGAGTAGAGAGGGGGAGTTGCATTGCTTGAATAGAAGTGTAAGTCCCTAATGATGCATATGACACACTAACACAATGATGCGTATGACAATCTCATAGTGACCCCTAAATGACACATGGACCTACGATCTCACCTATGTGAGATGACTCACCTAATGATGTGGAAAATAACACACACCAAAACCCCCCCTTCATCGTAAGTTAGGATGAGGTGGAAAGTCAGAAATGAGAAATGGGTCTTGGCATAAAGCCTGATGAGGTACCCACATACAAGAAAAATGTCCAAAGAAGTCAAGGAAAACCTAGTGGGAAAAACATCCACAACAAGAGAACAAAACAAAAAAAAAAAAAAGAGAGGATAAGTCCCTCTCTAATCTAAAAAAGATGCCAAATATGGGTCCCAGCTCTAGACAAGCATGGGAAGGTCCCCATGTACAAAGAGGTAGTCTCTCGAAAAGAAGAAGAAGAGAGAAGAAGAGCGAGATGATAGAAATGCAAAAGATGCCATGGATTGATTTGAACTCTGCAGCTCTAGGAGGTCACCCAGAAGAATGTCAATGATGAGATCCTCTGCCTCTAGACTGAAGAAGAGCCACCCAAACTGAATAGTGTGCACACCCTTAGGAAGGATAGAAATGATGTGATGAAAGTCTACCCACTCCATGAAGGAAACTGAAGGTAGTAGCATGAATAACTCTGAGTCTGGTCCACGAAAGTGTGACATAGGTCTAGCAAGTGAGTGTGAAGCAACCGAAGGTAATGTGACAAGTGCCAAAATGTTAGAGTATGAAGGGTAAAAACCTATACAGAGGATCTCCAACTGATGTGAAGGTAAAAAAATATCCCCACAACAGAAAAGGTATCCACAAGCAAGGGTGGATCAATGAAGAACTCCGAAAAAGTGGAAGTGGTAGGAGTCCCAGAAGGGGCACTCCCAACAATGAAGATGATGAAATCCTCTGAAATACCTATAGATGGATGAGGAACATGTAGTACGTCACAAGTGTACTCTATGAAAAGATGAATAAGGTCAAGTAAATACTCGTCCTAATAAGGGGGCTCACCAAATAGAAGAGTGATGTCAGATATGTATGAGTCATCCAATGAAGGTAGAGGAGTGGAAGGGGCCTCACACACTGGAAGTGAAAAGGAGGTGGGTGTGATGAATGTATAAGACTGAATAGGAGACTAATTGATATCTAATGAGATGTGGGATGTGTCAACACTCTCTAGAAAAATGAGAGGAGGAGAAGAGTCCTTTGTAGTACTCTCGACATCAAAACTGGGTGCACAATCCTCATCATCAGAAGTAGAAACAAGTGAGTCTGTGTCAGTGGAAATTTCATCACATGAAGAAAAGGAAACAGTTGAATCAACAGCAACAGGAAAGGCGGAGGTAGTATGGAAAGAGTCTACATAGAACGAATGAAGAATGCTCTAGACACAGTGAGGTGGATCTGAGTCTGCCACGTGAAACCAAAGAGAATGAGAGACATGCATCATCATGTGACTAAATATGTGGTCACAAGTATTAAGGAATTCCTCCAGATGACGATGATCATCGGGTGCAGCAACTAGCCCAAGAAAGAAGGGTAAAAGGCCCTTGTGGGCGAAGTAATGTTTCATGGAAGCACGCCAAGCTGAATAGTTCCCTCTCCTGGGGAGAAGTGGAGTTTGTAAGGTGATCCTACGATGGTAAAGTCTGGAAAGATCACTTTCTATGATGCGGAATGAAAAGTGCAAGGTGCATAAAAGTAAGACATCAGACTCAGCTGATAGTGCATCTGCATGTGAAAACCTAAGAGTACTAGTCAACCCCCGTAGAATGTGGCACTTTATAAAGTAGTGCGTTTACAAAACTGACAATGCCATCACGTAAAGTGTGAGAAATCATGTAACTTTGACTAAGGAAGTGCTAAAAAATGAGCTGTGAGTTAAAATTTATGGCATTATTACAATTCCCACAACTGATGGAAAAATCCAATAAACATGCAAATTGATTAAAAAAATTCCCAAAATGGATGTAAAGGGTGTCGTGTGACTTCTCATTGGAAATGGCATGAAATGTTAGGTAGGGTTTGTTTTTCTTGCAAGGGGGGATTAGCCTCCTACCAACCCCAGACCTCGTCCTCCGTCTTCGACATGCAAATGAAGGACATAATAACAACTAAATAAAGGCCCTAAGAATATTACAATGCCATAAAGATTTGTTTTAACCTCCAAACAATGTCTAAAAGGGATTGGTGGGGGCCCAAATTGTTAAGAGGTAGGAGGTAATTGAGTGACTGAGCCAAGTCCACGTGTAATGTTTTGTAGGAGGGTGGGAAAGTCTGCAGAGATAACAGCCATGCATTGTAATTGTCGAAGGCTACAGAGCCAAACCAAGGAGGAATTCAACACAACATGTTGGAGTTGAGCCCATGTGCTGGGTGAAATGACCGGATGTAGAGCAACCTTCACATGTAACCGACACCAAGCGAGCAGACTGGATTCCCAACCAAGCAAGCAGACTGAGCATGCCAGAGACAATGCATCAACATTAGGCAAGTAGTGCACAGGTTAGAGTTTGAAGTGGAGAATGCCAACGTCGAGGTCGAACTAAAGGTAAATGTAGTAGTCTAATAGACAGGATGGAGCATGAACAGGAGGTCATGGCTATTACTTGAGCAGGAAGACACTGTTAGAATGGATGCATGCATAGACAATGAATAACAAGGTTCTCGATCCAAACCAATGCAACAACTAGTGAGTTGAATAATGCTGAAATGGTCAAACCACAAACCATGTAGATTAAAGAATGAGTAAGTAGTGAACCAGAGAGATGGAAAAACCATGTAGGTTTGAGAGACTGCTCAGAAGAAATGGTTGGGCCATGTTTGGTGGTGTGCAGAGGAGCTTCTAAAAAGTGAAGCACGAGCAAACAAAAAACAAGAGAGTTATAGTAGACAAGATTCACGGGATGCCTGTGGAAATTTTTAACACTGATCTCCATTAGAGTTGTCAATCGATGCCACAAGTGCATGCAGGATTAAACATGAAGCTAGAATAAAACACTTTGAAGCTAAGAGTTAAGTAATCAAGTAGATAAAACACAGAAGAACTGTAACCCGGTGAGGAACACGTGACCCAAGCCACCAAATAGCATATGTCAAAGCCAGCAAAGAGGTTCAAGTACACTTCAACCTATAAGTTCTGACTTTCAACACATGAACAAAACTTGGAAAACTGAATAGAGGCATAAAACCCAAAAATCAATACAAATGGAGCATGATCAGAATAACCATTACGACACATGCAATGAGAATCTAAATATCACACTGGAAGTCAGAAAATGCACAAAAAATGCCAAGGAGTGCATAGATCCAAAGGATCTGCTCTGATACCATGTAAGAGGGTTGAAAAACCCACAAGAAAGGATGACGTGCACATCAACGGACATGCGAACGGTAGTGTGAAGATATCTCGGGAGGAGTGAGCATCAACCGAATGTGCATGTAAAGATTCAACAAATGGGCAGAACCTCGATAAGCAACAAAAATCTCCTCTCTATCATAGATCCAAAAGCATGTACATATATGAGGTGTTGAGTAACCCCCAATGCTGCAATCATGACAACTCGAGTAGAGAGGGGGAGTTACATTCCTAGAATATAAGTGTAACTCCCTAATGACGCATATGACACACTGACGCATAAGAGAATCTCATAATGACCCCTAAATGACACATGGACCTATGATCTCACCTAAGTGAGATGACTCACCTAATGATGTGGAACATAACAGACACCAACAAGAATCATATGAATAGTGGTATGTTATTAGGACATAAAAATTTACCCAAGTGCATGATTTTTTGTCTACATTTTCCACCACTTTATGGTGTTTAGTGAATAATCAATTTCATAAAGTAGTAAGATATGTTTACTTGATAACCATGTAGATCGATGTAGAAATATTTCCAAAGAGACAAGTGAAAGCATGGAGTGATAAAAATGAAGCGTGGAAGCTAAGGAAGAGGAAGTGACCCTATGGGTGAAGCATATGTGTTGTGTTGTGTTGTAACTTATGTTGTTGTTTCTTAATGAAGGTTTGTATCTTATTACGTATTAAGGATGAACTTGTAAAATAAAAGCAAAAGAGGAGTCAAAGTCATGTGTTATGAGAACTTTGTAACATTATCTAAAAATATGAAAAAATAGTAAAAGGAACATGTGCACCTGATCCTTGACGAGTGAAAGGGATCGAAAGTGTTTTTAAAAAGTTATATAAGAGTGATTGTTTTGGGTGATCTCATTCCAAAAATGATTTTTTTTAGCGATCTCATGCCAAGAGTGTATTTTTTTGGTGATCTCACGCCAAGTGTGATTTTTTTGGGTAATCTCACACCATGATAGATGAGTGTTTAAGTTATAGGATAAAGCTTCTATATTGTATACATCCATCCCCATAGCTTCTAGGATGATATACACCATGTGATATGATCCTTCTTTGTTCTATGTTTGAACTAGTTTGATTGATTTCAATCCAAATAGAAAAAGGTGATATAATCCATTTGATTTTTTGAGGATTGTGCTTGTATTAAGAAAACCACTCTGTAATCTACTTATAATGTGCCAATATGATAAAGTGACTGTAACTTCCCCCTAGTCGTGGGCACCCAAGAAAGGTCAAGCATGTCATGTCACCTATATCTATATTGGGGCACTTGTGTCTATGCTGAACTATAAACCCCAGTCATAATCTGGGTCATTTCTATAAGTGTAGGCTATTATGTTCATGTATTGTGCAAGAGTGTTCTAAATCTTTGAGCTACTATATTGGGTGACTGATTCACCTAAAGTATGCCCCCATTATTTATGGTGCATGCATTGTCGCTAGGATAATGTGGCCTAAAGGAGAGGACTGGATGTTAATATGAAAATGATACCTTGTAGGGGGAGGTAATGTGCATGGTAAAAACCAAGGCACATGCAAACAAGGTGGCTAGACACATGTGTTAGTACAATCAAGACAAATAGATATGTAGAAGATAAAGTGTAAATTAATAAGAAAGAAGACATTGTAGACCACGAAAAGTGTGTTTCAAACATTGGACATCACTCAAAATGTCACAATAAAATTAGGGCCAAAGTGGCCAAAATAATACAAGAAATGAACAAGGAAGACATAAGGCATAACCCAAAAACAACGACATACAATGGTGAATGGTATCAAGTAAATTATTAGACAACCATTCTAGAAAATAGTTCTTGCAAATAAAATGCTACACATGAAGCACCCATTAGCATGTTAGAAATATAAAAATTATGTCAAGATGTGTATATATTCTAGAGAAGCCTACTAGAAATAATAGGGAATAGTATAAAATGAAACAATAACACTTAGATGAGTGTGTAAGAAAGTAGATTCATGAAGGAGCCTCGGTGGGAATTATAAGAGGTACAACGCCAACCATATGTGGTGTGTGTAAAAAGATGTACGAAGGATGCATTCAAAACTAGAGAAAAAGTGAACGCACATGTGTATATAGAAAATATAATTACATAAAAAGTATTTGTATAGCATGAAAAACAAACTGTACATGTACACTAGTATAAGAAAGAAAGAGTATGTGTAACTAAGATATCAAGTATGGCTGTAAATGTGAATGGAATGGAATGAAAAGTGAATGTTATAGGAGCAGCAGTTGCTCCCCTGAGCATCATATGGATGAATAGGTGTATGAGATTAGGTTCATTTATAAATTCCCCCTCAGTAAGTCAAGAATGAACCATCAAGAACAAGATTGCGTCATCGAGAAATGAGTTTGAACATGCTTGTGCTAGATAGATAGATCAATGAATCATGGGAGTGTAAAGAGTGTAAATGTGGTGAGGTTCATTTCATATTTAGAACCTCAGCATTCAAGCATGAAGTGGGATGGAACTAGTGTACGTCATCCAGGGTAGTGTGATGTAGGAGAAGATAATGCAACTAAGAAGTATCATAAAGTGTAAAGTGTGAAATGTAGTACCATGTGTGGAGGTTCATTATATGTAGTATGACATCAATAGTCAAGTGGAAATATAACACAAGAGTTCGTTATAGGGTATTGTGCTATGTGAAGAATGTGATGCCTGAGAGATGTTTGTCATGAATGTGTAAAGTGTGAAATGTGTAGTGTGTGAGGTTCATGGATATAGTGAGCCTGTCAATAGTAAAGTGTGAACAATAGCACAAGAGTGTGCCAAATGTTAATGATGATCCAAGAGATGTATAAAGTTGTGTAATATGTATGAGAAAGACATTGCAGATTGTTAAGCACAGAGTGTGACAATAGAAATGATAGAAAACTAAGATATTTGAGAGGGGGGAAGTATGCATGATTCCCCCTAAGTAAAGCGGTGAATGATGCCTCTGAGCAAAAATTAAGTAAAATCATCTAATAGGATCATCATGTTTCATGGTAAAAATCAAATGGAGAAGTGTTAGAGACTTGGTAAGCTATAATATGAGGTTGATCATGTAAAGAGCCATTGTGAGCATAGATTTTACATGTTCATTATGCATTCTTCATTGATGAAAGGAGTTGTAATGGATAACCATGTGCATACAATGTATCAAGTAAGTTTTTTTGTAGTAGCTAAGAAATGAATAATTGCAAATAGAAACAAGACTGAAAGGCATGAGGTATGTGATATAGAATATGATCAGGAATCCAGAGTTCCATCAATGTAGTTCAAGCCAACCAATTCGGTCACCCAATGGAGTAAGTGGAGATGCACAAGAAGTGAATGCCACGAAGAATGATAAATGGAAAACAAGATCGGTTATAGTGCATGATCCATAATTAAAGCATATCCATGAATTAGAGGTGAGGAGAATGAGATGGAGAGATGAGATCATAATAGTATGTAATGTGATCTAAGCTAAAGCCATGAGATTGTAGATGCATATATAAGCATAAAGTATGGTTATAGAAAGTGGATTGAATGAGAATATGTGAAAAGTTTCCTTTAGAGATAAGAAATTATGTAATGAAAATAGTACATGATGTGCTAAGAAGGTGAGGAAGATTGCAAATTCATTGTATTTCATATAAGATAGACAAGGATTGGTGCTATGACATCTAGTGTATGGACATACCCACTGACTAAATTACCATAGAATTAGTAGGAGGGGTTTTATGAATTGATTTTCTTGTTTATGTCCAATAAAAATGCTTAGTATAATTAGAAGTTTGAATAATCTATCTTGATGGGAGTAAAACAAAGATTGCAAAATTTGTCATCACTAAGCTCAAAAGTATCAACCTCATAGTCAGAATCATCACCGATGGCATTGTCACAATGGATAGCATTATCAATGATTTTGGAAAGAAGCGAGCTAGATGTAGCAACGAGAGGAGCATTAATGAGTGGAGTAGTGGTATTTATTGGAGTATACATTGTTGGTTAAATGATATTAATAGTATGAGTGGAAATATATAGGATGCTGACAAAGGTGGAAGAAGGCTATGAAGCACTAGACTAAAAAATACCATATGTAATAATATTTCTTTATGGAATAATATACGATGAAGGAATATGAATAGCAGTGATGGGGTTAATGCAAACTAAATTGAATGGATTATGGTCAACAAAAATGGTATGTTCATAACAATCATTTCAAAATTTAATTTAGCAATGAAAAATAGATGGGATAGACATGCATGGCATGAATATAGGGTCTACCCAACAAGAAATTAAACTTAAATGAAGGCATCGATAACGAAGAATATTGTAAGAACATCATTAGGCCCGACTTGTATAGGTAACATGATAGTGCATAGGCATGTGTGAGTAGTGGAGTCATAGCCGTGAATGATAGTGGAAATTCTTAGTAATTAGATTATCAGTAATGCCTAATTTTCCTCAAAAGGGAGTGAACACATAGATTAATGATGGATTCATTGTCAATGATTACATGCTTAATATAAATGGTGATCAATGATAGTCAATAATAAGAAAATACACACATGGATTAATCAACAAGCAGATGGTGATATGTCCTCATCACTAAAGGATAGAGCACATGGTGGATTTTTTAGAGATTGAATGAGATATGTGCAAAGGCCACTCAATGAATTATTGATTTCAATATGGATAGAAGTGAAGGGAATGGCCTCTAATGTATGACAAAAATAAGGTTCATTGCACAATAAGTCGTAGAGAGATATTTTTAGTCGGTGTATTCTTAAGTTGCTCGATCATGTCATAGCAAATACAAGCGGTGGTAGGAGCCATAGAAGTTATAGGTGGTGGGATAGAAATGGGCTAAGCCATAAGAGGACGAGAGTGACAAGTGGTGACTACATTAAAATTTGGATCAAACCTAGGTGTAATAAAGTGAGGAGGATGTTGGGTATGAACTTGCATAAAACCAACAGTAGTAGCAACCATGCCAGAAACCTTAATTGGGGTAAAAGAAGGATAAGAAGATTGGTCCATGAATTGAGAAGAAGAGAAATTTTGATTTATACTCAGAAGGTAGGGTTTTAATGGATAGGTTCACCAAATTATTTTACAAGAATTGAAGTATGCTAAACCCTAGATATTTCAGAGTCACATATAATATATAATCAATACAACATATATTTGACGCACGAAACAAGCTAATGAAAATCGAAATCCTAGGTGTAAGAGAGAGAATAAAAGACCTATATGATTTCATAATTAACCTCAAAGTATTATGTATAGGAGAACTGATGAAAAAGAGGAGAAAACTATCACAACCATTCTTGATAAATTATGCAATTGTCATATATGTGTGGACAGGGGCACCTAGACTTGGTTAGGGGTACGATGAGCACTGGAGATTGGTTCTGAGTGCCCACGACTTCAAAATACCTTAGAAAATATTATTTTGTTGAGTCGCAAGGTTGTCTCCTTTTATCCCTGTATGTCATTGGACTGTCCGCAAAATTCTCTTGTAACTAACAAAGAGAATGATAACTTGTAAAACCCTTAAAAACATCAAATCCTACAAATAAAAATATGCAAATAGGGAGTTAGATTGACCTTCGTTGTCACCCGACAGAGTGAACTTATGACCGAGTGTTGCACTACATCTCATACTCCATGTAGTTTTGTGTGCGTGTGTGTAGAATTGTGCCTTAGGAAGCTCTTGTGCAAGATGCACTTGAAAGTGAGCAATAACTATAAGTAGTAATGTAGGTAGATGTGTTGATGATAAAATGAACTTCCTCTCTAATTAAGTGTATGAAAAACATGCAGTCCCTTATCCCTTGAGTGAGTACTAGATGGATTCTTTGATGCTCTTAGGATGCCTTTGGATGCAACCTTAGGTGGTGGTAGTAGATGCTTAGAGTTTGGTCTTTTATTATGGTCACATAGCTTTGTATTTATATGATTCCCTTGTTTGAATTTTGTAATTGACAACTAACAGGCCAAACCCATAATAAAACAAGATGCCCAAAAGATAAAAGAGGCCCAAAAGAGGTGAGTAATATATAAAGATGTTGGGGGCATCTGGGCATTGGCATCCGAGTTGGGCGCTGGTGTCTAAAGTCAAGAAAGATAAATAAATGAAGATCAAAATAGGACAAGGGGTGTGCAAGACCAAAAACAAAACCAAAAAGACAGAAAAGAGGATAAAGCTAGATGTCAATTACTAGTTTTGTCACTTATGAATCATATGAATAGTGATATGTGATTAGGACCTAGAAATTTACCCAAGGTGTGTGATTTTTCATCTACACATCTTAAACCCTAGCCATGGATTAAAACCCATAATTAAAAAACATTAAAAGGTTTATGGTAACCTGCATACACTGTTGATGTTGGCACTACTCCAAAGAGGCCTCAAACCACACATCATTCTCCACCTAGTTTGTGATATCTAGATTGATCAATCAAATTTGATACTTCCTTTTACTAATGTTGATGTGTACGAAGTACACACCCCAGATAATAATGATAAGATCTTAATTTCCTCCTCATTTTTTAGTAAAGAAAATGAATCAGTACATGAGCTAATAGTATGTGTTCATATTAATGACCAATGAAGGGTGTTTTTAGACAATGTTATAATATTCATAGTAAAACTCTTTGCACCACCTCACTTATATTATAACTAAGTTATACTTAATTCTAATTTACCTAATGCAAATTTGTTAAAAGAAAACCAAAAATGACAAGGTAGATAGAATTAAATTTTACATATACTAAATTTATGAACTTTCAAACATATGAATTAAGCATGTATACCCAAAATAACCAGATACATTCAATTTAGCTCACACAAAAATTGACATGCTAATGTTGGAGATATTAAAAAAGGAATTAAAAATTTTGAATATAACTTAATATTTGTAAATTGAAAAAACCATTTAGATTGCTAAATTCACATTTGTTATACTATGTCAAGTTAAAAATCCAATTACACATCTATTACACTTGAAAAGGACAATTTAAAGGTCACATGTAAAGGCACAAAATGACTATAATTTATACAAAACTTCATAAATGCAACCTGCAATAAGGGAAATGAAAAAAAATACTTTTAATCTCGTAATAATGATTAAAAGAAACTTGCATGATCAATACCGAATTCATCTCCTTTTTTAGAAAGTAGGAGTACATTTCTATTTATACAAAATAAGGACCCTCTTGCCATCACCTTTGTAATGATATAATTTCCTACAATATAAAAAATATTATTGACAGCCGTCCTTTTACAAAGTATCCTAATTGAATTTGGTTGGGATGTTACACATGAATACATGTCCCCAACGTGCCCTTGGAATATTCCTAGGAATCTTCGACTGTTCTTGTTTAAAAAGTGTCTCTTTTTTTAGTACTTAGAGCTTGTTATGTGGGTCTTTCCTTAGAGGTTAATAAGGCATATCTAAAAAAGTTAGAATCCCCTTCAAGTTTTTTAAGGTCACCAATGGTCTTCCTAAAGACCTTGGGGTTTTAATCCAGCAAAAATTTTTGAGAAACTAATTCAAAGATGGGCTTCCTAAAGAGCTTGGGGTGTTTATTCCATCAATGATGGGATTCTTGATATCTCCTTGGAGGGTAGATATCTTTTGATTTTTTTTGTATTGAGACACTAATTCAATGACCTATGAAGCCTCTATATCATTTGACCCAAAAATATTGTTGTGAAAAGTGAACCATGAACTGTGTGAGTTGTCATGAGAATTCATTTATGGTCACCATCTCCTAACTTTCTCTGTAAATATTAGGACTATATATATTTAATTTTGAATACTTGGCTACCCATATAAATAAAATCATCTAATTTTGAGGGTTTCCTATCCATACATATTCTTCCCATCCTCTAATGTGGCCATTGTATAATTGGCATATGTTTGACATAGGCATATGTCTTATGTTGTAAGGACAATGGGATCCTTGCATTCTCCTTCATCTATAACCTTGATTATTACTTGAAGAATTTTTTGTAGAACAAGAATCTTGATGAAAATAATATGGAATTTCCTATAGAAGACTTTTCCTTTCTTCGTAGATGCAAGGGCTTCCCTTTAATATATCAAAATTGAGATAATAAAGATTTCTCCACTTGGTTGGCAAGGTCTTTAGGGATAGTGTCCTTTCCCTTGAGTTTTTATACTTATTTCCTTGTTTGTTTACCCTGTACCATCTTCACTGCAAGCTCTGATAAAGCTCAAATGAAATAGATTGGGTCCTTTTAATATTATACTACTTGAGATCCCTTATTTTTTTCTCTTTTTTGTGAGATAAAATAGGTCTTCTGAAGTCTCATACCAGACAAGGTATTGGTTAGTAGACATCCTTTTTCTAATTACACTCCTCATTATTGTTATCCTGGGATTGGATTCAATCTTTATTTAAGGGTATTCTTGCGATTCCCAATCAGATTTTTCCTTGTATACTATCAGTGTATTCTCCACCAAATGTTGTTCTCTTTCATGTGGAGGTGTGTTTGTGGCATGATATTTTTCTTATCCTCTTTACTTGTTCCACCTCCCCACCTCCTTGGTGGTCTCTTCATATGCTTCCTCAGTTGATTCTTACAATTCTAAAGAGGATACCTCATATTCTACCAATGAGGGACCTGGGATTTTCTCAGGGGTTACTTCTTGGACCTCTAGAACATTTGAATCAATGGGTCTCAGGGAAGTGGTGGGAGAGCTTTACTTGGGCTATCTTGGTGGCTTCACAAGAATTTTTCCCCTGTCCTTGAAAATTTCCTTATGATTATCCCCTTTAGTGGGGGAATTTCTCATGTTGTCTTCATATTCTACTATATGATTTTATCATAATCTTTGGTAATCCATACTGAGTCATTTAAATGAGAATTATGACAATAAGAAATGTTGAATTTCCCTTTGAATGATTCTAAATGTTTGGAAATGTTTTTCCTAGAATCATATCTTCTTAAGGGGTGCTCAGGTAGATTGAATGAATGTATGTAAGAAGAGAAAATATTGATATTTGGCTATATTTTGAAATCCATGTTCCCACCTAACACTAGAAATGAAGGATGGGTCCTCAACTTCTCTTCCTTACATTTGGTCGCAACACCACTATTTATTTGAAAGATAATTTCTTACTCTGCCATTTTTTTGGAACATAATAGGGCAGTTACAATGGTATAATTTGGATTACTTCAATTGTGATGACTATATATTATGCATTAAAGAAGGAAATCCCCATTTACCAGATAGATTTTAGGAGTTTGGTAGAAATTACGGGTATGGGCTTCTCCATAATTAGCCTGTAGACTTAGGGGTAAAATGAATTGTAAATATCTTCTATGTGGGCCCCTAAATCTATAGGCATACATATTAGTATAATCGTCGTTTAATTCTTTAGGGATTTTTAGATCCCAAGGAGGGAAAAAAAGTAGCGTAGACTAGGATTCCACATGTTCCATCCATTAAACCAAGATCCATAAAGAAGGACTGTTTATTTGTTACATCTAAAAATCACTTCCTGAAATCAAATTTGTTTACCACAATGTGACCTAAGGAATTTTTTTTTTATCATCATCAATAATCATAAGTAATAGAGGGATCCAAGAAACTTCTAACTTGATAGTGGAAGGGTTTTTTTACTAGTGTTTCATCAATTCCATCACATTTCTTACCCCTATTCTGAATCTTTGAATGGGGATTTTGTTCAAACTATTATCATCCATGTTATCGATTGGGTCATTTATCCAGTTCTATAGAACGATCCTTATTTGGTCGATATCCATTTAGGACTCAATAGTAATGGAATTGTAGACCACATTCACTTCAGGTATCTTATAATAAACTTTGAGGGAAGAACCATAAATGAAAGCTACCTTGTTTTCCTCATTCTTTGAAAGTAATATCCCCTCTTATACTGTGTGTAAGGGTGAAAATGGGAGAGAAAAAATTAAGGCATAGAAATACCTTTAGTTTTACTACTATTCAGTGTAGTCTGGAATTATTTAATGGAATTATTTAATGATCAAATATTCATATCCATTTGCTTCATCTATGGCATCCACAAAAGTTATCTCTTTGAACTATTGACAATATTGTAGAGTAAAGGGGAAACTCCTTATCTAGTGAGATGGGATCTAAAACTATGTATCTTACTATCCTTTGGTCTGCATAGGTGTATAGGAAATTTTTCACGTTTTATTTCCCTTAATCGTTAGCCATTGCTTAAAAACTTGGATTTGTAATCTCTATAAAATTAGGAGTTAAAATTTGTAGTTCTTTGCAAATGAATTTGGTTAATGCACCCCTTTTAGATTGAGAAATATTTTAGTTCGAATCGACGTGCCTAAATTTATGGAACATAGTGTATGAATTGATCGTTTTTCGTCTACCTAAGGAACGTTGATTTTTTAAATTTTATCCTTTTGAATGTTGACATACATGTGTACATATTTAAATTTAATCATAACCAGCAACTTTAATTAGCCATGTGACTTCGGTGTGCCATGTGCATGTCATGTATTAAGCCACGTGTATTACTATGACTAGATCACCATTCTATGGTTTTTGATGTGGACCTTTGAATTTATGTTTGTATTTGAATTTATTTATGTTATGTGTGAACCCTCGCCAATGTAATGTGTAATGTGTGAGATTTAGAATTTCATCTATGCAAGGTGTGAGATTTGGACTTTCGCATATACACGGTATGATATTTGGACTTTCGCATCTATGAGGTACAAGATTCAGAACCCATTTACTGCGAGGAAACATTCAATTCAAAGTTATATGAAGAAAAATTCCTCACAAGTATGAAAATGCGAGTAATCAATTTTTGGAACTGGTTAGTGCAAATGCTACAGAAATATGAAGTGTGAGCATATTATAAATTCAAAGTGTGTGCAATGAAACCAATTCAAGAACTTCAAGTTTTCCAAAGTGCAAGTAACACATAATTTATAAGTGCAAAGAAATATTTGAAGTGCGAGTGTAAGGACAAAAAATTTTCAAAGTGCGAGTGCCTAAGTTTTTGATAGTACGAGTGCTAAAGGAAATTGAACTGCGAGCACAAATAAAAGACTTAGCCAAAAAAAAGAAACATTTTTTACAATGGTAAATACCTAAGTAATACCATAAATTTTCAATTTAATTGGGTCCTTATTTTTCAAAGAAACTATTTTTAAAATGGGGGTGTTAAGTTGTAACAATTGGAAACTTTATGGGTAAAATACTACCAAGTTTTTAGAACCTAAAATCTATGGTTTTCAAAATTTCAATGAACGATCGTGAATTTAAGACTAAATATTTTTAAATCAAGAAGACATCTTTAAATCAAACACTTAATCATTCTTAGTGACATACTAAGTTCAAACATTAAAATAAAATGAGTTTTTTTGGTTATGTTCATTCATTAACCTTGTTCTTTTGAAAAATTGTTTTACTACCAGAGAAAAAGCTCATTTAATATTTTATTACTTTATTTTACTTTTCATACGTCATTTCACTTTGGGAAGGCTCGGGGGAGGGAGTGCTTGGGAATTTATTTGCTTCCATGCAAACATCTATAGCCCTAATAGAGATACCTTTGATTGCAATCATGAACTTGCTCCTCTTCCAATCAAACGTCCATAGCCCTGGTAGAGATTACCATAATAACCTTACTAAGAAAGGTATTTTAGTTTCACTTATTGAAGGTTTTATTTATATTCCTTTGAAGATTTAGGAACTTAGTTAGAAAGGTTTAAGGATTTTTCAAATAAACTCATTTGGGCACTCCTCTTTTGGTAATAATCATGATCAAGTAGAACAATTTCTTGATGTGTTTTAAGTGTTACTCAATTCCTTCAAATGACCATAACTGTTCTAAAATCCACTTTTGTACTTTGTGCATTCAATGCATTAATGTAAACATCATTTAAAAATATCCAATCTTACTTTCATATTCTTTCACTGACATTTCCTTCCAGATATTTCAAGTTTTTGCATATAGTAATAATCTTCATGTAAAAGAAACCATTATATTCTTAAATGAATTCCTAATGTAAGGAACCAAAATTTCATTAAGTTTGGACAGATGTCCAAGAATATGGACTTACAGTATCATCATTTATGATTTTATAATGGTTGAAATTGGATTCTTAAATTTCTATTATTAGTTTTTAACTAGAGATTCCAATATTGTTATTATTGGTTTTTAAGTAGTTGGAAATTGGATTCCAATATTTACACTATGTACAAGTAATTGGGAAATTTTTTTTTAAAAGCAACAAAATCATCGCATTGTACCCTTGAAAGGTTTTCACTTTATAGAGATAATATTAGAACAATAGAAAATTAGCTAATTTAGAAAAAAAATTATTGAAAGGTTTTGTGGATTCGTTTTAGGGTTTATTAGTGTCCAAAATTTATTAATGGGTAATTATGCATATAATTTTGGTAGTTCTTAAATCAAGAATTATGGGAAGAGCATTAATTTAGTGTTTTTAATGAAATCATAAACCATAACCAATTCTCTATAAAACCAAAGTGGCTACCACATAGTTAAATATTTAGAATCGAAATGTTTGCACTTTAGAAAGGTATTAGAACAATTAGAAAATAAGTTAATTTATAATGGGAATTTGACCATTCTAAACAAATAACTTCTGAATATTTTTAATAGATGGATTGAGATGGAATGGACCCTGTGCATTATACATACTTAATGTTCAATTCACAAAGTCTAATACATCAATGGTAAGAGCATGGTTGGTGTTTTTAAAATTATAAGATTCATGGATTAATTTATTAAGGTTTATTTGTATCCAAACTTAATTAATGAGTTAAGCACATAAGTTGTGTAGTACTTAATTTAATAATTAGGTGAAGAACATTTGATTTAGAGGTTGTAATGAAATCATAAATCATAACCAATTACCTCAAAAACACAAAACATGAAATATTGAAACGAATTCTTTGTAAATCATACCTAATTCCATGTAAACTTAACATAATAAAGGAGTTATTATGTTTTTTAAGAAATAAATTGATTGCATGGTGGAAAATATATTAATGATACATTAATAAGATTCAACTTCCATAAACGACATGATGTTTTCTAGAATTATATGGAAAAGCCTCCGTTACTTTACACTCAATCTTCCATTTACTAATAAAATAATAGTACAACTATAAAGTATTATTGGATTATGCTTTGGATTAAAATTTAAAATAAACCAACATCTAGGGAAAAGATGATGTCATATACTAATTTATGATCTTCAATTGTTTTTCCAAGTTAACATTCATTACCCTGTTCAAGTAGTTCAAGCTATGATTAATTGCCTCATGTCCTTTATCGGGTATCTTAATAAAGAAACTTTTCCAATTTTTATTTTGTTTCCATGCCCAAATTATTCTATCCATATCAATATCTTCTTTAATTTTTTATGATATGGTCCATATTTTATTTGGCCTTAAAAAATCCAGATATAATGTTTCACCTTCTACTCTCCTTGTAGGTTTTCAATATTGAACCCTCACCTTTTTAGTGACATTCTTTCCTTCCTGTTTAAGAAAAATATCCCCATCTTTTCTCCCCATTCATATCTTTTCATTATCATCTTTTGGTCGTATAATAATCATCTATACTTCGGACACATCCCTCAATGGATTTAATGTTTGTTTATATCTTCCACAAAACGGACCCAATGTAAATATCATTATTACTTAGGATATGTTGACTAATGTATTCTTCTCTGTGAAAATGTATGGATCCCATTATTTGGTTATATATGTCTTTGTAATGTACTATTTGTGGCAAAAAATAATCATCTAACATCGTGCTACAATTTACAAAGGGTCTATCTAAAGCACGCAAAACATTTTCCCAATAAGTTATCTTTGGAAGCCAATATTCATTACTTTCACTTGTTGTATTTTTTCCTCAAATATAAGTATATGTTGTTATTCCATTTTTCAGATATTCCATTTCTTTGATTTATTTGAAAGATTTTAAAGGAGGTTTCCCTTCTGACAATTTTGATTCACAATCATCCTTTGTAATCTATATTTGGATTATACGAGACCATTGCAAATACTTTCTTATTCCTTTATACTCCATCACTTGTATGTCATCCACGACATCGAATCTAAACATATTAGGTTGTTTGATACCCACTATATTATGGTTTCTATCTAAAACTAATGGATCCATAAATTCCTTGAACTTATAAACTTCCTCAATAAGGTAAGGAGTGAATGTACTTGACCATTCTTAACATGTTCTCTAGGATTCCATGATACGTGGTGTTGGTGGTCATAATAGTCTCGCCCCATTTTGCCTTAGAAAATCTATTGATTTATGACCTCTGTCATTTTCTACTTCCCTGTGTTGTGCCTAGTTAGTTTCTATTTCCATTTTTAATCAGTTCCTGGGTCGAAGATCATGTATGGGTCCATATTTGTCTCCTCGTTTCTTTGTTCCTTTGGAAATGGTTTGTAATTTGAGTCTCCCGTTCTCTGTTCCTTCAAAAACTCGGGTTTTCCCATTCTCTCTATTTTCCATAGTCGGGATTTTTCGTCCTTGTCATTTCTTCCCTAAAAACATGAAGAAAAATGAATGGATGTGTCTATGAGGAACGTATTTGAGCCTTGTAACATTTCTAAACTCTCTGTCCTTGGAGAAAATTTCATTTCTGGGCTCAAATGGTCATTTTTCTATATTTTACGGTTTGACAGGCATTTATCCCAGTCAAAATTACATCCTTGCATCGATAGGAAATGTGGCCTCCTTTGGTTGGATGCGGCTCAACTGAGTACTTCAAAAATTCTATGAAAAGCTTCATCTTAAATTTTTGTCCACGTGGAGGAATGACGCTCATTTGAAGATGTTACTTTTTGGTTTGGCCTTGGAGTAGCGCTGAAAAGACACATGGAGGTTTCTGCTCACTTTCCCCAGGCTTAGACAAATTTTTATGTAGATAGATACAGTTTGGCGAGACAGGGACACGTGGTGAGCCCGCGCTTGTTCAGGGTCTTAAACTTGGGCACCTTTTTGAAGTAGCGCCGGGAAGACACGTGGAGGACTCCACTCACTTTGCATTTTGCTTGGAATTTTCAATGGCAAAAGGAGACTACCTCAGATCTTGACACATGGTGCCTTCCACTGAGCTTCAAGCCTTCAAAAAAATTTTGCTGGGCTAGGACACATGGTGAGCCCACACTCATTCAAGGTCTCAAATTTTGGGGACCATCTCAAGGTACACCACTACATGTGGCAGTTTGAAAATTCATAAGGGGGGCGGGGAAGTGGACCATCAAGGGCAACTTAAATTTTTTTCCTCTTTGTCTCAAAAGGGTTAAAATATCAAAAATGGCCCATAAGCCCGACAAAACAAAAGTCAAAGTTTATTTCAAGTCAAAGGGTTCGGGAGGCGGACCACTGGGGGAAACTTAGATTTTTTTCCTCTTATGACTAAAATCATCAAATTAACCCATGGGCCCAATGAAAAAAGGTCAAAGCTTACTTCAGTCAATGTCGGAGGTGCGGACCTTTGGAGGAAAAGTGAGAAATTTTCCCTTTGTGGGAAAAGGAGTTAAAGGCATAAAAGAAGTGGGGTTCCACTGGGACCCACATTAGAAACTAGAACCGGAAGGGTGGAGCTGCGGGGGAAACTTGGAAAATTTTCCTTTTTCCAAAAAGAGGGTGAAATGGCAGAATTTGTCCACAATTCCTTTAGGACCCACCTTGGGACACGTGTTAGGCTCATTTCTCAGGGGTGGAGGTGCGGAGAAAAGTGTAAATTTTTTACATTTTTTCAAAAGGGTTGTAAAAAGTCAAAAGGAAGCCCCCGAGCCCATTTTTGTATCTTCCACGTGGACGACCCAAATTCAAAGTAGAGATCAATGGTAACTGTGTGTCTAAATCTGATTTTCCCCCCATTTTTACTGAAAATCTCCTGGAATTGCGATTCTTCATGATTTCTTGCTACTTTTTACACACCAAACAGAGAGGTGAGTTAATTTTGATATCAAGTATGGTGGGAGAAATATGGAGGCATATTTCACCATTAAAATGGTCTGACTATTGGGCTCGATCTGATTTTTTGATTTTCTTCTCCTGAGCACGCAAGGAGATAGATTTGACAAATTAGGGGAGGAAGTAGTTGGAGAATCGAAGGAAGGGTGATTTTCTAGAGGAAGGAGTTGAATGTGGGAGGTATTCGAAGAGATCTGCCCCTTGAGCACCTGATGAATTTTTACAAATCTGATTCTAGGAATCGCGATCGTGATCATGACAAGCACTGGTAGTAATCAATGTCTAGGTTTTTTGGGGGAAAAGGGGTCTGTTGTAAATGTTATAAATGGCACAAATTTATCGTGCAAATGTTGGAGTGTTAGGGGTCGGGACTGAGTTTTCTAAATTTTAAAAAAAATCTTGACAGAGCCCATCATTTTCGAGAAGCCGTTTGAGAATATTGTATATATCTTTTGTATTGAATATGATCATGTTAAGGTGGTTGCGAGTGTACAACCATTGAAAAGCTCTGAGACTATTCTATAAACTTTCCCTTGGTGTTAGATATAATCAAATTCGAGTTATTTTGTGTTGTCTTGAGAAAAACATGTTTGTTTTATTTCTTAATGTATGTGAGTAATTTTTCTTGTTTCTGTCACAATATTGTATTAAAAATCTGATTCAATCACATAGGCCTCAATCCTTGTGACAGTTTAGTGGCATCTGTAATTTCATTTCTCAGAAGAGCTTTCATCTGGGATTGGGATAAACGATTTAAAATAACTTTTCTTTCAACTGTTGACAAAGATTGTCTGTAAGCCTCTGGATGTACCTTAGGCGTGATTTGGCTTGGATCTTGATGCTTTGTTGGGTTTTCTAACTCGAGCCTTTGTGATAGATTCTCAAATATTGTGTGAAAAAGTGCTAATTTGGGCCTCCATTAAAGCACATATTCTAGTTAAAGAAACACTTTAGCTATTTTATGGCATTCTATTGGTTTACCCTTCCATTTTGTAAGATTCCTTAGGATCTGACGAGTCAAGTTCATCCTGCCCCACCTCCCTCCAAAAAAATTATTCAAAAACAACCAAAATTACCCGTATTACCCCTGTTTGTCATGTGTGTATGCCAATGCATAATCCCCATCACCTAAACATGCAGAAACAATCAGGATCCCAAATGTCTTTAGTAACCTTTGGCTTGTTGTGAAAATATCTCTATGATCTGGAAGTGACAACTCATGAGAGTAAGATTTGGTGTGTTGATCATATTTTCCCCAAGGTCTTTTCTATAACATTTATGCAAAAGAAGGATTTACCAATATTATTCAATAACAGAGGTTACAAAATAGGTTCTCTTACCTTGGTTGAAAGGCACAACCTAAAATAGTTAGGATCAAATCACATTCTTTTAAGGTGCTACCCACTCCTTTCAAAACCTTAGTGCTAACAAGTTAGATAGATTTGTTTCCCTGGCTACAAAATGACATACACAATCATCTATCTGCCTCTGAGTGTCCTATCAAATCCATGATTCTTATTGATCTTTGAAGGAGATTAAATCTGGGTACCAACATGCTTTTGGCACCGTTGCCGGGGACTATTTTAAAGTTGCTGAGAACTGATTTGTTCATTGGATTACAGTTCATGTTCAGACCTTGGTAAGCATTTAGTGTATGCTCTAAGTGCCAGAAATCTTGTTTCAATATCGTCTTGTGTTCAGGCTTGTAAGAGGTTTCAAGTTACAAGTGTTGTATGCAACTTTTCCAGTCTCTACAAGTTTTTACACTGGTATTCATTGATAAATTTTGGTAAAGGAAGGTCATATTTTTTTCATTTCCAGTGTCTAGTGCTAACAGACAATTGATTGATCATATTTTAGTGCATTTTCACAACTAAGGTGGAAATCCTTATTGGCGACTCCCTATTGATTTGATTTTGATAAGGACCAGTGTCCTAAAACTCTGTCAGAGTAAGATTTGTTACTAATATTTACAAATCTGGAAGGAAGAATATCTTTCTTTGCTAGGGATCCTACTAGGACATTGTTTCCTAAGTTAGGAAAAGAAAATTCAGAAGGAAGAAGCACCTGGGGAGTTGTGGGAGATCAGTAGTCAAGAAGAGAGATCCCCATTCATGAAAGTGACTAGCTTATCATTGAAGATTTCCATTCAAGTGCTTCTGAATCAGGTAGTATCTTTGTGGAATTGAATTCTCCAACTGGAGAAGAACCTTCTTTTGATTTTGAAAAGTTTGCTTCCCATTCTGCCCCTGTCTTTTCAAAAGTTAATAGATTTTTTTAAGAAGTAAGGCCTTTAGAGGGTATCCATTTTGAAAACTATACTCCTGTATTTCAGGGACCCCTGCCCCTCATCAACTTGTTTCTCCCCCAATATCACCTCCTTGAATCAATATGGCTCAACCAAGACCACCATTTGTTGTAAACACCTTTGGACCTATAAATTTTGTGGGAATGGCTGGTTATCCAAATGCAGTACCTCAATATGTAAGGAACATATTACCAAATTTTCATGGAAATAATGTTATAAGTGGTGATCAACATCTAAAGCTTTTTCTCAATATGATGGAAGACTTTGAGATTGAACATGAAGATGTATACGTCAAGTTTTTTGTTCACATTTTAGAAGAGGATGCAAGGGACTGATATAAATCATTTCTAGATAACTCTATTGATTCTTGGGTTGAGATGAAAAATGCATTTAGATTGCAATATGGTGATAGGACTGACCCTAGGTTTCTTTTATCACAATTTGAGAATATCAAGAAGAATCCTAATGAGTCGGTACATGATTTCAACACAAGGTTCAATAATTCTTTGAGAAGATTTCCTGTTAGGATAATACCATGTGATAAATCATGTTTGATCAAATACACAAATGCATTTGATAAAAAGGATGCTTACTACTTGAGGGACAATAACCCTACCAATTTGAGGAAAGCATTCACTACGGCTTTGAAAATAGAGAATAATATCAAGGCAATTGGAAAACCTCCTAAGAGGGATGGTGTGAAGCTGGTTAACCCAGAGAAACCTCAAACAAGTAAAGCTACTGATCTGGAGGAAGTTGTGAAGACTTTGGCAGGGGATGTCAAAGAAATTTCCTACAAACTAGCTCGAGATGAGAAAGGAATTGGGCAGAGTTCACAAGGACAACACAAGTAGTAAGGCCAAGACAGATTTACAAATCATCAAAGATCTTATGAAAGAGGCAAAGGACCTATTGGATTTGGGAATAGGTAGCCACAGGGAGGGGAAAATAGAATGGCATCAGATCCTTTAGCTGCTAGAGTTGTTGTTGTGGAAGAAACAAAGGTCATTGATTGGTGTGACAAATGTTTCATGCCCCATGCTCCTTGTGAAGAAGATCAGAAAGAAGAAGAAGAAGATGAATTTGATGATGATGTTTATATGATGGGTTGCTCCACCAGCTCACAAAAAGGGGAAACCTCAACTGAGGTGATAAGTGCTAGAACTACCGCCACTTTTTGGGACTGCATTCATAGGGTACCTATTCTTCCTCCCTCTCATGCTTTAGAAGTAGATACTGTACAAGATTTTGAGTTTCCCAATAATGAATTCAAATATTTAAGGGCTTTAATGATAAAGAAATATGATGGAGGAATCCCATCTGAGGAAGATAGACAATTATTGATGAATGTTGTTGTTTCTCAAGAGAAGGAATATAACACAAGAAGTAAGGTTGTTAAAGGAACCAAGCCTCAAGCCAAAATCTCCCTTACTTTCAAATATTCCTAATGAGGGTCCCAAGAAAGATGCATTTGCCAAAAGCCCTGCAGTTCCAAACAAAAATCATACCCCTCCTCATGCCCAAGATGTCAAAAATCATGTGCTACCTAATGAGTATGTCAGCTTTCCTTCCAATGCTACCTTTCCAAAGTCTGTCCCTTATGATATTGCCCAAGTCTTGAGTCAGATCAAGATATCAGTTCCAATTTCTGATTTTCTTAGGATCCCTAAGCACAAGAAGAGGGCATTAGAGTATTTTGGATTGAAAGAAGAGAAGATTGTCTTAGGTAGAAATGTAAACATTGTGGAGACTCCTCCAGTCATTGAAGAGTCAAAGACACCACCAACATCAGAGGAGCTAGATGAACCACCTGAGGTTTATTTTGGGACATCCTTGGTAGATTCTCAGTTGAATGTGGATCCATTCTTCACCACTCTGATCATCAAGGATAGGTTGCTCCATAAATGTATGTTTGACTCAAGGGAATCATGCAATGTCATGTCTCTAGAAGTCATGCATGAGTTGAATATCAAAGTAACAACAACATATGGGAAATGCACTACCATGGACTCTAGAGAAGTGCTAGTGGTGGGATGTGTGAAGGGTTTGGTGGTGCAACTTGCAACTTACCCAGGTAAAAATTTACAACTTGATGTTGTCATTGTCGACTACCCAGCCAAATGGGGTATGCTGCTATCAAGAAAATGGGTTACAGGTGTTGGTGTGAGTGTTCAAATGGACATGTCTTATGCCACTATCCCAATTGAGGGCAGCCTTGTCAGGTTGAATGGAGAGAAGAAAATGTTGCACCTTATTGAAGACCCCAATAATGCATCATATGAAGTATTGTACACAAATGTTGATGCTAATAACTTTGTGGGATTTACTGATGGAAAGGAGCACAAGATTGAGGAATGTAAGTGTCTTGAGCAGGTGGGCTCTCCTTGGACTCTATTGTTTGATGGAGCTTTCTCCAAATTTGGAAATGGTGCCGGTTTTGTTTTGATTTCTCCAAGCCAGGAAAAGGTTTGTTTTTTCCTTCAAGCTTAACTTTGACTGCACTAATAACATTGCTGAGTATGAGGAACTATTGTTAGGTTTAATAATTACTTGTAAGTATGGCTTCAAAGACATCATTGTCAAAGGAGACTCATAATTAATTGTAAAACAAGTCAAAAAACTATATGTCACAAAGAATCAGTGAATGAAGTAATATAAACATGCATTTTGGGATCGTATTGAGATGTTTGATTCATTCAACATTGTACATCATGACAGAAAATTCAATGACTTGACAGATAAGCTTGCAATGTTGGGGTCTCGATTTGACAATTCTACAATGTCTCCATATTGTGAATATGATGTCGAGGTATTGACAAGACCCTCTATCCCTGACAATATTAAACACTGACAGGTCTTTGATGATGATGCTCAGATCCAGAGATTTCTGCAAAACAGAGGAGAATTTGCTGATAAAAAAATTGATTGGGAGCCAATGGTATGTGCAACAGAGGGAAGGTAAACCTTGTTTGGAAAAGGCATCATGTAGCTAAAAGACCGATACCATTCCTAGAGGGCTGGTTTCTCTTGACTTGAATTTTGATAATGCTGATTGCATTATTAATAGGCATATGGCAGCCTTGAGGGATGTTGAGGAGAATGACCTTGGCACAAAGGAGAAACCAAGGAAGATTTGGTGAGGCAACAATCTCAGTAAGGAGGAAAAGCAGTCATACATCCAATTGTTAAAAAAATACCAAGATTGCATGGCTTGGACTTATTCTGAGATCAAAGCATACAGAGAAGACCTGTTTCAACATGAGATTACCTTAGAGCCCAATGCAAGACCATTCAGGTAGAAGCAGAGGAATTAAATCCACTTCTATCTCTTAAAATGCAAGAGGAACTGAAGAAACTAAGAGATGGAGGGATTATTCACCCTATAAGGTATTCTTCTTGGGTTACAAACCTAGTGCCAGTAAGAAAGAAGAATGGTGACATCAGGTTATGTGTAGACTTTAGGAATCTGAAAAAAGCTTCAATGAAGGAAAAATATCCTTTACCAAACATGGAACACATGATGCAATTAGTGACTGGTTCTGAGTTGCTCTCTACCTTAGATGGTTTCTCTGGTTATAACCAGGTCATGGTAAAGGAATCAGAAAGGATCAAGACAACCTTCACTACTCCTTGGGGAACATATGCATATGTCAGGATGCCCTTTGGTCTGATGAATGCTAGAGCCACTTTTCAAAGTGCAATGGATGTTGCTTTTGCTGGTTACATCAATGAGTTTATTGATGTTTACCAAGATGACGTAATAGTGCTATCTAGAAAGAGAGGTGACCACTTTCTGCACTTGGAGAAGATGTTGATAAGATGTAGAGAATATGGCATCTCACTCAATCCGAAGAAATGCCATTTTGGAGTAGAAGGAAAAGTTGCTTGGTCACATTGTGTCACAAGAAGGGGTGATGATCGATCCAGAAAGAGTAGAGGCCATCAACAAAGTCCCAATTCCAAGAATCAAGAAAGGAATTCAGTCCTTCTTTTGGGCAAATAAACTTCATCAGAAGATTCATATCCAACTTTGTTGAGTTAACCATTCCAATCACTTCCATGCTAAAGAAGGACCAGATCATCAAAATGGGAGGAGGCTTTCATCCAAGATTTCAATGGAATCAAAGAGGCATTGAAGCATGCACATGTTTTAGCAACTCCAGACTATAAGAATCCTTTCCAAATGTTTTCCTTTACTTCAGAAAACACTATTGCTTTTGTCCTGCTGCAAAAGAATGATGAAGGGGCTGAGAGGCCAATTGCCTTTTTCAGTAAGGAATTTCAAGGGGCAGAACTAAAATACACCATTATGGAGAAGCATGCATTTTCCTTGGTAAAATAAACAAAGGATTTCAGGCCTTATATTCTAAGTTCAAAATTTGTTACTTATGTTCCCCATACCATGGTAAAGGACATCTTGTCAAAGATGGAGGTCTTAAGAAAAAGGTGTAGATGGGTGAACAAGTTGCAAGAATATGACATGGATATCCAAACCAAAAAGTTTGGTGAGAGAAACTTGCAGACTATTGAGGTAAATGAGGTTGAAGAAGAAATGGCAGGTGTTTTTGAAAAGTTGATGAGTTCTGAGTTGTACAAGGATGTGATTTTCTATCTCAGACATTTAAACTTCCCTGAGAATTTAAGTAAGAACCAAAGAAGAGCTCTTAAGTTGGCTTCCCAGAAATATGCCATTACTGTTTATGGGTTAGCATGGAAGAACCCAAACAGAGTCCTCTTAAGATGCATTACTGAAGATGAAGCCCCCAAGATAATTGCTGATCTCCATGGAGGAGTTTGTGGGGGGAATTTTGCTACAAGAGTCACATCACACAAGATCCTAAGGGCTGGTTATTGGTGGCCAAATATCTTCAAGGATGCAACCTTATTGGTCAGAATATGTGAGAGTTGCCATCATTTATCTAGAAGACTGAAAGCTTTAGGCTCCCTGCCTTTGCAGCCTGTTATTAATTGAAGCTCCATTCAAGTAATGGGGGGTGGATTTCATTGGTGAGATTTCAGAACCTTCAATTTCTGTCCATAAGTGGATTCTTGTAGCCATTGACTACTTTACCAAATGGGTGGAAGCAATCCCCACCAAGAAGGCAACACACCAAATTGTCATGGAATTTTTGCTAAACCATATCATTTTGTAGGTTTGGAATACAAGTAAAAAGTGTAGCTAATAATTCCACGAGTTTCAGAGCCAAACCTTTGGTGGAAATGTGCAAAGAATATTGGATCAACTTGACATATACCTCTAATTACAATCCCCAAGGAAATGGATAAGATGAGTCCAGTAATAAGAAACTTGTTGAAGATTATCAGAAGAACCTTGGAACTGAAAAAGGTAAAATGGGGTGAACAGTTAAAGTTTGTTGTCTGGGCTGATACGATTACTTTCAAAAGAGCCACTAGAAAGAGTCCACTTGAGTTAGTGTATGGAACTCAGGCCTTGCTGCCATTGCATATGCAACTATCCTCATATCAGTTCATTCAACAACTGGAAGATCAAGAGGTAAGTCCTTATGATGCTTGCATTAACTAAATTGTTGAGCTCAATGAAGAGATGAGGGCATCCCAACAAAGGCATATAAAGTTTAGAGAAAAGTTGAAGAAATTGTTTGGACAAGAAGGTCACTTCCAGAGCTTTCAATATTGGAGATCTTGTGCTACTATGGGATAACAAGCATGAAGATAAGGGTAAGCATGGAAAATTTGACTCATTATGGATGGGCCCTTACTCCATTAACATTAGAATAGGTGAACATACCTTCTTCTTGAAGGATTTGGATGGTGAATTTCTTGAAATGCCTATTAATGACAGGCATTTGAAGCATTTCTTGGATTGATTCCCTAGAATCAAGGTAAAGATATTTTGTATAGTGTATAGTCGGTTGCTTTTTTTCCTGTCTTTTTGTGTTTTTTTCTCGTCCTGGTCCTTGGTGACCTATTTTTGTTGGTTTCTCTGTTCGTTTTTGAGATGGCTTTGTTTCTCTGTTCAGCAAGATGAATTTGTTGCCCAATGGATATTTTTGGCACCTGGTCTACCTTTGTTCTTGTGGCACTCGCAGGGAGTGCCCATCCCCGAGTCGGAGCCAATGTTGGTGCTCATAATAGTCTCGCCCCATTTTGCCTTTGAAAATCTATTGATTTATGGCCTCTGTCATTTTCTACTTCCCCGTGTTGTTCCTGGTTAGTTTCTGTTGCCATTTTTAATCAGTTCCTGGGTAGAATATCATGTATGGGGTCCATATTTGTCTCCTCATTTCTTTGTTCCTCTGGAAAGGGTCTGTAATTTGAGTCTCCCATTCGTTGTTCCTTCAAAAACTCAGGGTTTCCCATTCTCTCTATTTTCCACAGTCAGGATTTGTCATCCTTGTCGTTTCTGCCCTAAAAACTTGAAGAAAAATGAATGGATGTATCTCTGAGGAATGTATTTGAGCCTTGTAACATTTCTCAAATCTTTTTCCTTGGAGAAAATTTCATTTCCAAGATTAAATGGTCATTTTTCTATATTTTACGGTTTGACGGGTGTTTCTCTCTCGCTATCAAAATTACATCCTTGCATCGACAGGAAATGTGGCCTCCTTTGGTTGGACGCGGCATAGCTGGGTACTTGAAAAATTCTATGAAAATCTTCAATCTAAAATTTTGTCCACGTGGAGGAATGACGCTCATTTGAAGATCTAGTTTTTGGTTTGGCCTGATGTGGAGGTTTCCGCTCACTTTCCCCAAACTTCGACAATTTTTTTATGCAGTTGGATATAGTTTGGTAGGATAGGGACATGTGGTGAGCCCGCACTCATTCAAGGTCTTGAACTTGGGCACTATTTTGAAGTAGCGCCGGGAAGACACGTGGGAGGAATCTGCTCACTTTGCATTTTTCTTGGACTTTTCAACAGGAAAAGGAGACTACCTCTGATCTTGACACATGGTTCCTTTTGCTGAGCTTCAAGCCTTCAAACAAATTTTCCCTGGCCAGGACACGTGGTGAGCCCTTGCTCATTCAAGGTTTCAAATTTTGGGGACCATCTCAAGGTGCGCCATTGTGATGTGTGGCAATTTGAAAAGTCATAAGGGGTGGGGAAGCAGACCATCAGGGGAAACTTAAAAATTTTTCCTCTTTGTCTAAAAATGGTTAAATATTAAAAATGGCTCGCAAGCCCGAAAAAATAAAAGTCAAAGTTTATTTCAGGTCAAAGGGGCGGGGAGGCAGACCATCAGGGGCAACTTAGATTTTTTTCCTCTTATGACTAAAATCATCAAAATAACCCCGCAGGCCTGATGAAAAAAGGTCAAAGCTTGCTTCAGTCAATGGCAGAGGTGGAACCTTCGGAGGAAAAGTGAGAAATTTTCCCTTTGTGGGAAAAGGAGTTAAAGGCATAAAAATAAGCGGGGTTCCGCTAGGACCCACATTAGAGACTAGAAGCGGAAAGGTGGAGCTGCAGGGGAAACTTGGAAAATTTTTATTTTTCCAAAAGAGAGGGTCAAATGGAAGAATTTTTCCGTGGTTCCTTTGGGATCCACCTTGGGACATGTGTCAACCTCATTTCTCAGGGGTGGAGGTGTGGAGGAAAATGTAAATTTTGTACATTTTTTTGAAAGGGTTGTAAAAATTCAAAAGGAAGCCCCCGAGCCCGTTTTTGAATCTTCCACGTGGACGACCCAAATTCAAAGTAGAAATCAACAACAACTGTGTGTCTAAATCTTATTTTCCCCCCATTTTTACTGAAAATCTCTTGGAAGTGTGAGTCTTCATGATTTCTTACTACTTTCTACACGCCAAACAAAGAGGCAAGTTAATTTTGATATCTAAGTTTAGTGGGAGAAATCTGGAAACATCTTTCACCATTAAAATGGTTTGACTATCAGGCTCAATTTGATTTTCTATTTTTCTTCTCATGAGAATGTAAGGAGCCAGATTTGACAGATTAGGGGTGAAAGTAGTTAGCAAATCGAAGGAAGAGTGATTTTCTAGAGGAAGGAGTTGAATGCGGGAGGTATTCGAAGAGATCTTCCCCTTGACCACCTGGTGACTTTTTGCAGATTTGATTATGGGAATCACGATCGTGATCATGGCAAGCATTGGTAACACTCAATGTCTGAGTTTTTGGGGGTAAAAGGGGTCTATTGTAAATTTTATAAATGACACAAATTTATCGTGTAAATATTGGAGTGTTAGGGGTCGGGACTTAGTTTTCTAATTAAATAAAAAATCTTGACAGAGCCCATCATTTTCGAGAAGCCGTTTGAGAATCTTGTATATATCTTTTGTATTGAATATGATCATGTCAAGGTGGTTGTGAGTGTACAACCATTGACAAGCTCTGATACTATTCTAGAAACTTTCCCTTGGTGTTAGATTTAATCAAATTTGAATTATTTTGTGTTGTCTTGAGAAAAATTTGTTTGTTTTATTTCTTAATGTATGCGAGTAGTTTTTCTTGTTTCTGTTGCAATCTTGTATTAAAAATATGATTCAATCACACAGGCCTCAATCCTTGTGACATTTTAGTGGCATCTGCAATTTCATTTCTCAAAAGAACTTTCATCTGGGATTGGAATAAAGGATTTAAAATCACTTTTCTTTCATCTATTGACATAGATTGTCTGTAAGCCTCTGGGTGTACCTTAGGTGTGATTTGTCTTAGATCTTGATGCTTTTTTGGGTTTTCTAACTCAAGCCTTCGTGATATAATCTCAAATATTGTGTGAAAAAGTGCTAATATGGGCCTCCATTGAAGCACATATTCTGGTTAAAGAAACACTTTAGCTATTTATGTGGCATTCTATTTGTTTTACCTTCCATTTTGTAAGATTCCTTAGGGATCTGGCAAGTCAAGTTTCAGCCTGCCCCACCTCCCACCAAAATATTTAGTCAAAAAAAACCAATCCTACCCGTATTACCCCTATTTATCATGTGTGTATGCCAATGCATAATTTCCATCACCTAAACATGTAGAAACAATTAGGATCCCAAATGTCTTTAGTAACCTTTGCCTTGTGAAAATATCTCCATGATCTGGAAGTGACAACTCGTGAGAGTCAGATTTGGTGTGTTGATCATATTTTCCCCAAGGTATTTTCTATGAAATTTATGAGAAAGAAGGATTTACCAGTATTATTCAATAAAAGAGGTTACAAAATAGGTTCTCTTACCTTTGTTGAAAGGCACAAGCAAATAGTTAGGATTAGATCACATCCTTTTAAGGTGCTACCCACTCCTTTCAAAACATGAGTGCTAACAAGTCAGATAGATTTGTCTCCCCAGCTACAAAATGACATACATAATCATCTATCTACCTTTGAGTGTCCTATCAAATCCATGATGTTGTTCGGTCTTTGAAGGAGATTAAATCTGGGTACCAACACGTGGAAAAAAAAATATACTTCATGTAATGATGTTTCTAATCTTCCAAAATTCCCATCTATATCCTCATGATTTTTTCCCACATGAAGGAATCTTAGATACACAATGATTAATACATTTTTTTACGATTGACATTGATGCAAATGCAAATAAGGTATGATTCTTTTTATCACTGAAAGCATTATCCAGTTGCAAGTAGAGGATTAGTGGGTACTTTTTAAATGAATTACTCATATTAGCAGCACTAATTGACTTGGAATATTCAACTATTTCCATGTACCTTTTACATTTTCCATGCACACACCATTTTGTAATAGTACATCATGCAATGGTTGTTTGGATGATCCACAACTATTTTTAATAAACCCCCATACTCATCAATTGCAGGTTCTTCAAGATTCCTGAGGCACAAATATAATAATGTGACTATATAGTTTGCTCCATTTTGAATAAATGGTAGGAAAAAGTGGCCAAAAGCCATGTCTTGTTCCATGTGTGAACATACCAGTCAAAGTAAGTGGTAGGTTCATAACATTACTTATTAAATTACTTATTTACCCATCGTTGGTATGGAATTTTTCATTTTTTTCCATTTTATCATGCACAATGTTCAAGAATCCATGAGGTTTTCTTATGATTGCAATATGTGGGAATAGTAAGTTGTGTGACAACTTTGAGTGTATTCATTATGATGTGTCTATTTCTCTTCAATTTTTGAGAGTGCTTCTAGGCATGTGGTAGCTCTATGTTTATTGTACAAATATGTACACTCATCAAACTTAGAAAAGAATTTTTTCCAATAGAAACATGTTGAAATATTTTGGTCATTATGTTGTTAAGGCTTGGTTACGATACTGAAGTAAGTTTCAATAATTCAAACTCCTTGTTACACTTTTTTCACAATAAATTATGGGTATAGATACATGAAGAAAATTTTGAGGAAATTTTATTCCATCATGTCCTATAGATTGAGTCAAATGAAGAGAGATATACAAATTTCTCTCAACAATTTTTGATATGTAGACAATTATTGCAATAGTGTTTGACCTTTCTTTCTCTTTCACAATATTACCATTCATTACATTCTTATCACCACTTATGCAGTCAGATTTATGATTATAGAATGTACTTGTTGGGTACCCATAAAATTTAAGCCATACATTCTGAAAAACATCCATCCCATCAAATTTCATTATATGTACCTTCATGGACTGGTTTCCCACATTGAAGATGGTATTTTTTGTTAATGTATCAAACAAAAAATTATTTCTATTGATTTCATTTAGGGATCTAGTTTTGCACCATAGATTTTGAACTCTAACTAAAGCAAGAGGAAATTTTTGGAGACAATTAGATTTACAAAAATAAAATTTCACATTTTCCACTTCATTCATAAATATTAACCATTTTATATCCTCATCAAAATTTTGATTTGATGGATTGGTTAGAGGGGCACCCAAATTTTGACATTTTTAATCATTGTAAGATCTTCTCATTACTTTTTATGAATGATTGTGATTAGAGGAATCAAAATAAATTGGATAAAAAACTAAGGTTATCACTTTTCTAATGCATCCCACATAATGAACTCAACATATTTTAGGACTTATTTAAATCTAATATCCATCTGCAAACCGTTTATGTCATCTAATTTCCTAACATCCCATTATATCAAAAATCCTACAAATAAGAAGCATCTTTTGCAAGGAGGGTTTAATACTTAATCAATATGCATGCTAAATATATTAGCCTCCAATCTATTAAAAATTACAATGTATCCTTTAATTACATCGTTAATTGTTCCCTCTGTAACATAATTTCACACAAATGAGAAAAAATGGATTAATTTAGTAACAACTCCTTTGAAATTTAAATTGTGTTCACCACTATGTAAAAGGTGCAGACCATCCAATTAATCAATCCCTTGTTTAACCATAAGGGATTTTTTTTTCATGGAGAATCAATTTTTTAATCTTCCAAACTATTAATTTATTAGGTAATAGCAAGTTTGAGAAATCAGAACACAAATTTACCAAATTTTCAAGCCATACACCAAAATTCAAAGGATTTAGAATCTCTCCATTAAGTTTTTAATCTTCTAGCACATGAGTTATTAAACCCATGAATATTTCATCGTCTCTTCTAGAAAATTTGTGTTTTAGAATGAAATTTTCTATGACAAAATCAATTCTCTCTTTAGGACCTAAATTTATCGTGCTTTTAGTATCATCACTGCAATCTACATCTCTCGTAGCATTTTAATCCTCTAAGCCACTAAAAATGTGATCACTACAAACATGGAGAATGGATGAAACTGCATGCTTTGTAAATTCACTCTCTTTCCAAGAAATGTAGTACTCTTTATCACTAACATCTTCCAAGGTTTCAAATTCATCAACTAAAAAAGGAAACTTTACCCTCTCATCCAATATTGTGCTAACATTGACAATAAAAAATCCTCTTCCCACATTTGTGCAATGTAGTGTCCTCCTACTTAGATATACTCTTCCTTATATAACATTGGTACCTTTTAAGAACAATTCCACATGATCATCCTCTACAAATGCAACAGGAATCGATGTTATAATAACATTAAAAAAAAGATCGTGAGATGAAAGTAAATTTGTAAAACAATATCAGATATAAAGAGTAAAAATTGTTATATATGTATAACCATAAAAATATGTATATACATAACACATGAGTTCAAATTATATTATAGAGTATAACGATGTTAAGCTTATTGAATTTATATTTTGTAGTGAAATTTATGTTATTTGAAATTGTTTTTCTATAAAGAAGGTAGAAATTTTTGTGCATATGTATTGAGATATAAAAAAATCACCAAGTAAAATCATATCCATCCGAATTTTGATTTTTAAGTGATTTTCATTTACATTCCAAAGAAAATATAAATTAATATTTTAATTAAAAATGGGAATAAAATAATATAGCTAGCATCATGACAAAGGTCGACCATACATACTTAATGATCCGTTGCAGCCAAAATGCACTAAAAATCATTCATAATTATGAATTTTCAAGCCTTACCCATTAGGCCTTCATGTTTGTATAGAAATAAAACACAAAAAAATCATACTATAATATGGTTTGTAGGAGGATAAAATATATAATCCTTGGGGAGAGACAAATACCTGATCCCTTATCATTGTAGCAAGTTTAATCATCCTTCAGAATCCACTGACGCAATTTTAATTGTCATTTGGAATCCATTGGATCAATTTTAATCATAATTTGGAATCCATGTTATAATTAGATGTTTTTCAATTTGTATTTTTATTTTTGAGGATTTTAAACCCTACATGTTTGGAAAAAGCTAAAAACAAGACTTTGTTTTCTCTTCAAACTTTTGTTGCATGTCATTACATAAGCATGAAGATAACTACAAATAGTGATGTGTGTTTGTTTAAGTAGTTGGAGTTCCTTTTGAAGGAAGTGGTTAACAAGAAATTTTCTTCTTACCTCCATTCCCTACTAATTATTAGACATATATAAGATTTTAAGGGTTGGAAATGACAAGTTGCTGAGAAACATCAATTACTTAGGGTTTCTTTCATTTTAATTATATTGGTTGTTGATAATATATATTTTTTATTATTAAAGATTTTATTTCAGGGGTTGAGTTGTCTATTTCATTCATTTAGGGTTTGAGTATGTCATTTTTATGGTGGTCACAATTTTTACTACTTCAGACATGACGTGTTTAGGTTTTGGGTTGATTTTTATTATATTCATAATTTTGAAGTATTTTCAAGCCTTAAACATTAGGCCTTTATGTTTTCATAGAAATAAAACACAAACAAATATTACTATAATATGGTTTGTGGGAGGTTTAAAAAGTATAATCACTGGGGGGACACAGACCCAAACCCTTATCATTTTATCCAGTTCAATAATCATTTAGAATACATTGGGTTAATTTTAATCATCATCTAGAATCCAAGTTATAATTTAATTCTTTTCAATTTATATTTTAATCGTGGGGATTTAAAACCTTAGCTATTAGGAGAAATATAGAAACAAGGTTTTTGTTGCCGTAATATTATTATTGCATGTTGTTATAGGGATCTGGATGATGTAGAGGCATCATCAAATGAGTTTTAAAATGTTAATTTATCAATCTAATCATGGATATGATATTAATAATGTGTTGGAGTCATGGAGGAGACTCTTAGGTGGTCTAGTGTGCATAAATTCAAAATTTGTTTAGTTCCCTCCTTTTTGCAATTCAAAGTTTTATACATGTAAAAGAGAAAGGTGAACATGTAAGAGGTGGAAAAGAGAAAGTCTTGATAGTTTTAAGAGTGTATTAAGTTTCTACGTATTAGAAAGTAAGTCCTAGGTCATAGTTAATGCAAAAATTATTTTTAAATGTTGTAAATGATGTTATCTAATTATGTATGGACATATGGAATCTCAAGAGGTAGTTAGGTTTTCTGGAAATGAGTTACATTAAAGAAGATGTATTCGAAGGAAATATTCAGTTGCACAGGGAAAGTTAGTAGAGAGAGGATCTCTTGAGGAAAATTAGAGAGAAATAGAGGAGAGGAAGACTATATGAAGTAAGATTGTGTTATGAGAAGAAGAAGAAAAGTGGTGTTGAATAAATAGTTTCCATGTTTTGTATGCATGATTTTTTTCTTTGTCCCTCTTTATTCTTCAAATAGTGTTGAATTATAAAATATATTTTCATCTGATTAGTTCATGTTGTACAATCAAAATTTAGAAGTTTTGGACAGTGAAATGTCAAGAAGTTATTTTAATGCTATGCTCTTAAGAGTTTTTTGATGTATTCCGAAGTAAGAAACTAGTATGTTTTATCTTAGATATCCTAAAATCCATGAAGAGGTTCATGCTCTGTTTTCTTGTTATGAAAATGTAATGAAAACTTATAATACAATCATCTACAGTATACGGGGATTTAACACGTGTTGAATATATTTTTAGGTTTGATATCATGGTCGTTCAGGGGCATAGGAATGAAAACATTCTATTTTATAAGGTTTTGATAATGAAAGAAAGTTATCTACTGTTTGGCAGACTTAATTCTTGAATGTGAAAACCATGCAACTTTGTTATCTACAGGTAGGTAAATGTAATTTCAAGTGTCCTTCAAGGTTTAAGAACTTCATTGTCTTCACTGTTAAATTGATATCATTGTGGAGGGGGAAAAATTTTTAAAGGCCAAATAACGATTTTTGAAATGAATTATTTAACAAGTTATAAGTTTTCTAGTCCTCTCGGGCTTTACAGACCCACAATGAGGGTTTGATTCAAATGAAAAGGTTAATGGATTTTTAAGATAAATTAACACTTGAAAATTTATAGGAAACTTCTTAACACCTCCTAAAAATATATTCTCAAGGAAACATTGAATTGAAATTGTTGATTTCTTTGTTAGTGATGACAGTAGGGTAGAACAACACTGTTATAGTGGAAAGACCTAATAAGAAAGGTCAAGTGACTAAGGAAGTTGATTTTAAAGGCAGAATCCAATCTTGAAACCTTATAGATAGAGAGATCTTGCAAATGGGTAGTCAAAATAAGTTTGAATTTGTCATGGAACCTAGTGGATAAAAATATGTGGGAAAATGGACCTAGCCAGGGCTAATTGAGTCTTGGTGAAATAGAAGAGATAAAATGTTATAGAAAGATTCCGATCAATATCCCGACCATAAAAATTGACACACACAATAGGGAAGTTAAATGGTCAATGAGGAAGTTTATATATTTTTATGGGTATGCAAAAAATTCCCAAACAATTAACCATGCAAAATTATTATTCTCAATAACATTAGAGGGTAGTTTTGAGAAAGATAGGTAAAGGTTGAAGATATTTTTATAATTTTGTATCAATTTGATTTCTCGTATATCATTTTTTGAATTTTTGGAATAGGGTACCAAGGTGTGAAGAAGAAATTGAAAGCTAAAAGGCCAAAATTTTATTGTTTTGAGCTAGACAAATGTGAGAGCTAATGAAGGAGAAATGGAAAGTAAAGAAGGTAAGATATTTAATGAAATATGATTACTTTGATAGTTTATTTAGCATTGTATGAGTTTTAGAAACACAGTATGGTGCTTGAGAAGTATATTTAAGGTGAATAAGATCATTTTATGCATGTTAAAGGCATATTTAGGCTGCTTGTGAAGAAATCCTCTTGGCAGAGCATTGGATGTAAGTTGGTGTTTGATACTTCTTAACTTGTTGAGTGCATGGAAAATTGATATATCTCTACATCATTTTGGTATCAGAGTGGCGACTTCTTATTAAGGACTAAATATTGATTGAGGCCTACAGTTAATTATGAGTATGTGAATGAGACTGACAGGTTTAAGTTAGGAGTTAAGAAGAAGTGAAGTAAAGAGTGAATTAGAAGAGTGAAATAAGAGAGTGTAAAGACACCAAAGTACTAGGTTAGAATCCTAGGTGAGGTGTAGAAGAGAAGCAAGGTGAAGAGAAATTTCTTGAGAAAAGAAGAAAAGAGAAAGATAGATAGAGAAGATTCAATGAGAGAGATTGTGAAATTGATTAGCCACAAGAAGAAGCAAGAAAAGAGAGAAAGAAAAGAGAAAGAAGCTAATAAGAAGAGAGGAGAAGTAATAAAATGAAAAGAGTGGATGAAAAAAGAGTTGACAAAATTGAGGAAAGATATGGAAAATTTTGAAGAGTTGATGAAAGAAGACATTGGAATTGAATTTTTGATGAAAAGAAAAATTAAGTTACCTATAGAGCTTTATGTGAGGAAGAAATAGATATTGTAGCTGAGAGAAGTAATAATAAAAGAAAAAAAATAAATTAAGGCAAGAAGAAAAGAAGGAAAAATATCTCATCAAGGAGATGAATGAAGAAAAGAGACATGTAGAGCTCTATAAACTAGTCAAAGGTCATCGATATAGTGCCTGAGTGGATTTAGAAATCATCAACAAAGAGAAAAGAGATCAAACCAAAGCATGTGATTGAAAGGAAAAGTAAAAAAGGAAAAGACAAGGGAGAGAAATGATATTTTTTGAGGAAACAAGCAAAGCACAAGGAACCAAGAATGATATGACAAAGAAAGAATGTAAGGTATAGGTAAGAGAGAATAAAATGAATAAAGACGATGAAAAACTCATAGAAGACAAGCATGTATAAGAGGATAAAGAAGTGATGCATGCAAATAATGAATAAAAGGTAAGAAAAATTGATTATTTGTGGGTTGATATTGATGTTTTTAGGTGAATTCCTTGAAATTGTACAAGATGACTCTAGTAATACATTTTAGAAGGTTTAACATGATGAAAAACAAGGATGTAATGAAGTTTCCATTGGTGAAATAGATTAAATTTTACAAGATTTGTTGGATGTGATGGATGAAGAAAATATGAGTGAAACTATAAATGAGAAAACAATGATCTCTTGGTCAAATGATGATCTCAATGAAGAAAAAGAAGGTGTAGGTATATATTTAAAAAAAGTTGATATGGGGAAGAACATGAATGAGGAAGAAATTAGACAAGAAAGTGAGGAATATGGATAGTTTTCAGTCCTCTTGAGCAAAGCTATTGATGAAAACATGATCGGAAAGAGCTATACAGAGATGAGGAACATCCTCAAACATGAAGAAGAGCATGGTTTTGTTGTTGTGTTTTTTTTACAGGTAAAAATAATGGAATCTTGAGAACAATGAAGGTGAATATGGAACTCAAGATGAAAAGAAGCAAAGTCAAGGAAAATGCAAATAAAAAGAACAAGATATGGTATTTAGGTGGTCAAAGAGAAAATAAGAACCATACGAGTGAGGAAGAAAATTCAAGAACAAGAAAAGAAGATGAAGATTCAGTCAAAGATAAGGCTATACAAAAAAATGACATGGTGCCATTTCTCTACCTTGGGATCATGATGTAGGGGCATCATAAAAAGAGTTTCAAAATGTTAATTTCTCAATATAATCATGGTTATGAGATCAAGAAGGTGTTTGAGTCATGGAGGAGAGTCTTAGGTGGTCAAGTATGCACACATTTCAAAACTTGTTTAGTTCCTTCCTTTTTGCAATTCAAATTATTAAACATGTAAAAGTGAAAGGTGAGCTTGTAAGAGGTAGGAAAGATATATTCTTGAGGTTTTGAAGATTGTAACAAGTGTCTATACATGAGAAAGTAAGTCCTAGGTCTTAGTTAAGGCAATAAATGTATTAAAATGTTATAAATGGTGCTCTCATTATGTATGGACATATGAAATCTCAAGAGGTAGTTAGGTTTTCAAGAAATGATTTAAATTAAATAAGATGTATTCTAAGGAAAGATTCATTTGGAGAGGGAGAGTTAGTTGAGAGAGGATCTCTCAAGTAAAATGAGAGAAAAAAAGGAGAGGAAGTTTTTATTGAAGTAAGATCGTGCTATGAGAAGAAAAAGACAATAATTTTGATAAAATGAATAAGAAAAGTGGTGTTGAATAAATATTTTCCATGTTTTTTTATGCATTATTGTTTTCTTTATCCCTCTATATTCTTAAACTAGCATTGAATTATGAAATATATATCCATGTGATTATTTTAAGTGGTCCAATCAAAATTGATAAGTTCCTTCTCAGTCCTAGGTGTAAAAGAACTTATGTCCACTATTAAATGTCATGAAGTTATTGTAATGGTATGCTCTTAAGATTTTTTTGATGGATTCCAAAGTAAGAAACTAGTAGGTTTGATCTCAGAGATCCTAAAACCCATGAACAGGTTCATGCTTTGTTTTCTTGTTATGAAAATGCCTTGAAAACCTATAATAGAATCATCTACAATATATAGGATTTTGAAACGTGTTAACTAGATTTTGAATTTTTATATCATGGTCATTTAGGAGCATAGGAATGAAAGTATTCTCTGGTATAAGGTTTTGATTGTGAAAGAAAGTGATGTAATATTTTTAATACTTAATTCTTCCATGTGAAAACCCTGCAACTCTGTTATCTATAGGCCAATAATTGGAATTTTAAGTGTCCTTCAAGGTTTAAGGAGTTTATTATATCCACTATTAAATTGATATCATTATATAGGGGGAAACACTTTTAGAGGCCAACTAAGGGGTCTATAATGAAGTATTTAACAAGTTATAATTTTTCCATTCCTTTCGGGCTTGACAAACCCACAATGAGGGTTTGATGAAAATTAAGAGGTTAATGGATTTGTAAGATGAATTGGAACTTGAAAATTTATAGGAAACTTGTTAGCACCTCCTAAAAATAGATTCTCAAGGAAACATTGAATAGAAATTCTTGATTTCTTGGTTAGTTATGACAGTAGGGTAGAAGAACATTGCTACAATGGAAAGACCTAATAGGAAAGGTCAAGTAACTAAGGAAGTGGCTTTTAAAGGTGAAATCCATACTTGAAACCTTGTAGACATAGAGAAATTGAAAATGAGTAGTCAAAATGGGTTAGAAAATATCATGAAACATAGTGGATAAAAATATATGTTGGAAAATGGACCTAGGAAGGGCTAGTTGAGACCTGGTGAACTAGAAGAGAGAGAAAAGGTGATAGAGAGAAGAGGATTAAGAGTTAGACCATAAAAATAGACACACACCATATTGAAGGTAAAGGGTCCTTGAGGAAATTTATATATTATTCTGGGTATGCACAAAAGTTCCCAACCATGAACCATGCAGAATGATTGTTCTCAAGAACACTAAAGGGTGATTTTGAGCAAGATAGGTGAAGGTTGATGATATTTTGATCATTTTGTATCAAGTTGATAGCTGGTAGAGAATTTTTTGAAGTTGTGGAATAGGGTACCAAGGTGTGAAGAAGACATTGAAGGATTAAATTCCAAAATTTTACTTTTTTGAGCTAGGGGAATGTGAGAGCTAACGAAGGAGAAATGAAGGGTAGAGAAGAAGGTAATATCTTTCATGAAATGTGATCTTTTTGATAGTTGATTTGGAATTACATGAGTTATATAAACAAAGTATGGTGCCTTAGAAGTATATTTAAGGTGAATAAGATTATTTTATGCATGTTAGAGACATTTTTAGGTTACTTGTGAAGATCCTCTTTGCAAAGAATTGGCTGTAGGTTGGTGTTTGATATTTCTTAACTTTTTGAGTGCATCAAAAATTTATATTTCTATGAATCATTGGAATTCATTTTGGAGGAGGTGGTTAACGGGAATTTTTCTTCTTATCTTCCTTCTCTACTAATTATTAGATAGAGAAGCACTTATGGGTTGAAAATAATAAGTAATAGAGTAGTTGTATACACCACTATATGAATATTTTGAAATATACACAATTGTCACATTTTGGTATATTTGGGCATATACACCACTATTTTTTCCCTTTATTAGATATATGATAATGTTTTGAAAAGTAAAATGCCCATTCTATTGGCATATTCCATTTTTTATGACAATTCAGCTCCTCCACCTAAGCTTTCCCTCCACCTCCCAATTTGGGAGGTGACGAGACAACTCATGTGGAGGAGCTGAAATGTCACAAACAATGGAATATGCAAACATTCACCCCCCTATTACATTATTTTATAAGAGTAGATCTAAAATATAATCTTATTCTTCTCATGATTCTGGTACTTCTTCTTCTGAGTCATCATATGTTTGAGTCATGACATGTCATTTCTGTTTCATGTGGTGAGGAAAATGTCTAGATTTTTGTGAATCAATTTGACAAGATGTGATCTTGTTTCCCTAATTTCCTGAGTTCTTCCATCATACCAAAAACTTAGCAGTGCCATGTGTGTTTTTCATGTAAATGTGACACCGACAATATTATTTATTGTGTTGTTTTCAATGCTTATAGGGCTGATTCTCTTGTTTTCCCATTCGATACTTGTTACTCTTATGTTGTTCAGAGATAAATACCTTATCTTAAAATTTCTTATGCATTGTTTGGATGGATTCTTCTTGTTAGAGCATACTCACTAGTTCTTCAAATGACACCACTTTTTTGGTGATGTTCAATGTCATGAAAAATGTTTAGAACTTGGAAGTAAGATATCTTAGAGTGATCATGATTAGTAGTTTTTCCTTCACCTTATCACTAAGTGCTAACAAATCTGCTCATAGTTCTGCCACACAACATAAGAATTACTCTACTTTCTTTCCATCTTTTATACTAAGTGTATGGAGATTGCTATGGAGATGGAGCATCTTTGTCTTGTTATTTACCTCGTGGATGGTAGAGAGAGCATATCAGGATTCCTTTGATGTCATCACATCATGTGAGTGTGGTTGAACCTTGTTGAAAATGTTGAGAGTGATCAAAATTAAGTATTTTTTAACATATTTGTCATACTTCGTCCTTTTAGCTGTGTTGGTTGGACGAGTCATGATGCCACTCAAGATTTCCCATAGCTATTTGAACTTGAGAATCATGTGCATCTTCATCTTATAAGAAGCATAGTTTTGTCCTTTGAGAAATTTATCATTGGATAACAAAAATTTGGGGGCAGACATGATGCCAAAAATGAAATTTTATTATTTTATTCAAAAGTTCAATTTCATACAGATGAAGAAGAGAATGAAAGTGAGTTCAGCATGCTCATGTAGTGATATGAAGACGTTTATGTGGGTGCTCTATCTCATGTTCGTCATCTACATCATATCCTTCTTTGATCTTGCCACAAATCTTCTCTTCTTGGCACTGCACATTAAATAGGAACCAATCAAGTAGTCTTTGACACACTATGTCCTTGAATTTCAAGTTGTTATTTTGCAAAATTTTAAGAAACGCGAAGTAGAAACTAGAACTATCTTGGGCTTGAATTTATTTTCTCAAAGGATGCACATTTCCATAGTTGCTTGTAGTGCTGCTAGTATCTCTGGGTACAATTGACTTGCGCTCAAATTTTTGCACAAGATCATATGATTTACCTTATTTATTTGTTTCTCACGGTCTAAAAGTTTTTAGCTGTCATTATATTTTTATTGATACTTCCCCTCCTCGTAGGTTACTAGATGCAACATTTAAAATGCAATAGTTTCCTTTCCAAGAGGACCAGATGTCTCGAGTTCAAATTTAAGATCAACAGTGGACTTATTCTCTACCAGAAGGAAACACAATATTTATTTATGGGATGACCTAGTACATTGCCTCGCTAGAAGCTCAACGATAGGAGTTGATGGATTCTTTGGACTAGGAATGTGGCCCTAATCTTGCTGATTATACTATGATTCAACTCATTTGGCCTTGTTTCTAGTTAGATAATATTATTGTTCATTTCTTCTAATGATTTTAATATGTATTATCAATCAAATGGATATTTTCCTCTTTCCTGTAACTTTGGTGGGGATATGCTCATCACTTATACAAATCTAGGTTATAAGTCTGATGCACAAGTGAGAATGTCATAGGTGAGCATGTGAGCAAGTTGTTGGTCCACTCCACACAACAACAAAAAAATATTCTCACCTCCTACACACATGATGTGAAGGTAAACGTCTCTGATACCAATGATATAAAAAAACAAATAAATAAATGCATTGGATTAATTTATTCAAATTTTGCATATGAATATATACATGTGAAGAATGGAGTGGATCCCAATAGATGGGAGGTGCTGGAAAAACTCACGTGGAGGATCTTAAATGTCATAAAAATGGAATATGCCAACATTTCTGACATAGATGGTACACAGGGTGTATCACAACCCAAACACTAACTTTTTTACACGTTCTTCTAACCATGGTTAGGGATTTTGAATGATTAAGCTAATTAATGATGATATCAAGACCGTGTCACAACTAGGGTTTAACATGGAAGTTCATTTATAGGACACTGAGTGACCTAAAAGTTGCATAACCCATTTTGAAGGTGTTTAAGGACTATACATAAGGGGCATGATCATATAATACATCATGACCATAACTTAAGGTTTTACACCAGGAAATTTGTAAGTTATAATTTTAGAATTCAATTTTCTCCAGGATCTGCACTCCTAAACTCTCCATTCTATCTTTCCATATTCTTCATGTACAACTCTTTAAAACTAAGTCTCTGTCTCTCTTATATAATTTGAGTTTATACATATATCAAAATAATCAATATGTTATTCTGATTTTATACAATTATTGTTGGAAGTTAATTTATCATAATAACTCTTAATTTCTTAACCTTACATATCCAAAATACATCTCTTGGTTTCAAAAAATTATTTTGTTGCTTTAAGAAATGGCCATTTTATTCTGTATATGACTATCACTTTTCCCTAAAAATCACATGTTACCTATTCTTTCCAACTTTGGGATTACTATTATTTTTAGTGATATTGTTTCAAGTCTCTTCATTGTTGGAATTCTATTTAGTGCCTGGTTAATGATTCTTTAAATGTATATGGATTACTCTATGATGTATTCTCTTATTCACATACCCATGTCTTAGGTTTTGATGATAGAATTTCCAAAATATGAATGATTATCTAGACGATTGGGATCCTAATTCTCAAAGCACATCAATAAGACCTAAAAGTGTCTCACTTAAGCATGCTTCTAATAATGATGCTATGAGTTATCCTAATCATGTTTATTCTATTCAAAGTAATAATGAGGTGCCCACTTGTAATCCTCCTATGAAAAATATTAAAGGCCATGACATGTATCATATATAAGGCTATCTTAGAGTCTATTTAAGCATTACAATGATATTTTCAAGAAAATTCAAGCTATGATTACCAAAGGCCAAATATCTCAAAGATGAGATAGAACATTTAAAGGATACCTTACATCTGCATGTCAATCATGTCTCTACATATAACGAGAAATCTACAATTAATTCTAAAAGAAATAAATGTAATACAAATTGATATGCATTATACATGTGTGCTCATTCAAGTGTAGTAAAATTCTTACATAGATGCATAAATTCATATGTTTCAATAACTCAATCTCGAATGTTAACACAACCACATCAAAAAAACCTATTTAGATTGAAAATAATGATTTACAACACCAAACTCTATATGATCTACTCAATAAGAGATTAATAAATTTTCTACTTAATTATTATCATCCCCTTTATAGGCTTGAAAAGATCAAAGGTAAACCAATTTACAATTATCATGTAATCAAAGGGCATCACAAAAATGATTGTTATGTTTTACATTGGAAGATATAAAAATGTGAACACATAGGTACTATTTCATTTGATACAAAATATTTTTATAAACCTCCTACGCAATCCTCTCATGTCCCTAGATCTAAACGGTATCCTAATTTCATACATATATGTCAAATAATAATAATGCAATACTAAATGCCATACATTTATATCTGAAATCAATACATTGTTTTGAAGATCCAATCTCCATAAAATAATTACATTATACTATTGTGCAAATGGTGAAGGAATTCATACAACATGAACAAGAAAAAATTTCCAAGGAAACAATACAAATTTCACAAGAGAAATCACACATGGCTGAAAATCAACTATAGTGGCCCAAATCACCCAATGGGGGAAACACATAAAATTTTCACGAATAGTATTCATTTACCATTTTATTCAATTCATTTACTAATATTTTATCATTGCTTTGATCTTGATTAATGTGAAAGTGATGATGAACATTTTTATATGTCTAATGGTCATTTGTAAAAATTAAATTTAAATCCTATTGATGAAGCAAATGATACTCTTTAGATATACGTTATCAATATATTGATGTTAAACATTGAGCTGCCAAATATGCTAAACCTTAAATATAACTTATTACTATGCATGATCATTTAATAAGAAATCAATGAAATATAGCACAAATCATTAACATGTGTGAATCTTTAGAGTCTAGAATGAAAATGAATCCTATGTCTTGTTTCTCTTATCCATTACAACACATCATAGGAATTAGTCACATTAATCTATCAATAGTCACATGATGTTCACTAATAGAGAACTCCTTCTCAAAATACCTGGGGGAGTATGAAGATATCCCTTCCTTATTTATTAAGAAATGTTTTCTTCACACTACACAAGATCCTACATACCTATATGAGGGTGATGCTTCATATATTTTTGATTAATAATTATAATAACATCCCTACTAATCAAAAGCTATATCAAATTATCTCAATCATAATGGGTGTCAAGAACAAAAAAAAATTATTAGTAAAATTAAATGTCCTATGACATATTTCTCTAATAAAAAATCTCAATCCACAGTATTCTACTAAACCTACTTATAATGGGGTCTATCGCTCTTCAATTTTCCATTGCACATAATATGACTACTACACATGTTTTACAAGATTATATTTATTACACTATAACATATTTGAAGCCTAAGACTCCTTCACATTATAGGTATGTCCTACATTTGGGTATGTCCTACATTCTTATGAGGATTATAATGGGTAGATATTGTTCTATCCCATTTCCTATACATATATATTTTCAATTCCCTATTCTAAGCACATTCAAATAATCACATTCACATTTTTTCCAAAACTAAAAAATCATGACTTTTTCATGATATGATTGGCTAGCTTGTTGTTTTAAGCAATTCTTTTTTCATATCAGTTTGATATAAATCATACATTTATATATACTCTTTACACACATGCATTCACATGGTATATTGAGCTTGATGAAAGACACACATATATAGCTACATGATGAAATGTGCCAACTTATTCCCTTCCCACTAACACTAATATTTGGGTGCATCTACTACACCATGGTTAGTTCTTTGAAGTTATGGTTACATATTACCTTAAAGGGTTTTGCATTACTGTGTATTACACTATAGGTTTTGTATAGTGACACACATTTCTAGGCAACTTGACTAGGACACATGCTTAAGTTATAGACCACATCCTCTGAGCATAGTCCAAGACTGTATACCATCATTTTCTAAGGCCATACAATTCACTCATTGCATTAATATCTTATGTGGATTACTTGTTTATCCAGAATACTTGATTTCTAAGTTTCCACTTGATTTCTTGGTCTTTATAAAGGCAACTAGAGTACCAAAAATATCCAAATTGTCTAAATGTGAGTTCCCAAATATTGGCCACATGCACCTTTTTAAGCCATATGATGTCCTATGGGTATACTACGCGCACTGTCTTTCCTATGTAGCCTCACGTACCTTCTATTTCTATTATTTTGATGACAAAATGGGTATCCAATTGGTTGATAGACCCTATGCCTTCATTTCAAAATCAATTCTATGTTATTTAACAATGGTAGTTTTCCTCCAACATTTCAAACATAAATCATAAAAATTGATACACATAGGTTATTGTTATCCAAAAATTCACCCCTCAAGGTAATTTTGATAACATGCATCATATTCTTTAGTCCTGAGCTAGTTAGAATTGATTCAAATCCCAAAATCATGTTTTGAGGGTCCCCCTGGCTTCTCTCTAACTTCCTCATCCAGGAAAAAACCCAAAAAGTTAGAGAAAATTGGAAAAAATCTGGAAAATGGGCTCATTCTAGTGTTTTACGAAAAAAAACAGACATTTTTGTTCCAGGCAGTCCATGGGATAGTCAGGAAAAAATTACGCGCGGGACGAGCAAAGCCGAAATGGCCACAGGAAGTAAAAATCAGAAAAAGTGGATGTTTTCATCCCGCGCGGATCCGCGGGACATCTGGAACACAGGTACACGCAGGATGTGAAAAGCTGATTTTTCTGCATAAGTCAGTGCATTATGGGTGGTGTGGAGAAATGTTTCCGGGACAGTCGGGACGTCAGGAAGTACGCGATGGACGTGAAAAGGCAAAAATCACCGCACAAGGAGCCAAGCTAAATGGGATGCGGCAAAAGTGCAGAAGTCAATGGCCCTCATGGCCTGGTCAATGACAGACGTGCACGAGGACAAGGAAGCCTGAATTAGAAGATGCAGAGATTTTTTTCTAGGAAAGTTGGGACACGCGGACCCGATTTTGCCGAAATAGCCACAATGAAGCGAAAAAGTCAATGTTTGACCTTCTCAAACTTCAAACGGCCATAACTTTTGACTCTGAAGCTCCAATTTTCATAAAATTGGACTTTCTGGAATTAGCACGATATCCTCTGACATCACAATAACTAGATTTATTAATTTTAATGAGGGTAAATGTATTAAAATAAAAGAAACATATATCAGCTCTGGTAAATTAAATGCTCGGTCCTGTCAAATGATAGAAAATGCCTGGCAGACCCAAAATAGCAACCCGCACTCAGAAGGCCATAAATTTTGCATTTCTCAATGAAATCAGACTTGAAATTGGTACCGTTGGAATCATGGCTCCGAGCCCAATGCAAAAAAATCAAGAAATTATGGATTTGATGAAGGATAGACATATATTTTTCAGAAAATACGGCCAAGTTCATAATAGTGTTTTATTTGGTAGTTGGAAGCATTTAATAAAGCATGGGCTTTCATATTTCACTATTTCAAGTCATGGGACAGTATAGGGAGCCTTTTTGCGTGGAATAGAACATCATTTCACTCCATTTAATACCTCTTACAGGTGGTTGAAGGATATATTTTGGGATTTCCATTTTCCCTCTCTCTCTCTCTCTTCTTATTTTTCTATAAATTGGAGTGTTGGGCTCATTGTAAGAAGGATGAGAGTTTTTTTGTAGCAAAGATTTGTCAAAATTGCTTTGTGAATCCAATGTGCTACAGGCCCTTGTAGTGGACTCCTTACATGGTGATACAGGCCCTTATATTGTAATAAATTGAATTGTGCATATCATGAAGCAATAAATTACAAGTTTGTGGATGCATCTTCCCATGCTGTGTTTGTTTGCACTCTTCTTGCCCTTTCGACCTTCATTACAAGAATATTGTGTCTATTTTTATGCTCTTGTAAGGACTCATTATTATTGTGCATGTATGAAATATTTTTGTGAATTCATTTTGCTAGATTGTGGGGAACTGATATCACCCCTTCTAGTGTGCACTTTGCTTCTGTATCTCACAAATTGGAAGACTAATCTCACACCCCTCCTTTTCTAGTGTATCACCGCTGTAGTGTAGGCTTTCATTTTTTATGCATTCTCTCTCCTTGGTCCCTTGGAAAGTTAGATTAGGAAAGTTATTTTTTTCTGTATTAGAGTAGATTTTGGTAGGTAGTTTAGGAGCAAGAACTAGCTTTCTTTAGAGGTCTATCTCAATGAGAAATTCCCACAACTTGGAGATAGTACCCATGTTATCTAATCACACTGTGAGCTCAAGTATATGCACTTGTGTGAACATAAGGGTGCTATGATTTGGTGATAGCAATTAATATTACTACGTTATCATGTTACATGTTGAATATTTTTATGATATTGTTCAAATTCATTTGATTGAGTATTTATACACTATTTCTTCTACTTATATACGTGTGTACTATTGTTACTCTTGCTTGTTATATATTACATTTTTGTTTTCTTTGTGTACCTTGGTATCCACAATGTGTAACCATTTTTATAGGAATAGGTTCGTAATAGTGGCCACCATTCCATCTTTTTATGTGATCCAACATAGATTATCAAACTTATCCAACATTAGTACACATATTTTATTTTGATACACACACTTAAATGATTTATCACATGCACCTCAAAATAGGGGCATTCATAAAGATATATTCTACATTTTTAGTTAGTACGGGAACACAAGACATAAGAATATTTTTTTCATGGTAAAAATACTAAAAAGTGGCATTAATAAATATAAATAAAAAATATACACTTCAATCAAGACCAAAGTACATTCTCGATCATATTGAACGTCCCAAATAAGGTAAATATTCTTATCAAATTCTAACATTCTCCTATTCTTTCAATTATTTAAATACTTATTATTCAAGTTCAAACACTAATAACCTTAGTTAAAAAAAGTTATATAGGGGGCATGATTTCTTCATTCGTTATCTTTTACACTACTCAAAAACAATTACAAGAACTACTTTTGAGGGCATGTGACTCTGTTCTCCTTTACATTATTATAGAATTTATACACTGAATCTCATCTATACAATGTATAGGGGGTAGGATATATCTATTCTTTTTTAAGTATGTAGTTTACTTTTAAAATTATACCTAGGTTGATATGCATCAATGTGGTTTATGGGTTTCTTGAAATTATTGTAGTGGATAAGTTCTTTGTGGGTGTTACTTCCCTCTCCTCTTTAACATTGAATGGGGAAGATATTCTATTTACTAAATATCATGATACACAATCCCCTCTCTTAACATGGGACTTATGTTCCTCTCTCTCTAGTGTTGAATTTCATGCACCCAACACTTGATTTTTTCCCTCACACATTTGAGGAATGACCACTGCAAATATTTTGGCATCCAATAAAAAAATATAAATTTCCAAAGTACAACAATAACAAGAGATCATCCTTATATATAATAAACATGTGTATTCCTTCAATTTTTTGCATTGTATTTACTTTGTACAAGTAAAATTTAACAAAAGTTATAATCATTATTTATGCTTTGAATTAAAGTTCATTTTCTATCATAGACATTGACTACACTTCATGTTGCAATTTTCACCATGGAGCATGCCAATACCAATACATTAGAAGAAAAAAATTGAATGAAGATGAAGTGTTTGTACACACTCAAGTATGTTTTTCCTTATAAAATGTAATTTTAAAGTACACGATCAAATGGGGAGATGTAGAAACTCAAATTTTTTAATGTATCCTAAGTTAGAAATGACAAGTTTGGCTATGCTATTTTTCTAAAAAAATCCTCAAATTTTAATTCCATTTAGTACATCTCCCTATTTATTTATTCACGTTATCATCTCCACACTCTGCTCCATTAAAAACATAAGTATTATTAATTTACAAAAGTTCTCGTCATTTTTGCATCATTTCATAACTTTTGGTTTCTCATCAAAAGTTATTTTTCCAAAACCAAATATTTTGGTCAAGATAATTTATATCACGTTTCTTGACTTGCATGGTACTAACCCTTTATATCTTCTGACTGATTTTAATTTGAATATATTAAGTGTATCATTTCATCTTCCTAGCCTTATCATGATATTTCACTTACGAAAGGATTTATAAGCAAGTCAATATCACTTTATTACTCACGTTGATACTTTTATAATATATTATTACAAATATCAATACAAAATTAATCAATTCTCTCCTAGATATTCCTAAATCATTTGCACTTAATTTATAGAATCCACTACTATAGGTATGAAACACTCAACCAAGTTAAAATATCTATCTACACTAATACCCAATTTTGTATTGATATATTCACGCAAAATCATAAATAATACTAATGATTACATGTGCAATGTACCACCTTAGAAGGTGACCCCCCCATGTCAATTTATATGCACATCTACCACAGTAGCTGGAACATATAATCTACTTCTACATAGTCCTATTCTACCCTTGTATTCCATTCAAGATAAGGTTATACATATACTGTATTAAATATAGGAGATATGTTTATACCTTATCTCAGCTCCAAATCATATGTCTTATTCAAAAAAATTCCAAAGGGGTTTTCATTATTTGATCTTCTTCCATTTGATTTTATTATATGTTCCTCATAGGAATCTCTCTTTGTATAGGTACATGAGAACTAAATCACCAATCTTAAACTCCAATTGTCTGTTCCTCAATTTTTTTTTCTTATACTATGAATTTATATTTTCAAAACTTGTGCACAATTTTTTATACACATACTTCATATATTTTATGAAATCCTCATCTTCTACACATCTTCTTTCTTCTCACAACAAGTCTCACAGGTTTGCAATTTCATATGGATTTATTCCATACACAATCTAGAAAGGTTACTTCCCATTTCACTTATTGATAGAGTTGTGATATGCAAACTCAACACATGATACAATTTAATCTCATGTTCTTATGTCCTCAGGTAATAAATAATGCTTTCAGTTTTTAAGAAATGTATTATAACATAAAAATCCTCATAAAAGACTAAATTTCTGATTTTAGCATCATTTATATTTTCACTAAAATATGTGATGGGTATCCCTTCCTAACTCATCAAATATTTAATGGTTATTAGAATATCATCATAATCAAGTCTAGATAAACTATTAATACTATGAAAATCCAATACTAGTTTCTCTATAACCTTACTATTTACATTCTAGAATTCATTTTCTACATCTATGATCCAAAGAAAATCCTACTTATCTCTTAGCGTGACCTCTATTATTGGTGAAAAAATTTCAATAAATCCTCTCAAAAAATTCTATAGAATTTCACAAGTCCATATAATATTTAAGCCTCCATTACATTTCTTAGGTGATGACCAATTCACAATATATTTCAGCTTTCCAAGTTCCATATTTAACCCTTCTCAAGATATATCAATTCCAAAGTATACAACCTCCTTATATATAAAAAATATTGTCTTCAAATTCATTAGTAACTTCTCCTCTTGCAAGAACTCTAAAATTTTCCACATATGGATGAAGTTATCTTCTTGGGTACTGCTAGAAATATGAATGTCATCCAGATAATTAATGAAAAATGTACCTCAAAAAAGCTTCAACGCTTCATCCATCAATTGTATGAATATTCTTGGTGCATTGGTTAACCCAAAAGTCATGACCAACCACTCATAAAATATATTATACATTTTTTATAGAAATACTCCATTCATCTCCTTCTTTAATTCATATATGGTGATACTTGATGGAGCTTAAAATTCCACTTGTCCCAAATCAAGATGATCTAGGGATTTAAGGAAACATAATACTCTCTCCAAGTTGTGAGCCTTGTTCTTGAGACAGATCTCTAGAGAAGGTCAACTTCCTCTTCTTATTTCTACTGCTACAACTACTCCTAGGAAGGGAAATGCAACTATCTATCTCTACTTTACGATTACAAGGGACTAGGTGAGAAGGAGATATATAAAATGAATTCCTAAGCTAAAGGGAGGTGATAAAACTAGAAAGAAGGGGACGAAAACTCTCATATGAGTGAGAATAAGGTAAAATGCACATAGGGATGGTAGACATGCATGCCACAGTTTGAAAGAACACTCACACACTCACTTTCATAGAGCACAACAAAAAATAAACCTACAAGGAACATAAATAATGCAAAACATACCAATATTGTAAATGAAAGGAAATTAAATGCAATAAAATGTGAGCTATGGTAGAAGATATCCAGAAAATAAGACTTTTATTGCTTCCAAAGTATGCACAATCAATTACAATGGTGGAAAAAGGTAAGTATCCACATGCAGAGAACCAGATCTGAGGCCTGCAACTCAAAATGTAAAGGAAAAACTACTTTGAATAATGCTTTTGCAATCAAATAGGGTCTAACCTTTACAAATGAGCATTATTCAACAATATATAGAAGAAGAAGAGAAGACAAGGGAAAAGAGAGGGAAACTCATATTTTCAATATCAATCACCAATGGCCTGTATTGAATACCTACAAATCCACCCTTAACATTGTGAGATGCACCTTCCCATGTTGGCTAACTTATAGAAGAAGGAAAGAAACCAAATCTAATAAAATATGGGTGGTTAAGTCAACTGGAAGTATGTATTAATGATCTGAGTCATGATTCCCTATTTTCACCTACCTATTCCTACAAGAATCTTATATTGAGAACCCTAGAGGGTATCCCATGTCAGCATCTTTCCAATAAGACTAAGAGCACATAATTTCTAGCTCTGTAGTAGACGTTATAGTGATTTGAAGTTTTATAGTACAAGCTGAACATGTAAGACGCATGGTACAATTTTATTCATCATGGTTAGGTTAGTTGTCTATTGTTTTACCTATGCTATGTGTCATGTTCCCATTTACCATGAGCATTAGCACACAATTGGCTCTTTTCAAATTTTCCACATGGGCTACACTTTGTCCTAAATTTTTTTATGAATGGACACATGATAACCTTTGATTAACGCAGAGGGTTATAACCTTGGTTGCATGCATGGGAGAAAGAGGCATGAGAGGAGAGAATGCAAAAATATATGCTCACGTGTAAGAGAGTGCATGAAAATAGGAGGAAATGGCATGCAAATGTGCAAGGAATGTGAGAACATTCTTCAAAGGAGTGCGTGATCATTGGAAGAAGATAGTGCATGGGATATTTCCAAGAGGGAAAAGGAAGGGTATGCAAGGAACTAGCACATGGAAGAAAATAAGATGTGTGCATAGATATGTTATAGATTCAGGAAGAAAGGAATGCATGTGGGAAAGTGTGCAATGACCAGGAAATGAAATTGGATGCACAAGGAGTTTTCCTAGAAGGGAAATGGAAGAAGATAGAAGAATTCAAAGGTGAAAATGGGACTGCACATAATTTTCACAGAAGGTAATGAATGTAAGGGGAAGGACAATGAATAAGTAGGGAGAGAGCACGAGGGAATGCATGAAGAAATGTAACCAAGAAAATGCACTAAGGAAGAGAACTATAAGCACAATCATCCTAAAAACTTGAACTTAGATCCAGAATGGAATTGCAAGTTGTTGAAATAATGAAGGGGGTGTTTTGAACAACAATTCAGAAAATTTTAGTGCCATATTCGTGCTATAGGAAAGAGAATAGTAGCCTTGAAACATACATTGGGCATGGATTTTTTTTGAAAACATGAAGATATGATCTATAACTTTAAGAAACCACTCTTGAAGTGACTTGAAACACTGTCTGAACTATGTCTAAGAACCATGCACAAAACTATTGGATGGTGCCAAAAAGTTGAAACATAACCTATACTAGTGAAATTTTTTAACAATTAGCTCATGGAATGACATCTTAGAAGTAACAAAAGAGGGCATGAGAGGAAAGAAACATATACTACAACATAACATTGTGTACAAGCACACACTTGGAGGAATTGAAACTAATCTAGTATGTACATGATGAATAATAGTAACTTAATGGAAGTGATTGAGATGAATCTCATTGATGGGAATTGATAGTGCACCTCCATCAAGATGAGAAAACTCAAAAGAGTTAGCCTCTTTACAAGAACTAATGATATACGAGCCACTCTAAAGTGCCCAAAAATTTGAATTGTTCCCTGGTTTAGCTCTGTCAGCATCCCATTTCAAGACTATATCACCCAATTTGAAATCTTGATCTCTACCTTTTTTTATCAAACCATTGTTTGGTTGATTTTTGGTGTTGTTCCAACTTGATAAATGAAAATATTATTAGTTCTTCAAGCTCAACCAACTATGTAATTCTGATCTCTCTTTGGTCTGTGCATTCAATCTCTACTTTATGGGCTAGCTCTACTGAAGGTAATTATAAAGATAAAGGAAGGTGAGCCTCCTTACCATAGACAATATTTTAAGTGGAAGTACAAATGTCCTTCTTCATTGTGGTTTTATCTATCTAGAGGTTACGTGAGACCTTTATATTCCATTGCCTCTAGCTGATGTTTATTTTTCTTTTACTAATTCTAATTAGGTTTTTGTTAGTAGAATCATCCAAGACATTACCTTGAGGGTAATAATTAGAAGAAGTATTCAAATAGATTCCAAGATTAAGAAACTAATCATAAATTTTAGTACCAAGGAAGGGTTTTGAATTATCATAGATAATGGTTTGAGGAATGCCAAACCTTATTAAAATATATTCAAGAAAGTCAATGATGACTAACTCAATTAATTCCTTGAGTTGGAAAACTTTTGTACATCTGGTGAAGTAATATTTTATTGTCAACACCCACTTGTGATCATGACTTGAAGCGGGGTTGATCATTCCAATGAATTCAAGACCCAATTTTGTAAAAGGCTTCTTTTCTTGGATTAGACGGTGGGGGAACATGTCAAATTTATTTTTAACTATAAAGAAAGAACATTATTTGCATTTTCTAACCCACGTGTGTGCATCTGCAAACAATGTAGGCCAAAATTACCTAGCCTTGATGATATTAATTATTGTTGCTTTAGAAGAGAATGTTGGAAGCACAATGGACTAAGGGGGGTGAATCAATCCTTCAAAACCCTGAAACAATTTCAAATTAACTTTTCTACACCATTAACATTCAACCATGCATTAATTTTATCTTAAAAAAATGCAACAACCATCCACAAAAAAAATCCATGAAAGAGTACACAAGAACACAAGATAGAAGTGGGAAACCCTCAAGGGGAAAAAGATTCACTGAAACTTTTGATTTTAGTACTCAAACCATAATACTTGCATGAATATGACTCATCAGACAATATTTTTTTAGTGAGGCACTAACCCCACAAGAAGCACAAACCCCTAGGAACCCTTGCTAGTATTGAAAGCTCTAAAACATATTTACACAATAATCTTCTTCACACAAATATGTTCGATATATTATTTCTATATCAAATACAATGTATGGAGTGCTATTAAATAGCCATCCAAATAGGAAAACCAACTTCCTATAAAGTAGGAAGTATAAACAATATACAACCCGTATTAATATATTGTTACACATTTGTTATAACAATATATATAAAACTAACCATATAATAAACCATGTGAATAATAATTCCTAACATTCCCCCCCTTAGTATTTACATGGTAGAAAAACATCCACACACTCAACTGCAGTATGCTCAACCCCGTGGCATGTCCAATTCTGTGACTCGTGACCTTGATCCAAAATAAAGGCTCTCTCCTTCCATGGTTTTAAACAGGCTTACCACAAACCTTGAAGTGACAGGAACCTCATCAACTGTCGACCTCGTGTGGTTTTCTGGATCCTCCCACAAACCCTTTCAAGATCCATGAACTGACTTACTTTGGTGCTACTGTTCACCACTATGCTTATACATCAGGGAATTATGTAGGAAACACAACATACATATCACAAAACATCACAATAGAAGATATACTGAAAATGTCACATTACTTTCTATAAGAATCATAATGTTCTTAATTGTAGTCTCTGTCATTGATCGCTGCCACTCGATCTCAAACAACATAGAAAACTACCACTGCCACTGGAAGCTTTCCTTGACTAAGTCGTTTTGGGTGCAGAATGGGAATGGAACATTTGGTATGTATTCCCCCCACAATGTGAAATTCCACTCATATAGATACTGAGAAGAAAAATGCATCGAAGAACATACTCTTGAATGGATCTTGCTAGTTAGGTCTTGCTGCACATGGTCACTAATGCTAGTGAACATATACTTCTAGCTGACCATCTTCCAACGAAGTACGGAAGTCAGAGGACCAAGTCAGTCAGAGGATCACTGACATTCATCTGCGCTCCAACACAAATCTCTTTCCAACATCCATCAAATACCACACAAAACAGGAACACTGCAAACTGAAGCACACTGATAAAATGGAAACCACACTGAAAATCATATACTCACACTGCACACCTGTGCCACCAAATCATTCTGTGTGGCCTCGTCATTGGTGACTGACGAGAGGTCACTGTCTGACCTCCATCCTCCTGTGCCTCTGTCCTCCATTAATATGCTACTTAACTTAGCAGATTTGGAATTTGAGGCTAAAAAATTACACACCTTACCCGAACGTCGGATTCCATCAAAAATGCATTCGTAAGGCAAAAAAAAATTATTTTTTATTTTTCGGACTTAATACAATGACATGACTTTAACACTTGACAAGACAATAATCCTAAAATCACCTATTTAACATTGACTACCTGTATTCACCTAGACATATATGATGGAATTAACATTGACATACACATTGATGTCTTACAATTATAACAAGACAATTCTTGACTAAAACGTTTGACATGAAATAAAAGATCTATTTCAAACTCTTACGAAAAGTGTGTTAAATGACATATTGAAAATAACACAAATAAAACTATAGACTTATTTGAAGACAACTATTTTGATCAAAATGCAAACAACTAAACCAAGACTTAAACATAAAAAAATTTACTTTTTAAATGACCATGACTTTAACTACGGACTTGGAATTACACTTGATGCACAGTTAGCATGTATTTATCTCCATAACGACTTGATATAGGGAGAAAACATTATGGAAGATTATTAATAAGCTAGTAAAATTTAGAATGATCACCCAACCAAAAATACCTTTTTCTTTATTCAAGCCTCTGCTAATACTGACCATAGCATTTCAATGCAAGATATCAGCATGAGATTTGGATTTGCAACGCCAATCTTGATTGTTCTTGAAGGTTCCTCTTTTGCTATGATTTACTACCACGTGGTTGCTCAGCTCAAGAGAATGCTAAAAACAGTTGCATAGCTATAGCCTTGACGTTAAGCTTTCTTCAACACGAATTCCTGATGCTTCCTTGACAAATTCAATTAATTTCTTTGTAATCCATAAAAAGTCGCTAAGATTTCAACAAACTAATTTACAGATCCATTATTCAGCCTGCTTTTATTCTTTCAACTCATACGACATCGACATGAACAATTTGGGGTCATTGTTGCCAAGTGAAGCAGATCAAATGGAGTCGTGGGGAGTTACTTCACATTTAATAGAAGGACAACACAGACTACGTATGGGGAGTCGTTGAAACCAGTCAAATACAAAAAAATATTTAAGCTTCCAACCAGTGCAAACGTGGCACTCAAATTTAAAGCAGATCAAACGATGACGAAAAATGTTGAAGCCCTTAGATCCCAAAGCAGGAGTGGCGATCTACTGCAGATATCAACAAACCGATGGTGAATAAAAAAAGAATGCTCAGGATGACATCCAAACGTGCTTTACAGAGAATCAAACAGTCCTAAAATCACAAGCAAATTTTTATAACTCATGTAGTCGGGGCATCAATACAGGATATGGCAGTGCCCCTTACCCATTCTATACTCCCATCACATACAGAGAATCAAACTGCTCTGATACCAAATGAAAGCTCTGAAACAGATTTACACAATAATATTCTTCACATAAATATGTTCGATATATTATTTCTGTATCAAATACAATGTATGGAGTGCTATTAAATAGCCATCTAAATAGGAAAACCAACTTCCTATAAAGTAGGAAGTATAAACAATATACAACCCGTATTAATATATTGTTACACATTTGTTATAACAATATATATAAAACTAACCATATAATAAACCATGTGAATACTAATTCCTAACAAGTATTACACACAATAAATGACTCATATATATATATTACTCATCACACAAGTTTTTATCAGAAGACCACTAAAGATATGATGCCAACAAACACAACTGATAGTGATCAAAATATTCAGCTCATACACCTTCATACCCTCTTCAAATACCCTCTTAAATCTCTCAAACTTGATCTTTCATGAATTGATTTGGACACAAACCCTTACACACAGCTTATTCAACAATCTTCAGATATTCACACACACTCTCATCTCTAACTTCATTCCCTTAAACCACTTGCAATCTCTTACCTAGCTCACACTTTTTCCCTCTCACTCAACTAGCTCAAAAATGAACCAAACATTCACCTTTATATGAGACTCAACTCAACAACATAACACAGGTTGGTCATCACAAAATATTTCCGTCATACAAACTAAAAAAAGAGAAAACCGAACTCATATAAATTCATAACATTGTCCCATATAGGTCGGAAATGCACCAAGGTAGCTAAACTTGTTAATTTAACAAATATAGAAAATATACTAAACCCTAATTTCGGAGTTACAACGAAATAGTAAGAAATAATGTAACCACTCTGACCTACGTAATAAGAAAATGGAAACTAAAACCCTAAGTGATCTAGAGGATATTTTGGTCTTCATAATTTTTCCTAAACCTCCCTAAACTATGAACATAGTGTACAACATTCTGATACCTTTCTAACGTTATGCAAAACTATAGAAATAGAGTCCAAATGCATAAGATATCCTAGGTCAAAGTTTGGTTTGAACATAGGTAAAAATGGCTCAGCAAACAAGTTACGCAGTGACACATGACAAGTTTGGCAAAAGGTTAAAAATTTTTAAAAAATTATTTTTTATCCTGTGCTCTTCGATGCACAAAAAATTGGTGGGCCTCACTATTTTTTGGCTAGGGGCACTCGGCTAGGTTCGACACACTCTTTTGTAGGAGGGTTTCCTTTTCCACCTTTTAATTCATATTTCCATATTGTTATTTTTACTTATATATGCTATATTATCCCTCTATATTGTCAATGTGGGATTTATTCCTGTAGGGTCTATATATGAATGTATATATAGCTCGGAGAGCTATTATTTAGCTCTGTGGGGTGATTAACTCCCCACCAAGTTGATCACATTATTTTCCACATTGTTCGGGATAGATTATTAGCCTTTCAAACTATTCCATATACCTTGGAAAATCAGCAGAGGCCACTTCACATATCTAGCTTAGTAGCCACTACCAACACAACAAAATACAATAAAACCTTAGCGAGATCCCATTGAAATTGGTAGGAGAGCATAGCTTGGACCGATTGGTCAGCAAACAAACCAAAGCAAAAAAACTTAGACCTTATATTGGCAGAGTCAATTTAACACCTACAAAAGCACATCCTAACAACTCAGAAGTTCAACGAACAACTCAACACAATATGGAAATGGATAATCCCAGCCCCGAGGGGCAGTGGAACACCATGCACAAAAATATATCAAACGTGCTTAACAGGTGGTGTGGCACGAAACATAAAGCATAGGTGTGGCTTATGCCACACAAACATAAGAAGTGCGGTAACCATTTAAACCACTATCGAATCAAACCTCTGGTGCATGTGAGATTTTCCCACATCTATGCAAATCGATCCCAACACAAAATGTGGGCAGGGGGATCGAACCGGGAACCTAGGCCTCGCAAGCGTAGTATACAAACCAACCGGCCAAACATCTTGGTGTTGTTGAAAAGTAGCACGTTGCTATTTAAACAACTTTGAGACATGACTATGTAACAAGAAATAGGGGCACACTTCATACAAAAATGATTTTGGAGCACTTAGAGGCCAAATTTCATCATGTTGTAAAAATTAAAGTTGTTCAGAATTTCGAGAGGAATCCAAATATGGTCTTAGTTTTCAATGTGATGATTTATGTCTCCATTTGGAGGTTTTTTTCTAGCATATTTTTAGGGGGTTCACATTGTGAAGATGTTGTAGGGGCCACAGATGGACTTGGGAACATTATCAATTTTCAACATCTGGCGAATTATTAAAATAATTTAATAATATGTGAATTGACATCCATGTGTTGGCAGGAAGAAAGTCAAGTTTTTGTGGCTCGAGGAATGTGATTGAGAGCAACACATCCTAAATGCATTTTCAAACCTGTCATTTTCCTTGCATAATAATACAAGCACTTTATTTGATAACCTAAGGAATTAACCATGGTGAAACCCATGTTAACATTGTAAATTTAGCAGTAAGTGGTTAGTTACATCAAATGTCAAATTGGATGATGAACTATGTTAAACAAATCTCTGCTCATAAACGTCCTAAAATTAGTCCCATTATGGATTAAATCAGCCCTGCACACAAAGATATATATGTAATCGTAATATTTCATCATTTTATTGTATTTAAATTAGTCGATCTGGATCTAAATCTATGTCTAAGGTGAGTTCAATGTCTTTGATAGGATTTACTACCTGTCATTGTTCTATTTTTTGTCTGCAGAAGAATATTGATGTTGAGGAGGCACTTCTAGTTGTATTTATCTTCATTCTTATTCTTATGACCACTTGTGCTAAAGTGCAGTAAACCTTTTTCATGCCATTCTTTGGTAGACGTTAGCTACCACTTCATTTTTCCTGTTCCTTATCTTTTATTTCGAGTAGTTGTTGTTTTGATTAAGACATTGAAAGTTCCCTTTCTTTTTATCCCACTTATGTCCCTACAAGATTTTTCTCTTCAAATCTTCCTCTTCGTGAAAATTTATGGTTTTCCATTCTCTTCCTTGCATGAAATAGGTTGTTGAAAAGTTTGTGTAATATCTAGCAATGCATCTGAAGGTTTCATCCAAGCCCTCCACAATACCGCACCCTTCTTTTTTTATCAGGAAACAAATGGTCTGTGTATTTTTGTTGTTTATTTATTGATGGTATCTTTAATGGAGGGGAGCCTATAATGTGCATGTGGATTATTTGACAGAATACCTTGAAAATTATGAATTCATTGTATACCCTACATGCAGGATACACACACCTTTAGCCGTTACAGACCTACATTATGGAGAATGAGTGTTCACAAGCTTATAGAGGATGTGGGTATTCTCAACATGCATTGCAACTATTTCACCAAATACAACATAGGTTTTAAACAAATATAGTTCACCTTTCTTCTCATACTCCTAGACTATGTAAAAAAATCCTTGGAAACTTGGGACAGGGATATTCGGAAGATGGGTTTGTTAGAGATCTGGACAAGTCTTTTGTCATATGTTTAATTTACAAATGTCGGGCATATGTGTATGAAAAATGTGGAAACATGAACTTGGGACGTGAACTGGTTAACGAATAATTTCGTGGTGATGGACATTAAGCTAGGCATGTTCAAATCTAGATTGGAGCACATCCCTTATCACCTCACTATGAATAGGCATAGTTTCTCCCTATTTCTAACATGATTTCATACTTATGGTTTTCCCTTCATAGTGTTAGTGAAAAGTTTAATTAATTGAAGAGTATGGTTATGGTTAATAAAATGAATTATCCCACATAATGGATATATTTACCTTACATCATGTAGAATTTATATGACCCCTTTAGTGTAAGCTACACCCTACAACGATCTCATGTGACAACTAGAACTTTTCGATAATAGAACTGGATAACCATATCCACCCAATTTGATAATTAAACTTGAATTCCTTGTAATTATGTCATTTTTTACCTTGTTAAAACTTAATAAAACATGAATTTTCAATGACGCGGAAACCACCACTCCAAACCCTGTAGTGAGTAAGTTATGGAATGATCATGTTCAATTTTGATGTGAGATGTCATGTCAATATTGATGATGAATTTAGACAATCTTTCAACCTTGTTTCGTTACACATTTGGGGTCTTAGTTGGTTATTTACCACTTTGGTCAGTTGTTAAATATTGAAAAGTTAGTTTAGTTTTGTCTTGTGATTTAGGCCTCGATACTGAGAAAGGAAATTTTTTCACTGCATACCTCTATTTTTCTTTAGGAATATCATAATAAATCAATAGCTTTGAGAAAATAACCTTAGAAGATTGTTTTGTAATGGGTTGTTATAGGCCTCAAGACATTCGATGAAAAATTCCAACTAGCATAATTATAATAAGTGGCTTTAGAAAATGTAATGGCCATTTGAATCATGGTCACAATATTTTTGTTCAGTAAACTCCAAGGAGTTCCCTGTAGATATCGAAATTGATGGAAATTTACATGTGGTGTGTTTGAGTTTCAAAAAAAGGATCTTGAACTTAGTTTCTTGGCCACTTTGGCCAAACTATTCATTTTTATAATATGGCAATACTAGAGAGAATATTTTTTAAAGAACTTTCTCCTACCCAAGAATATATTGAAAAACATATAAAATATATTACATGAATCTATGGATCTCCTTGATGACATTGGTTTGCATTTTATTTCTTATGGAAATTTAGTGTGTTTTTCTCTCTTCTTTCTCTGTCTCACTCCAGCTTGAAAGTGAAATGAAACCACACTTGTGTTCTTACCTCTATTGTATCGTAAAATTTTTAATTTATTGTAAGGGGAAAACAATATATATGTGAACATGTTAGTCATAGGGGGAATGTCATGCCAACGTTTATTTTCGTCGACCATGTTTATACTAACTTTTTAGGTTGTAGGTAGCAAAAGCAGGAGTAAAATGGATGTTGGAAATCTAAATTTAATGTTTATTACTGAAAATGTGTAATCAAGATGGAATTGGAATAGTCATGTATTTTATCAGTAGTACTTGGTTTTGTAATAAAGAAAGAGATCTCCACTCATTGCGTATGTTGGTACCCATTTATGACCATCCTATTTTCAATGCTATCCTTTCATTTGAATCCATTTTCAAGAAGACAAATCGATGAGGGTTCAATTTTGGGGAGTACGTCTCCTTCCTATTGTGTCTGCTAAAATCGGATGGCTAAGTATGAAAATTGTCTTATTGTTGTTATAAAGTTTCATGAGGATTTTGCATAAACAAATGAAAGGGACAAACTATGTCTTAATGCAAAATCAGGATTTTAGGATTTTGTGTTGAAGATATGTATTGTGTGGATAAGAGGGTCTCCCCCCGAGGCCCAAGGATTGCTCCTTTTTGGAATTCCGGTTCTGGTTTTAGACTTATATTAATGATAGACAAAGTGTGATATTGGGGATATGTTGGGTACCCGAGATTTTGTGAGATTTCAATTATGGTCTAAAACCTGATTGATGCACATAGATACTCGTATTTGGATGGAATTTCGGGCCCCGGAGTTGATTGTGGTACTTTATCCAAACACTTTGAAAATAATTAAGGATTTATCAGTTTCAACTTTGGGAATCTTTATTTATAAGTTAAGCTGAAATTCATTTTGGTACTTCACTATGTTTTAATTTGTTTCATGCCACTAGAAAGATGTGCATCAGATTAAGGGGGTATTTTTATTGTAATTAAATATTAAATAAATGCTATAATAAGAACACATAAAAATGGTTGTGTGTAGTGCAAAGGAAAAAGAAGAGCAGACTCAAATGTATGATTTATAGTAGCAAAATTGGGGTTCTATTTAAGGGGCCCCAAACCTCTTTTGTATAAGTATACGAACAAAATAAGAAAACAAGATACATTTGGATATATAAAATGGTGACACTTAATTCAAAATTCTATTTTTTCAAATACATAGGGGACACCCTTTAGGAATTGGTCTTTAAGCTAAATAAATTCCTCATGGGCCTCGACACTGAAGATGAAATATATGTCTCTCGTCAGGCCCCTCAACATCCCTTTCTCACGTAATTCAGGGATGCTCACTCTCCATTCATAATTTCAACCAACTCCTTCCTCCATTCAGGAGAGTTCACCCATTCACAGAGAGTGAAACCTCCTATTTCATATGCTTTGGTACGTCGGCCTCTGGTCGGAAGGGCCTCTGGAACTAGTTTTATGTCACTAATTTGGGGGTCAGGGATAACATGCCTCTTCTTGGATGAAAATTCTTACAGTCCAATAAAAAATTGGATATCTTACAGAGAATACTCTAATTCCACAAGCCACTCCTTTTTTCTAATCATGTGAGAATCTGAGGATGGATCTTCACTTTTTGGTTCCTATGTTTGGGACAAAAGAGGGAGCTCTATTTCTAGCAGGGAAGGGGAATAATAGGCCTTAAACATATGCCAACTATCATTGTGAACATGTGGGAAAGGGTGAGACCAATGATTCCTTAAAAAATGGACTTAAATGGAACTCTGGGTGGATCGGGTGGAAGTGCAAGGTTTAAAACATCGGGAAGGAAGGACACATCTCAGCCAAATAATTCAAGAATGACAACACTAGGGCTTCCTAATGAGGGAAATATTAGGGGTTGGATCTAATATTTAGCACACTAAAAACTTGATGAATTAGGGCCTTGTTCAGCCCTGAGAGTTGGAATAATTAGCCCATGCGGACCAATTCCTTTTCTAATGGACTTGTACTCAAATAATACGAGGCCATTAATGAGATAAAAGATATGGAATGGAACAATAATAAGGGAAATGGCTCTAAAATTTCATAGATGGTGGTTCAAAATGGAAAGTAGAAGACTCTGAAAAAGATAGGTGATGAATGGAATGATTGGTGAACTGCTTAAATAGGCATGGTGTTAGTACTGATGTGAAAAAGGGCATCATTTTGCTATTAATACCATATCCCATTTTGATTTACAGGTAGGTGTGAGGTTTAAATAAAGACCAACTATTTATGTGGAACATGTCACTGAAGAGTGATTAAAGGCCCACACATTTCAAAAATGTTTTGTCACATTATGCTTTCTAAACATGTCATGCTTATACAAATTTGGAAATTCTAAATATTAAATGTGACATGACCTGAAAAAAATTTGGCTATGTCATGATGACATGTGAATTACACGGTGGAAGTTAGAAAAATTGGCATTCGTTTGTGAGTAATCATTTGTATTGTTTCATGGTGGCCCCGAGCAATTAAGGGTAGTGATAGTTTGTTGGAGATCTAAGGAATATGCTCTAAAATTTTAAGATGATAAGACAATATATAAGATGAAAAGAGGGTTTTAGAAAAGTGAAAAGAGGGGGTTATTTTGTGAGGAGGTCTTGGCATGAAGAAAAAGGGGCAAGAAGCTCTTGAGGGGAAATATGAGGGAATTTTCATAGGCACTACTAAACAAGAGGAGGCACTATGTTGTGATGAAGAGTTTTTCCTGTGTAACCCAATTATCAAAAATTTATGTTAAGATGATTTCATGTGTACAGTCATTAAGGGGATTTGAGAGCATTAATATGTCTGTTCCTAATTTTAATGGGTTTTAGCTGGAAATTTCATCAGGATTTATGGTATTTATTTGTTCTTGTTGTGAAATGATGTTGGGGTTGAAGTGATATGTTTATTTTGTTGTGATTTTGTGTGAATCTTGGTTGTAATTCTATTTTAAAAGTATCTTGCAACTACTTAGCTATTTTCTAGGAACGGTGTGAGAATTTGAAGTTTTTTGGGGGTACCTAAAAGCATCATTTATGAAGCCTATAAAAATCTCCTTGCAGAATGAGTAGGATTTGGGGGGGTATGATTTGTAAATCTTGGGGGTCCCTTGATATAGACTATTTAGCATGATTTTCATGGGATAATTTATCCTTAGGTATACTAAGATGGATTGTCAGGAATTTAGAGTTTGGTTTTCCCAGATCTTTCCTTGCAAACCATTCTCTTGCAAAAGGCCCATTCGTTTCTTCACATTCATGTAATAATGGGGACACATGATGGATGACATTTTATTTCTTGATTTCCCTAAGTTACCCTTCAAATATTTTGCCATTTTCCCATTCTTCATTTAAATCTCCTCTTATGCCCACTAAAATTCTGAACAACCTTTGGCAGACATCTTAACACACTACGTAGATCTCATATTGTCTATTCATACTTTACATATCCTCACTAGAGAATAAATTATCGATGCATACACCTTTTTTGTTCTCATCCCCGATCTATTATCCCCATCATCGACTTGCTAACAACTTGTGCAAACTCTCAAGATCAATATGTGGGTCGAGATAACACTTCCTTTAGTAGTCTATATTAGGGCTCTGAGTGCTTGTAATGCTTTAGCGACCGCTCTTTCCGAGTGATTTTTGCATCCGGTGGCTCCACCTAACCCCAATAGCCTACTATTACGGATCCGGATTTCATTTCGGTAGCTGGGTGTGCCCTGTGCTCCCCTGACCACATCTCGGGTCCTCTCACCCTAACCAAGGCTAAGGTAAAAAAAAGGGATATAAGCCACACCCTTTATTCGGGTTCCTCCCTTTCACTCCCTCAGGAAGGATTGGTGGGCGAGCGGAGATAGACCTCATCCCCAGCTACCAAATAATGTTTCACGTGGGTCTGACTTCATTTCCCCACTTCCTTACCAGTTTCTGTTCCTATTCCCCCTTCCCCGGGGGTGGGGGGGGGGGGTAGATCCAGGAGCCAACAACATATATATGTTAAATATAGTGATGGTGTGATTTTACTTGTAATCTTACAATTCAACTATATTGTAGAATAGCATATTTAGTTAATTGGTGTCAATCTTCATAATTTTTTATATTAGTATGATAGTGAGATAAAACTTAATAAATAATTTTTTCATAATCATTTAAAGGAAAATGGTTGGGCATTGATTGTATGACTTGTGGCGGTTCCTTGAAACCTTTTTACACCCTTTTCCACCTTGAATAAGTAATCATGTGTTTTTAACATAATGTAATTAGTGCACTTATCATCTCGCGTGTTATCTTTTAATATTATTTAGTCCATAAGAAGGTTAATAATTGACTGATAGATGTTGCAATGACAGTCTATATGTAGTTTATCATGGTTGTCTTATAATACAATCAAATTTTTATTCCTTGATAAAATATCTATGGTAAACCCTTCCTCTTCCTAACGTAAAATATGTTGCCTCTAGGTTATTTAGACATCTCGGTTGTACTCAAGTCTGAAAATCTTGTAAGATGGAAATTGGTTATGCCATCATAGGGTGCTATAAATCCATGTGAATTATAAGTGTGCTTGGTTATCTTATTTTTCTAGTAAAAAAAAAGCATTCCCTACCCACCTTGGCCATGAAAAAATCCAAACCTTCTAAAATAAACCACTTTCAACTCTAGAAAAGGATAGTGACAATTTAAAGGTGTTGTGATAAAAAGTGTATATTCGTACAAATTTGACCGCGAGAAAACAATGGGTAAAGAGTTAAATCCTATGGGTTTTTTGTCTTGTAAAATAATTAATAAAGAACAACCATTAGATGTGAATCCTTGATGAGGTTATAATACCATTTATGACCTACTACTTACCCATGCAGGGTCATGTTTCATCTTGATCAAGATGAATGAGTCTCAAGACCTCTTAACAAGATTTCAATGGATGAAAACTCAATGTATATTTCTTACCACTTGGAATGGTGCCCTAGGGAAACCTTAGATTGTTGTATGTAGATTTTTATTCTGTATTATATTATGCTTTCTAATACTTGGGTTCTCAAAAATTAATGAAAAATATTTCTTATGTGCAACTTTTCCCCTTAGAGATCAATCTCTAAATCGGAAACCAAAGATTCATCACTTTGCACTCATCTTTTAAGCAATGTTAATGGGAGACTTAACTACTCAATGTAAATGTAGAAATAATATAAGTTAAATAGAAGAACCTTAGAAATGTATGGTTCTTTAGAACATAAGAACCATGATTGTTATCAAGTGAATAAAATGCAAAGATGATTGTAATATGAATAAATTAAAGGAAATTACTCTTGATTTGCTAATGCAAAGATGAAGAAAAGTGTAAATTATAAATGATGGGGGATGGTTCTATGATCATTATAAGTGGAACAACATGTTGTTTTAACACAAGGAAATCTAATGAAAAATCTAAATCTTGAGACCTATGTGAATGATTTTTAAGAACACAATATTCCTTCTTATACTCCTCTTTACTTGTGTTATTCTACGCTTGCATGAGTGTTTGTAGTTGTCAAGTTGTCTCTTTTATGAGATGAATGTGTTCATGAGGATTGGTTAGCATTGACCTCTGTTAATTACCAATGGATTAGAAGAATAAAAAAAAATTGTGTTATAGGTGCATAGTTATGGTTGGAATAGCCTCTTCCCTCTTCTTTGAGGTTGCGCTTATTGCCTTAACTTTAATTCACAAAATTTATGAAATGTGTAGCTGCTAGTAGAACTTTCTCAATTAAGGAATATAACTAATGGTACTATTTATTACCATAGTGGTAAATCATGGTAGATACATGATATGTGTGTCATCCTAAGGGAATTGTTATGCAACACTATGAGAGGGATAAAATAAGGTAAAGTTTGTAATAATGTAAAGAATAATGTGTGACTATGACACTTCAAGGATTAAGGGATAGTACCTTCATACTCATTAGTAGGAATTTAAGACTCCTTATCCATAGTTTGTGTAATAAATATCCTTTAAAATTTACATGAACCATGTTGTCGCACACCTCAAACAATGGTGATGCACGCATATGTTATTAGATGATTTTTTCTTCCTTAATTATTGTTGTGGAATGACTTAAAATATTATGTGAGAATGGTAACGTAAACCAAGTTTTGTCTTACCTCAAGAGGACATCCTATATGAATCCTTGTGGTAGGTAAGTGATCCTCTCTTTAACCTTTGCATGTGTGTTAAACTTGTGTGAATAATCTCTTACAGAGGATAGTTTTGGTTTCTTCATGGAATTATGGGACTATTGCCTACTTAGTGTAGGTATAAGTTGTATTATGTGTCACACCAGATTGGCTTACATGCTTGGAGCCAACCTTTGTGTTGCGAATATAATTGGAAAGAGGTAACACAAATAAATTATGGAATGTAATGCATCGTGAAATCCTAGAACAAAATAGAGCTCCTTTGTTGTGAGGTATTGAGAGCCATAATGGTTGTAACCATGTTTTTCTAGGATGTTACTCTTGAAATAATAACAAGTGATGCATACATTAGTATGATGGTACACCTTGGGTAAATTGATTTGGTTTAAAGGAAAGTTTTAGTGTTATTTTTTTCTGATGAGTTGGGCTATTTTTTTTATGTTGAATTTATTAATAGGGTAAGTGCACAAAATTGGGGGGCCAAAAATCAGACAAGGATGTGAGAAAAATCAAAACGCGTATGCGTTTTGTTAAAAAGCACTCAAATTTTAGTTTGTTTGGATCAGGAATCACAAGAGCATAAAGTGTATGCGTTATATAATGTGTACACGTTATGTTTAGTACCAAAAAAAAAAGGCCCGAGCCTCTATCATTTTTCCTCCCTCAAACGCAAGTTTCAGAGCTTGTTCGTGACCTTACGTTTTTCTGTTCATTTGGATCTCAAGCTCAAAGGATTGTTTCTGGATCACCAGGAAGTTCTGAATCAACAATGGCACCACGAAGAAGAGGTAAACACATTTCTTTTCTCAAAATTGCATTAAAATATGATAATTATAGATTAAAATTTGAATTGAGTACATATTTTTTATTGTTACAGTTAGAGGTCAAGGGAATCAACCACAACCAAACCCTATTATTCCTAACATCCCTCCCAACACTCCCAAAACTGCACAACATCCCTTAGGCAGTCAAGAAGATTTAGTAGCCCAAATAGTTGAAAACAAAATTGAAATTGAGGATTTAATCAAAACAATGAGGGATGCACAATCTACAAACCCCCCACCGCGCCTCTCTTGCAAACAAATTGGAGGCATTACTTGTTCAAATTGATGTGGCAACGGGTAAAATTGATCATTGGACAACTTAAAAATAGGGTTGTAGGGTTTCTTATTCCAAAAAATTGTCATATGTGGATGTAAAGAAAAAAGAAATTTCAAAATAACTCATACGCGCCTTATTCACAGATCCCCGCACTAATCTTACTTTTCCGTTTACATGTAAAAGATTTCCCATCCATTGGTGCAATAATAATTTGATTAGAAATAATTTTTAGGACCGATGGTGGATGATGTTTGATTTTCCACCTTGTAATAACAACAAGGTGCCACTATACTTTTTGAGGAAACTCTATTGCAATTTTATCCTCAACAAGATCCTAAATTATTTTGATTTCCAAGATTTTCAGGGCTGAGGAAAAGGATTTGCATAGGATCAACCAGGTGCACAACATGCACCTATTCAGCAGGGTAGATTCCCTGCACAGAAGCCCCCTCACCTTGAGATTGTCCCTCAAGCAGTGAAGGAGACAATAGAGATTGATACAATCCACGCACTTTAGGGGTTATCTGCGACCCTTGTTTGACATAAGAGGGAGATTTCTAAGCCATATGCTCACAGAGGTACACAGTGTATTCCCTTAGGGAGTACTCGCATGAGGCCACAATTCTGCTCGTCATGTGGTAGCATATGTTTGGGGCTCGAGGAGGATGATACTTTCATGCGTACTGATTTTGGTGCACCTGGTGCTAGGGATGAACACAATAATGTCACTATTTCAAATGTCCTTTTGAGTTAGACATTTGGATTACATTCATCAGCATCACCTTCATAGGTAAATTTTTTATGTTTTGTTATGTGTGTTACAAAAAATTTGGAGCACGTGATTTACTTATATATGTTAAATTTTTGAAATAATTATATTTGTACATGTACATGCATTGATATTACAGCACGCGGGAGGTGCATCTCCATCCTGACCATAAGCAGTGAGCACCATGCATATGCATACATTCACAGAGGTAATTTAGAATGTTAATTATGTAAAATTTTCACATACGTGTGTACGTGTGTGTGTGTGTGTGTGTGTGTGTGTGTGTGTGTGTGTGTGTATTAGTTTTGAAGTCAAATATATGTATGTTCTTGTATGTCCATCTAACTCACGTGATATACATGTTTGATAAAGATATTTACTTCACTAGACACCCCACCATCTCTACAACAAGTAGATAAATGTGTTTCCGCTGCGATTTCATCTTCACAGCAACTCACTGAGGTATTCAAACAACACGTAAATTTTATTAAATTTCTCGTGTAATTCATATCATGTTAAATTACATGTTAGTATTGTATTTCATTGTAGAATTATTAAATTATGTTAATAATGTCCTTCATTTTGTGTATGCAGGAGTTACCTGCAATAGGGCGCAACCTTGTTCATTTGATTCACAGGCTTGGCGAGGTAAAAACAATAGTTCTATATTGATAAAATTAGTTAAAATATTGTCATTATGTAGATACATGTACTTAGCTCTATTTTCACCAATTCTGATGTTAGATTTTCTGATCTTATGTATATGTAGGGAACTTCAACCCCCTCCATTTTGACTTCAAGGGCACAGATTCCTCCATCTCGCCATCTTCGTACCCCCGTTCGTACTGCAGGAGCTCCCGATGACTCATCTGAGCATGAGATGCAAATTCGACATGATCGACAACTTGTAGTAAGTTTGTGTATTTATGTAAATACTTTCATTCTAGCATTGTCTTAAATACATGTTGAAAACATATATAAATTAAGTTTTGACAAAAAAACATTGTTTGCATTTACAGGCTCATCTACAGGTGAGTATTCAGCGGAAGAGGACTCAAAGCATGGGCTCGGGTGAGCCAAAGTCATCTCGTGGATCTCCATCTTCACCTAAGGGAGGGCCTTCTTCGAGCAAGACCAAGAGAGGGATAGATTTTGATGAGTAGTAAATATTGTTATCCACCCAAAATTCCCTGCTCTTAAGAAAGTGAACTTTCTTAATTTTGAGTTTAAGTGTCTTCTCTGTTGTGCTGAAATTGTTAAAAGTCGTGAAATTGAGAAAATCTACATTTTTGGGTCATTTTGTGTGTTTTTCGGGCCTGTCGGACATTTTTGTCCCAACTGTCCCAAGTTCAAAAGTGCGTTCTGTTCCCCAATCGGCCGATTTCCCCGAAGTTGTTCCATTTTCGGGCCCGTCGGAACTTTTCGTCCCAAATGTCCCAAAGTTAATCGAGCAAGTTGTTCCATTTTCGGCCGAAACACCCGAACCGCGTACTTCGCACTTTCATGTCCCAAATGTCCCAAGTCAAATTGTGAAAGTTGTTCCATTTTCAGCCAATTCACCCGAACCGCGTACTTCACGCACTGTCATCCCAAATGTCCCAAACTTTTTCGGACCCATTGTAACCTTTTCGCCCGATATAGCCAAATCGTGTACTTTGCGCACTCATGTCCCGCGTGTCCTAAAAGGAATTTGTGTGTCTTTTCCCCGCTTCGCCCGAATCGGCCGAGCCACGTGTTTCGCGCATTCTTACGTCTCACATGTCCCTAATGAACCAAGTGCCATTCGTGCTAGTTTTTACCACTCTACCCGAATATCCGGCTTATTTAAATTGGTGGGTATGTATTAAATATGCATTCATGGCCTTTCTCTCTCTTAAACGGCTATATAACGAGCAAACCACCTTTGCATTTTTCACATTGTTTCCATGCTATCCTTGCTCCGAACCCTTGCAATCTAATTCCCTGCGCGTGTATCCATTTTCTCTGTAATTCCTTCCCGAGTTTAGGTTGCGGCTCTGTTACTATCAATATGAAGATCAAATTCCAGGGACAGGAAAAAATTTCGCCACTAGAATCTGCCGTTCCCAATATTGGGGACAGTGAAGCTCGACATCTTGACTTCGGTGATTTTTGGGCGAGGGTGGCAGATGCAAACCCTACACCAATGGCACAAATGATTCACGATAGCGGTTTGGATTTTGCTGGAGGTTTCCCGATCTCGGTACAGTGCGCTGATACTGTGCTTTCGTGCGGAGCTCACTTCGACCCTGATTCAAGTGAATTAACCAATATACACGGGGAACTCATCGCCAAGCTGGATGCTGCCGCCATTAGTACCGCACTGAGAATCCCAGAGATGGATAATGCCATAGTCGTTTCTCGGGATCAAGCACAGGCTCTGTTCAATCAAGACAGCGATAAATACAAGGCGCGGGTGGCGAAGTCCTGGCTGAAGAACCCTAAGAAGGGAGCCTCTCGCCTGTCCAAAACTCTTTTCTGGGCAGATTTTAATGAAGAATTGTCTGACTTTATAATTCTACTGGCTCGGGTTATGGGTTTGCCCTCTACCAACGAATTTCACTTCTGGATGTGCCCGCTCATCAGCATGGTGTGTGAGGGAAAACAAAATATCAACTGGGCAGAGATCATCAGCATGAATTTGGCAGAGCAGCTGTCCAATGTACAACAAACAAAGAAGTTCTACATGACTTCTTACCTGATGTATACCTCTGGCAGCATCACGGCAATGGTTTGGTTTTTCCTACATTGACGCTCACAAAGATGATCCAGTATATGCCTACTGCCCGCAGTTCACCTTAGAGACCAGCAATCACAATTTCAGAAGGGTAAATGATGCTTTCACCATGTACGTGGTCAGGCTGCTCGAAGGTGATACTGCTAGGAGATTTTCTGATGAAGCCATGAATCTGATATCGCGCTACGGTGCTTATTTCATACAATTCAGAAAATTCTCCTATATCAGGCTTGCCGGCTATGAAAGCACCCCTCTGAGGCTTCCCATGTTCTGCAATGATAAGATGGCTTTGATTGAAGTATGCAGGCAATTAGACAAACTGCACAGAACCTGCAGAGACAAGAAGATTTCTGGTTTGCACTTTCCCATCTCTTTGGGAAATTACACTTGTAAAACAGCCCTGGATGCACAGAACATAGAGAGAGCCCTGGTCCCTATCACCGTTCATTTCTTTAAGCCAAGAACTTGCTTCGACTTGAAGAAGTTCATTGAGCAGAACATCAAGATAATATATCATCATAGGGCAGATACAGAAGACTACTGGGCTGACTGTGCAGATGATTTTGAGGCTAGGAGGAGGCACTGTGGCAGGTTCTCCCTGCAATTGATCCAAGAACTCGGCTTGTACCAAGTTCCTGAAGGACTCCAGGATGACAATTCTGATCTATACTCATATGAGTATGACAGTGTGATTAAGCACACCCCCTTGGAGGACTTGGATTGGAATAGGAAAGAAAAAGATGATCTGGCTGAGATCCTTGCTCCAGTCTTAGTCAGGACTAAGGTCTGGTTTGACAGGAAAGTTCGAGAGCTCAGAAGGCACTCAGGAGAATCCTCTTCCAAGGATGTTTCAACACCAAGGAGAGAGGCATCGATTCCCAGGTCAGAAACACCAGTGCAAACCCCACCTGCCTCATCAATACAAGGACCTGCAGCTTCCACTCCTTCTTCATCCACTCAAGTGTACCAGAAGAAACTCAAGGAGGTTAAGAAGGAGCCTGTGGAAAATGATCCTCAAAGAAAGCAGGTAGAAGTGCCTATGGGACCAGAGAACATCATTGTTCTCAGTGAAAGTGAAGAGAGTGAAGTGCCAGCCCCTGCAAATGCTCCTGAAGGTCCAGCAGATAAAGATAAGGAAGTCCAGAGCACTGAACTTCCAAGTGCTATTGATTCTTCAGCAGCAATTGTATCCAGCGCCCTACTCACATCTCAACTTGAGACCACAGCTGTGCAGACCTTGAGTGTCATGAGCTCTATGTCTCTCGGCCCTCTTGCCCCTCCTGCTGATTCCTCTTCCTCTTTTGCGTGGGTGCAACCTTTGGTTGACAATAGGAAGAGGAAATTTTCCTCTCGGAGCTCAGGGTCAAATTTTGATGCTGTCGCAGCCTTGTTGGGCACCACTCCTTCTCGTGCCAAGAAATCCAGAACCACCTCCAGAATAGTGTCTGATGCTCAAGGTCAGCAATTCCTGGAGATTGCTAAGCCTACAGTGGACAAGTCAGAGCAGGACTTGCAGGCATCTGACTTAGAGCTCTCGAGAATTCCAATGGGAGAGTCTACCCCTGAAGGTGAGATTCACAACCTCCAGGAAACAGTCACAAGAGTCATTGGGAGGGTAGAGAAAGGGCAGAAAACTATTGAACAGTTGGAAGAACAGGCCCAAATTCTCACAAGTTTCATCAAGTCTCTTTTGTCTAAGGACAAAGTTTTGGACCCTACTCCGTTGACCACTCTTCCACCACCTGTAATTTTGAGCCAAGATGAAGTACAGAGTATCAAAGACATGCACAAGTATTCCGTCTATGGCAGAGCTATGGAAGCCATGGTGGATGATATGCTTGTTGCAGGGTTGAACTTCATCGATGAAGCTTTCAAACTCCATGGAAAAGTGAACAATTTGCAACAGAAGCTCTCCTCTACTATTGGGATCATGGATAAAGAGCTCAAACTCTGGAGCAGTTGCATAGTAGACCTCCGCCTTATGGGACAGACAGATGAGAACATCTTACTGGCGAATAAGGTTTTTGATGATGCAAAGGATAATCTGTCAAAATCCTGGGTTTACAGCGTGGAGTGGAAGATCAAAGTCTTGGAGGAGGCTTTGGGAGAACTGAAGAACAGCTGGCAGAAGGGTGAAGCTTTCAAGACACTGGTTGTCTCTGCTTTCAAAGATATACATTGTCATCTTCAGGATGAAACTTCTGGTGTGCCCCTTTCCTTGCAAGAAATCAAAGCTCAATTCAGAGCTTTTGTCAAAGATAACTTATTCAAGGAAAGTTCCATCTCCAAGGAGAAAATGAAGGAGATCTGCTCTCTTCAATCTGCCATTGAAGAAGCAAATAAAGATTATCATACTCATGTCGAGTTTGATAAAGAGATGGAGAAGTGTCTTGGATTTTGGACTCAGTCTACGGCCAACACGTCAGTCCCTCGTGGCAGAGACATAGCTGAGGCGTTGAAGAAATTCAGGCAGCGGATTTTGAAGTCAGTGGGTCCCTCTCAGTAACTGACCACCTGTCTTCTTCTCCTTATTCTTTTCTCTTCTTCCCTTTCTTTTTCCGTTTTCTTTGTAAAAAGTTGAGGTATTGCGGTTGGCAGTCCTTAACTATTCTTGGTTAAAAGAAGCGGTTACGAAGAGTAACTGATTTGTAAGCTATATAATGGCCTCTCTACGCCATTCTGAAGGGAAGGAGGAAGAACTTGGTTTATTTTCTGAAAGTGTAAATAGATCATAAAGAAATCAATACAGAAGGACTTTCCATTCTTTGTCTATCTGATCTCTGTTATCTCTAAGCTTTCATTTAAATTTTGTGAAGATCATTTGTCTCCAGTTTGTTAGTCTTGCCGATTGCATACTCTTCAACTTTGCAAGCATGGTGATCTTGTATAACCAAGAAGGAACTTTGTGTCCTTGATTAACGAATCTGTGTTACGTTAAGAAACTTTGTGTTCTGGCAGATGTTATTTACAGAACTTTGTGTCTTTAAATTCCATCTTATTTATACGATACGAATGATCTTGTTTTCAATTCACTGTAACTTCGCATACATAAAGAATTACTCTGTTATCTATAATTCTGCATGTTGCCTTTCTGCTCATTCTCGCACTCTCATTCCTCAGTCCTTTTGTAATTGATGATCTTTATAAAAGACACTTTCGTAATATCCAAGTTTAACCAGAAAATCATATTTTGTATATTTGTAAATAGGTTTGTTTCTGAATAAGGGAACCTCTCCCATTAAAGAGGAGGGACTTCTTGTCCCCTGACTGTTGCTCTTCGTAAAGTCCTATTTGACGACCAACAGTTTTTGGCGACTCCGCTGGGGAAAATCATATTCCAGTTCTGTAATTTTTGATCATCTTTTGATCTGGCGACTCCGCGTTTTACTCGAGGGAGGAGGGCCCTTGGTATTGAAGATTCTCAGTTTCAGCTTTTGGAGCAGCAGGGTTTTCCTTTCCCTTCGACAACAAATAGAAGAACTCGTTCAATAAGCACCCCACCTGTTGAAGATAGAAATCCTACGGGTGGTGTTCCTTCAGAGCCTGCTAGTCCTAATCTTCGAGCTTTGATTCTTGCTGGTGTTGCAGTTCCTCTCCAAGCCGTTTTTCCAAGAATGGCGGTACCATTGCCCTGGGGTCATCGTGTCGGGCCCCTTGCTCTTCCTCAGCCTTTACATGAGTTACCCAGAGGTAACCGGAAGAACTTTCCTAAATTCAAAGGCGATGGCAAAGTGCATCCTGATGAACACATCGCAGCCTTCATAGTTGCGTGTGGAGTCCTGGGAGTTGAACATGAAGACGTCTCCGTGAGACTGTTCGTTGAGACTTTACAAGATAATGCTGCTGATTGGTTCTATCACCTTCCGGCTGGCACTATCACTAGCTGGGACACCATGAGAACTAGGTTTGAAAACCGTTTCAAACCAGCAGAAGATGTGCATGCCTTGCTAGCTCAAATCTCTCAGATAAAGAAAGATTCGCAAGAGCCCATGAGAGAATTTGTGGCCCGATTCAACAGGCTAATTAATAAAATTCCGGTAAATACTCGACCTGTTGATCAAATCCAAAAATGTTTCTTCCTAAATGCCCAAACGCCTGAAGTTAGCTATGCGCTGAGAAGGGCTAATCTCGCAACATTGGTGGAGGATCAAACTCTTGTTGTTAGTGTCGAGGATGATCTGATCATGTCAGGGAAGTTGAGGAGAGACCCTTCCAAATCTAAGTCTGTTGCTTCCTCCTCCTCCACCCCTGGACCTAATACTGATCCATTAGTTCAAAAACTTGCGAATGATCTCATTGCTATAAAGAAACAATTGGCTCAGCATGCTCCTTATGCGGATGTTCCAAGGAGGAATTTCCAGCCCAGAAATCATTTTCCTGCCTCTCAAACAAGATTAGCACTCGAAGGACCTCCTGTTAAAGTCCCTGTCAATGCGACCTGTGAAGTGGAAGAACCAGATGATGATGAGGATAATGAAGCTTGCGAGGAGTTTGTGGAAGAAGTTGATGATGAAGCAGACGAACTTGAGGGATCTCGAGTAAATTTCTTCACCACTGAGGGCATTGATGATGGAGATGACTATGATGAAGTGGTAGCAGACATGAATAGCGAATCATTTGCTGTCATGACTCGAGAGCAGACAAATCAGAGGGAGAAGGTGACACAGCCCCCCAAGAAATTTAAGGAGCAGTCGGCAACTATCCCTGTAATTGCAAAAAGAGGATCTCCTATCCCCACTTCGTCTACACCAAAGGTGAGTCCTGTCAATCCTACTAGTAAAGTTACTTCTTTTTCTCCTAAAGTTGATAAGCCTAGGATTTCAAATGATGATGGCCCGTCCACTTCTGGGTCTTTTGATATTATTGATCATCTGAAAAAGACTAAGGTTCAAATCTCAGAGGCCGAGTATTATCAAACCCATCCCAAAGCTTTTGCCAAAATGATTCAATTTGTTAATTCCCATTCCAAAACCACCTCTAAAGGCCTTTTACCTACTCCTTCTGCACCACAGCCTAGTCTGGTAGCTGCTGTCACCTCACCTAATGACAAAATTAAACCATTTTATGTAACACTTCTTATAGCTGGTCATAGGCTCAGTAATTGTGTCATCGACTCAGGAGCCTCAGATAATGTGATGCCTGCTAAAGTAGCTCATGCTTTAGGCTTGACCCTCACACGCACTTATGGATCTTGTTACTCCATGGAGAGTAAAGAAGTGCCCCTGGTCGGAAGAATTAAAGATGCACAAGTGGCTTTTGCTGCTTTGCCTGAAAAGAGAGTTTTGGCTACCATCTTAGTTGCAGATATTCCTCCTTCATACGGGATGTTGCTAAGTAGGAACTTCTGTAAGGATGTGGGTGGAGAAATCCAAATGGACTGGTCACATGCACTCGTACCTGTCAATGGACAAATGAAGAAATTGATGCCTGAGAAGCAGTCTGAGTATATTGTGCAGAAAACGGATGATCCTAAAGCACAAATACTCTATGAGGATATGGGTCATGGCAACTACATGATTATGTCTCCTGATGAAATCCAACTCCCCAAAGTGTCACCTAAAGATCCTAATGGTGTTTGGATTTTAGAGTTTGACGGAAGTTGTTCCTCAGCTGGTTCTGGAGCTGGTGTCCTACTGGTGTCACCTGAAGGAAGCCTACATCCTTTTTCATTTAAGTTGCAGTTCGAAAATACTAATAATACAGCAGAGTATGAGGCTCTCATTCTTGGACTGCAAGTGGCCAAAGAACAAGGTGTAAAGAATCTTCTGGCTCGTGGTGATGCAGAATTGATTGTAAAGCAAGTCAGAAGCCTTTTTCAAGTAAAAAATGGAAGGTTGAAACATTACCGGAACCAGGTTTGGGATTCCATTGAATTTCTTGATGCTTTCTCCATTGAGGCAATACCTAGGGAGAAGAACAGCAGGGCTGATTCACTAGCAGTCTCAGGGTCACTACTGATTCCTCATCCTGACTTCTCTCAGGATAAGTTCACCATTGAGATGGTCCATCGGCCTAGTGTACCTGATAATACCAATAACTGGCAAGTTTTCAATGATGATCAACACTTGCTTTCCTTCCTGGAACTCAAGGGTAATTTCGAACAACTGTATTTTGAAGGAAGTGACAACCTACCTCGTGAGAGTGTGCCCTTTGACAAAGCAGTCGCCCAAGGAGAAGAAACAGATCAGGATGGATGCATCAATCTCAAAGGAAACAAGATTCCTAAAGGGTTGGTGAGTTTAGAGGAACTATTTGATAAACATGACAGGTATGTGAAGTCTAGAGCTTCCACTGGACCTCAGCAATCAGCTGAACATGACAAGATTAATATTGGGAGTTCTACTGATCCTAGGCCAGTGAATATTGGAAAATGTTGCACAGCCGATGAGAGGAGAAAAGCAATTGATCTTTTAAAGAGGTATAAGGATGTTCTTGCTTATTCTTATGAAGATTTGAAAGCTTTCAAACCAAAAGATATGCAGCACTCTATTCCTCTTAAGCCTGGAATTAAGCCTTTCAAGCAGAAACAGAGGCAATACAACCCCAAAATAGCTGACACCATCTTTCAGGAAATACAGAAGTTGTTGAAGGCTAAAATCATTTTTCCCATTCACCATTCAACATGGATTGCAAATATTGTGCCTGTTAGGAAGAAAAATGGTGAGATCCGCATCTGTGTTGATTTCAGGAACCTGAATCAGGCTTCTTTGAAAGATAATTATCCTTTGCCTATGATGGATCAGGTCTTGCAAGCAGTAACAGGATCTGAAATGTTATCTATGCTTGATGGATTCTCGGGATATAATCAGGTAGAGGTTGATACTGCAGATCAACACAAAACAGCTTTCACTACTCCTTGGGGTACCTTTGCTTACAAGAGAATGCCTTTTGGGCTCATTAATGCTGGTGCCACTTTTCAGAGAGCTATGGATCTGGCTTTTGGAAGTTTGAAAGGGAAGTGTATTGTCATATACCTTGATGACTTGACAGTGTTTTCTAAAACAAGGGCGGATCATTTTGATCACCTGGAGACAGTTCTGCTAAGATGCAGAGAGCATGGGATTTCTTTGAATCCTAAAAAATCTGTCTTTTGTGTCACAGAGGGAAAACTATTAGGGCACATTGTCTCCAAAGATGGTATTAAGATTGATCCTGAACGAGTACAAGCTATCCAGCAAATTCCTCTCCCAACCAGCAAAAAGGGCGTGCACTCCTTCTTTGGTAAGATCAATTTTTTAAGAAGATTCATCCCCGATTTTGCAGAGTTAACTTTGAATATTTCTCAGATGATGAAAGGGAAACAAACATTTGGTTGGTCTTCTGAAGGAAAGGGATCCTTTGAAGGTATCAAGAGAGCTATCGCTAAAACTCCTGTTTTAGCCTGTCCTGATTTCAGCAAAGATTTTATTATCTATTGCTATGCCACAGATAATACCTTAGCTGCTGTTTTGACTCAAGAAGACTCTAACGAGCATGAGCTCCCAATTGCGTTCATGAGCTATATTCTGAAAGATCATGAGTTGAAATACACCATGATGGAGAAACATGCTTTTGCAGTGGTTAAAGCTGTCAAGCAGTTTCACTTTTACATCCTCAACTCTCATTCCATGGTGTTGGTCCCAGATACAACTGTTAAGTCAATTCTCACACAGCAAGAATTTGGATCCAAGAGAGGGAACTGGGTTGCTAAGGTCCAAGAGTATGACATTGACATCAAACCGACCAAGCTGGTTCGTGGAAAAGGCCTTTGTGAGCTCATTGCTGAAGGAGCTAAACATGAGTTGCTGGAGGAGAAAGTTGACCTTCCTACCGTTCTTTTCCTTAGCTCAGTTGATGAATGGTATGCTGACATCGCCCATTTTCTCACCTATGGGGAATGCCCCTCTCATTTAACTGCCAAAGAAAAGAGGACTGTTAAATTGAGGTCAGTGCAATATGTATTGTGGGAAAACGCCTTGTTCAAGCGTGGGTTAGATGGGAGATTTTTGAAGTGTGTGGACAAGGAACAGCAGAGAAAGTTGCTCTCAGCTTTTCATGATCAGGCATGTGGAGGGCACTATTCATCAACGGTTACAGCTCATAAGATACTCCGTGGAGGATATTACTGGCCTTCCTTGTTCAGAGATGCATCCAAGTGGGTTGATAAATGTGAGGCTTGTCAGACCTTCGTGGGAAGACCCAAATTGGCCTCTTTGCCTCTTAAGCCAGTTGTAATTGAAGAACCTTTTCAACAGTGGGGTTTGGACTTCATTGGAACACTTAATCCTGCTTCTAGTGCTGGTCATACTCATGTACTAACTGCCACGGACTATTTCACCAAATGGGTGGAAGCTATTCCAGTTAAGAGTACTACTTCTGAAGTGGTGTGCAGCTTCATCAAAGAGAACATCTTAGTAAGGTATGGTGTACCTAACAAGATTGTGACAGATAATGCTTCGAATTTCTCTTCAACTGAGATAATGGATTTCTGCTATGGGTATGGCATCTCCCTGGCTCATTCTTCAGATTATTACCCTCAGGGAAATGGGCAAGCAGAATCCACTAACAAAAATTTGGTGACTATTATAAGGAAGTTAGTCAATGAGTCTCAACGAAATTGGCACAAGAAGCTCTATGATGCTCTTTGGGCAGATAGGATTACACCAAAGAGAGCTATTGGAATGTCTCCTTTCCAAGTGGTATATGGGGTAGAAGCTCAATTGCCAGTAACAGTGGAACTGCCAGCCTTGCACCTAATGAAGGCCATTGAAGATACTAGTTTCAGAGATGCTTTGGATAAGAGAATTATGTACCTTCACAAACTAAATGAGGACAGATTGGTGGTTGCTGATAGGATATCTGTTCACCAGCAGAAGGTAAAGGTCCTGTTTGATAAGAAAGCTAGGTTCAGAGATTTCCAAGTTGGAGACACTGTGCTGTTATGGGATAAAAGGCATGAACCTCGTGGCAGCCATGGAAAGTTTGATTCCCTTTGGCTCGGACCTTTCAAGATCAGACACTTTGCTGGTAAGAATTCCTTTTATCTTGATTACATGGATGGTTCTCCTCTCCCACTTCCTTATAGTGGGCAGTATCTCAAGTTGTTCAAGTCATAGGTGACTAGGGAGTCCCTTGTATATTCTGTACAGCGTTTTTGCTTTTCTTTCCTTTTTGTTTTGGTGTGTTGTCCTCTGTATTGGTCTGCTTTTTGACTCCGTGGCCCAATGGATAAGGTACTGGTCTGCTTCCCCGAGTTTGTCTAAGTTCTTGCCTTGTCTCATTCCTTGAATTTATGCCAAGTCATCCCCAGAAGGAGCCAGCTGTTGTCCACTCAAAATTCCCTGCTCTTAAAGAAGTGAATTTCCAAAATTTTGAGTTTAAGTGTCTTCTCTGTTGTGCTGAAATTGTTAAAAGTCGTGAAATTGAGAAAATCTGCATTTTTGGGTCATTTTGTGTGTTTTTCGGGCCTGTCGGACATTTTTGTCCCAACTGTCCCAAGTTCAAAAGTGCGTTCTGTTCCCCGATCGGCCGATTTCCCCGAAGTTGTTCCATTTTCGGGCCCGTCGGAACTTTTCGTCCCAAATGTCCCAAAGTTAATCGGGCAAGTTGTTCCATTTTCGGCCGAAACACCCGAACCGCGTACTTCACACTTTCATGTCCCAAATGTCCCAAGTCAAATTGTGCAAGTTGTTCCATTTTCGGCCGATTCGCCCGAACCGCGTACTTCGCGCACTTTCGTCCCAAATGTCCCAAACTTTTCGGACCCATTGTAACCTTTTCGCCCGATCCAGCCAAATCGCGTACTTCACGCACTCATGTCCCGCGTGTCCCAAAAGGCATTTGTGCGTCTTTTCCCCGCTTCGCCCGAATCGGCCGAGCCGCGTGTTTCGCGCATTCGCGTCTCACATGTCCCTAATGAACCAAGTGCCATTCGTGCTAGTTTTTGCCGCTCTACCCGAATATCCGGCTTATTTAAATTGGTGGGTATGTATTAAATGCGCATTCATGGCCTTTCTCTCTCCTAAACGGCTATATAACGAGCAAACCCCCTTTGCATTTTTCACATTGTTTCCATGCTATCCTTGCTCGAACCCTTGCAATCTAATTCCCTGTGCGTGTATCCCTTTTCTCTGTAATTCCTTCCCGAGTTTAGGTTGCGGCTCTGTTACTATCAATATGAAGATCAAATTCCAGGGACAGGAACAAATTTCGCCACTAGAATCTGCCGTTCCCAATATTGGGGACAGTGAAGCTCGGCATCTTGACTTCGGCGATTTTTGGGCGAGGGTGGCAGATGCAAACCCTACACCAATGGCACAAATGATTCACGATAGCGGTTTGGCTTTTGCTGGAGGTTTCCCGATCTCGGTACAGTGCGCTGATACTGTGCTTTCGTGCGGAGCTCACTTCGACCCTGATTCGAGTGAATTAACCAATATACACGGGGAACTCATCGCCAAGCTGGACGCTGCCGCCATTAGTACCGCACTGAGAATCCCAGAGATGGATAATGCCATAGTCGTTTCCCGGGATCAAGCACAGGCTCTGTTCAATCAAGACAGCGACAAATACAAGGCGCGGGTGGCGAAGTCCTGGCTGAAGAACCCTAAGAAGGGAGCCTCTCGCCTGTCCAAAACTCTTTTCCGGGCAGATTTTAATGAAGAATTGTCTGACTTTATAATTCTACTGGCTCGGGTTATGGGTTTGCCCTCTACCAACGAATTTCACTTCTGGATGTGCCCGCTCATCAGCATGGTGTGCGAGGGAACGCAAAATATCAACTGGGCAGAGATCATCAGCATGAATTTGGCAGAGCAGCTGTCCAATGTACAACAAACGAAGAAGTTCTACATGACTTCTTACCTGATGTATACCCTGGCAGCGTCACGGCAATGGTTTGGTTTTTCCTACATTGACGCTCACAAAGATGATCCAGTATATGCCTACTGCCCGCAGTTCACCTTAGAGACCAGCAATCACAATTTCAGAAGGGTAAATGATGCTTTCACCATGTACGTGGTCAGGCTGCTCGAAGGTGATACTGCTAGGAGATTTTCTGATGAAGCCATGAATCTGATATCGCGCTACGGTGCTTATTTCATACAATTCAGAAAATTCTCCTATATCAGGCTTGCCGGCTATGAGAGCACCCCTCTGAGGCTTCCCATGTTCTGCAATGATAAGATGGCTTTGATTGAAGTATGCAGGCAATTAGACAAATTACACAGAACCTGCAGAGACAAGAAGATTTCTGGTTTGCACTTTCCCATCTCTTTGGGAAATTACACTTGTAAAACAGCCCTGGACGCACAGAACATAGAGAGAGCCCTGGTCCCTATCACCGTTCATTTCTTTAAGCCAAGAACTTGCTTCGACTTGAAGAAGTTCATTGAGCAGAACATCAAGATAATATATCATCATAGGGCAGATACAGAAGACTACTGGGCTGACTGTGCAGATGATTTTGAGGCTAGGAGGAGGCACTGTGGCAGGTTCTCCCTGCAATTGATCCAAGAACTCGGCTTGTACCAAGTTCCTGAAGGACTCCAGGATGACAATTCTGATCTATACTCATATGAGTATGACAGTGTGATTAAGCACACCCCCTTGGAGGACTTGGATTGGAACAGAAAAGAAAAAGATGATCTGGCTGAGATCCTTGCTCCAGTCTTAGTCAGGACTAAGGTCTGGTTTGACAGGAAAGTTCGAGAGCTCAGAAGGCACTCAGGAGAATCCTCTTCCAAGGATGTTTCAACACCAAGGAGAGAGGCATCGATTCCCAGGTCAGAAACACCAGTGCAAACCCCTCCTGCCTCATCAATACAAGGACCTGCAGCTTCCACTCCTTCTTCATCCACTCAAGTGTACCAGAAGAAACTCAAGGAGGTTAAGAAGGAGCCTGTGGAAAATGATCCTCAAAGAAAGCAGGTAGAAGTGCCTATGGGACCGGAGAACATCATTGTTCTCAGTGAAAGTGAAGAGAGTGAAGTGCCAGCCCCTGCGAATGCTCCTGAAGGTCCAGCAGATAAAGATAAGGAAGTCCAGAGCACTGAACTTCCAAGTGCTATTGATTCTTCAGTAGCAATTGTATCCAGCGCCCTACTCACATCTCAACTTGAGACCACAGCTGCGCAGACCTTGAGTGTCATGAGCTCTCTGTCTCTCGGCCCTCTTGCCCCTCCTGCTGATTCCTCTTCCTCTTTTGCATGGGTGCAACCTTTGGTTGACAATAGGAAGAGGAAATTTTCCTCTCAGAGCTCAGGGTCAAATTTTGATGTTGTCGCAGCCTTGTTGGGCACCACTCCTTCTCGTGCCAAGAAAGCCAGAACCACCTCCAGAATAGTGTCTGATGCTCAAGGTCAGCAATTCCTGGAGATTGCTAAGCCTACAGTGGACAAGTCAGAGCAGGACTTGCAGGCATCTGACTTAGAGCTCTCGAGAATTCCAATGGGAGAGTCTACCCCTGAAGGTGAGATTCACAACCTCCAGGAAACAGTCACAAGAGTCATTGGGAGGGTAGAGAAAGGGCAGCAAACTATTGAACAGTTGGAAGAACAGGCCCAAATTCTCACAGGTTTCATCAAGTCTCTTTTGTCTAAGGACAAAGTTTTGGACCCTACTCCGTTGACCACTCTTCCACCACCTGTAATTTTGAGCCAAGATGAAGTACAGAGTATCAAAGACATGCACAAGTATTCCGTCTATGGCAGAGCTATGGAAGCCATGGTGGATGATATGCTTGTTGCAGGGTTGAACTTCATCGATGAAGCTTTCAAACTCCATGGAAAAGTGAACAATTTGCAACAGAAGCTCTCCTCTACTATTGGGATCATGGATAAAGAGCTCAAACTCTGGAGCAGTTGCATAGTAGACCTCCGCCTTATGGGACAGACAGATGAGAACATCTTACTGGCGAATAAGGTTTTTGATGATGCAAAGGATAATCTGTCAAAATCCTGGGTTTACAGCGTGGAGTGGAAGATCAAAGTCTTGGAGGAGGCTTTGGGAGAACTGAAGAACAGCTGGCAGAAGGGTGAAGCTTTCAAGACACTGGTTGTCTCTGCTTTCAAAGATATACACTGTCATCTTCAAGATGAAACTTCTGGTGTGCCCCTTTCCTTGCAAGAAATCAAAGCTCAATTCAGAGCTTTTGTCAAAGATAACTTATTCAAGGAAAGTTCCATCTCCAAGGAGAAAATGAAGGAGATTTGCTCTCTTCAATCTGCCATTGAAGAAGCAAATAAAGATTATCATACTCATGTCGAGTTTGATAAAGAAATGGAGAAGTGTCTTGGATTTTGGACTCAGTCTACAGCCAACACGTCAGTCCCTCGTGGCAGAGACATAGCCGAGGCGTTGAAAAGATTCAGGCAGCGGATTTTGAAGTCAGTGGGTCCCTCTCAGTAACTGACCACCTGTCTTCTTCTCCTTATTCTTTTCTCTTCTTCCCTTTCTTTTTCCGTTTTCTTTGTAAAAAGTTGAGGTATTGCGGTTGGCAGTCCTTAACTATTCTTGGTTAAAAGAAGCAGTTACGAAGAGTAACTGATTTGTAAGCTATATAATGGCCTCTCTACGCCATTCTGAAAGGGGGAGGAAGAACTTGGTTTATTTTCTGAAAGTGTAAATAGATCATAAAGAAATCAATACAGAAGGACTTTCCATTCTTTGTCTATCTGATCTCTGTTATCTCTAAGCTTTCATTTAAATTTTGTGAAGATCATTTGTCTCCAGTTTGTTAGTCTTGCCGATTGCATACTCTTCAACTTTGCAAGCATGGTGATCTTGTATAACCAAGAAGGAACTTTGTGTCCTTGATTAATGAATCTGTGTTACGTTAAGAAACTTTGTGTTCTGGCAGATGTTATTTACAGAACTTTGTGTCTTTAAATTCCATCTTATTTATACGATACGAATGATCTTGTTTTCAATTCACTGTAACTTCGCATACATAAAGAATTACTCTGTTATCTATAATTCTGCATGTTGCCTTTCTGCTCATTCTCGTACTCTCATTCCTCAGTCCTTTTGTAATTGATGATCTTTATAGTAAACACTTTCGTAATATCCAAGTTCAACCAGAAAATCATGTTTTGTATATTTGTAAATAGGTTCGTTTCTGAATAAGGGAACCTCTCCCATTAAAGAGGAGGGACTTCTTGTCCCCTGACTGTTGCTCTTCGTAAAGTCCTATTTGACGACCAACAAATATATATGTCTTACATGACATTGTTTTTGTATGCCTATGTGCATGGCATTGTATGTACGCCTATATGACATTTGAACTTGATGGTATATGACCTATTTGGGCAATTTTTGTATTTATTATGCAAATTAAAAAACTATTTGGAACTTGATAATTTTGTATGAGAGCTTACATTTCTAAGATTATTTTCGCATGAAAATAATATGATGTGCACTTGACAATATTTAAGACATTATGGATTATTTTTTCATTTATTGGTGATGTACATGTACTAGCATTTTCAATGTATAATATGCGGTCAAACTTTGGAAATCAATATTTATATAATGTATGTATATAAAGAGTTACTTAATCTGAGTAATTATTCATTCAATTTATCAATGCGTATATGTGAATTTACCTTACTTGCACTTCTTCTTGCTCATGGTCTCTTTGTACTGGTTCCTATCTTATCATGCACTTACTACATTCTTCTATGCTTCGTAGTCTTCTCCCCTATTAAAACACCTGGGAGTCATCACAATTTGATGCCTTTCATCTATTGATATTTTTAGAATGTCTCTCCATATACATTACTCCAATGCTTGAGAATGTCTCCAAATACAATGACATTCTTATTCAGACACTCAATGATTCTTGATTGTACTAATCCTGTCCAATTCATATTACTACCTTTAAATCTGTAGGCATTTCAAGTTATTTGGAAATCACAACACACCCTTCACTAGGCTTGATGACTAGTGATATCCTTTTTATGGCACTTTTGAAAGCATCCATGGTTTTATCATAACATAAATTATCAATGAATGGAAGGTCACTAAGCCATAGGCCAACTGACTCCCATTTAGAACTAAACAAGAAAGATTTACTAGGTGATTGATAACTCCTATGTGTTTTTAGACATACCCCTATCAAATTCATTCTTAATCCAATCTAGTTATTCAGGGCTCTTAAGCGACTACGTCCAGACGGGGTAGCCCTACATTGACTCAGACTGCACTATTTCTTACATTTACAAACAATAGGACAACGAGAGAACCAGACGGAGAGGGAGAAAACCGTGAGAGGCTTTCGTAGAGGGCCCCGACATGGATCTTTTGGATCTGAACAGATAAATCTAGGTGCCACAGATTCTGAGAGATCACCCGTCGAAGATATGGCATGTTTGGGCCTCAGGGCTCTTAAGCGACTACGCTTGGATGGGGTAGCCGGAGAGCACGGGGAGCATAGGGAACCAAAACAAAGCCTCCGCTAGCATTCACCAGGCCATTTGGACATGTTGGCATAGTTGATTTGGTCCCACAAGCTTCCGTTTGTAAAGTACAGTCTCTGACAACCCTACACTGACTCAAATTGCACTATTTCTTGCAGGGGTTTACAAATAATAGAACAATGAGAGAACTAGATGGAGAGGGAGAAAACCATGAGAGAATTTAATAGAGGGCCCTAAAATGGAGCTCTCAATTCTGGTGAGATGTCTCTAGGTGCCACAAAGTTTGAGAAATCACCCGTCGAAGATATGGCATGTTTGGACCTCAGGGCTCTTAAGCGACTACGCCCGGACAAGGTAGCTCGAGAGCACGGGGAGCATAGGGAACCAAAACGAAGCCTCTATTAGCATTCACCAGGCCTCATTTGGACATGTTGGTGTAGTTGGTTCGGTCTTACGAGTCTTTCATTTGCAAACTACAGCCTCTGAGCAGCCCTACACTAACTCAGACTGCACTATTTCTCACGTTTGCAAACAATAGGACAAGTGAGAGAACCAGATGGAGAAGGAGAAAACCATGAGAGGATTTAAAAGAGGGCCATGACGTGGAGATCTCTTAGATCAAACTATACATGTCTCTAGGTGCCACAGAGTCTGAGAAATCACCCGTCGAAGATATGGCGTGTTTGGGCCTCAAGGCTCTTAAGCGACTACGCCCGGACGGGGTAGCCCGAGAGCACGGGGAGTGTAGGGAACCAAAACATAAGCCTCCACTAGTGTTCACTAGGCCATTTTGACATGTGTTGGCATAGTTGGTTTGGTCCCATGAGCTTTTGTTTGCAAACTACAACATCTGACAGCCCTACACTGACTCAGACTGCACTATTTCTCGACGTTTGCAAACAATAGGACAACAAGAGAACTGGATGGAGAAGGGAGAAAACCATGAGAACATTTTGTATAGGGCCCTAACATGGAGGTCTTGGTTCTGACGAGACATCTCTAGGTGCCACGAGAGTCTGAGAAATCACCCGTCGAAGATATGGCGTGTTTGGGCCTCAGGGCTCTTAAGTGACTACGCCCGGACGGGGTAGCCCGAGAGCACGGGGAGCATAGGGAACCAAAACCAAAGCCTCCACTAGTGTTCACTAGGCCATTTATATGTGTTGGCATAGTTGGTTTGGTCCCACGAGCTTCTGTTTGCAAAGTACAAGAATCTGACAGCCCTACACTGACTCAGACTGCACTATTTCTCGTGTTTGCAAACAATAGGACACAGCGAGAGAACCAGATGGAGAGGGAGAAAACCATGAGAGGCATTTCATAGAGGGCCCTGACATGGATCTCTCAGATCTAACGAGATGTCTCTAGGTGCCACAGAGTCTGAGAAATCACCCGTCGAAGATATGGCGTGTTTGGGCCTCAGGGCTCTTAAGCGACTACGCTTGGATGGGGTAGCCCGAGAGCACGGGGAGCATAGGGAACCAAAAAAAATCCTCCACTAGCATTCACCAAGCCATTTGGATGTTGGCGTAGTTGGTTTGGTCCCACGAGCTTCCGTTTGCAAAGTATAGCCTCTGACAGCCCTACACTGACTCAGACTACACTATTTCTCGCGTTTGCAAACAATAGGACAACGAGAGAACTAGATGGAGAGGGAGAAAACTATGAGAGGATTTCATAGAGGGCCTTGACATGGAGCTCTCGGATTCTGATGAGACATCTCTAGGTGCCACAGAGTCTGAGAAATCACCCATCGAAGATATGGCGTGTTTGGGCCTCAAGGCTCTTAAGCGACTACGCCCAGACGAGGTAGCCCGAGAGCACAGGGAGCATAGGGAACCAAAATGAAGCCTCCACTAGCATTCACCAGGACATTTAGACGTGTTGGCATAGTTGGTTTGGTCCCACGAGCTTTCGTTTGCAAACTACAACATCTGGCAGCCCTACACTGACTCAGACTGCACTATTTCTCACGTTTGCAAACAATAGGACAGCGAGAGAACCAGATGGAGAGAGAGAAAACTATGAGAGGATTTTATAGAGGGCCCCTGACATTGGAGCTCTTAGTTCTGACTAGACATATCTAGGTGCCACAGAGTCTGAGAAATCACCCGTCGAAGATATGACGTGTTTGGGCCTAGGGCTTCTTAAGCGACTACGCCCGGACGTGGGTAGTCCGAGAGCACGGGGAATGTAGGGAACCAAAATGAAGCCTCCAATAGCATTCATCAGGCCACCATGATGTGTTGGTGTAGTTTGGTTCGGTCCCTTGAGCTTCTGTTTGCAAAGTACAACCTCCGACAGCCCTACATAGACTTAGATTGCACTATTTCTCACATTTGCAAACAATAGGACAGTGAGAGAACTTGATGGAGACGGGAGAAAACCACAAGAGGATTTTGTAGAGGGCCCCCAACATGGAGCTCTTGGATCTAACGAGACATCTCTAGGTGCCACGAAGTCTGAGAAATCACCCGTCAAAGATATGGCTTGTTTGGGCCTCAGGGCTCTTAAGCGACTACGCCCAGACGAGGTAGCCCGAGAGCACGAGGAGCATAGGGACCAAAAATGAAGCCTCCAATAGCATTCACCAGGGACATTTGGATGTGTTGGCATAGTTGGTTTTGTCCCATGAGCTTCCATTTGCAAACTACAGCATCTGGCAGCCCTACACTGACTCAGACTGCACTATTTCGTCACGTTTACAAACAATAGGACAACGAGAGAACCAGATGGAGAGGGAGAAAACCACGAGAGGATTTCATAGAGGGCCTTGACATGGAGCTCTTGGATCTGACGAGACATATCTAGGTTCCACAGAGTCTGAGAAATCACCCGTCGAAGATATGGCGTGTTTGGGCCTTAGGGCTCTTAAGTGACTACGCCCAGACGGGGTAGCCTGAGAGCACGAGGAGCATAGGGAACAAAAACGAATCCTCCACTAGTTTTCACCAGGCCATTTGGACATGTTGGCATAGTTGGTTCGGTCCCACGAGCTTCCGTTTGCAAACTACAGCCTCTGGCCAGCCCTACACTGACTCAAACTGCACTATTTCTCGTGCATTTACAAACAATAGGACAACAAGAGAACCGGATGGAGAGGGAGAAAACCACGTGAGAGGTTTTCATAGAGGGCCTTGACATGGAGCTCTTGATTCTGACAGAGAGGTCTCTAGGTGCCATGGATTCTGAGAAATCACCCGTCGAAGATATGGCGTGTTTGGGCCTCAGGGCTCTTAAGCGACTACGCCCGGACGAGGTAGCCCGAGAGCACGGGGAGCATAGGGAACCAAAATAAAATCCTCCAATAGTGTTCACCAGGCCCATTTAGATGTGTTGGCATAGTTGGTTCGGTCCCATGAGCTTCTGTTTGCAAAGTACACCATCTGACAGCCCTACACTGACTCAGACTGCACTATTTCTCGCGTTTGCAAACAATAGGACAGCGAGAGAACCAAATGGAGAGGGAGAAAACCACGAGAGGATTTTGTAGAGGGCCCTGACATGGAGGTCTCATGGTTTTGAGAGACATCTCTAGGTGCCACGAGTCTGAGAAATCACCCGTCGAAGATATGACGTGTTTGGGCCTCAGGGCTCTTAAGTGACTATGCCCAGACGGTGTAGCCTGAGAGCACGGGGAGCATAGGAAATAAAAATGAAGCCTCCACTAGCATTCATCAGGCCATTTTGACATGTTGGTGTAGTTGGTTTTGTCCCACGAGCTTCTGTTTGCAAACTACAGCCTCTGGCAGCCCTACACTGACTCAGACTACACTATTTCTCACGTTTACAAACAATAGGACAGCGAGAGAACCAGATGGAGAGGGAGAAAACTGTGAGAGAATTTCATAGAGGGCCCCAAAATGGAGTCTCTTGGTTCTAATGAGACATCTCTAGGTGCCACAGATTCTGAGAAATCACCCGTCGAAGATATGGCGTGTTTGGGCCTCAGGGCTCTTAAGCGACTACGCCCGGACGAGGTAGCCCAAGAGCACAAGGAGTGTAGGGAACCAAAACGAAGCCTCCAGTAGCATTCACCAGGCCACCCCAGACATGTTTGGCATAGTTGGTTTGGTCCCATGAGCTTCTGTTTGCAAAGTACAACCTCTGGCAGCCCTACACTGACTCAAACTGCACTATTTCTCGCGTTTACAAACAATAGGATAGCGAGAGAACCAGATGGAGAGGGAGAAAACCATGAGAGGATTTCATAGAGAGCCCTAACATGGAGCTCTCGGATCTGACGAGACATCTCTAGGTGCCACGGAGTCTGAGAAATCACCCGTCGAAGATATGGCGTGTTTGGGCCTCAGGGCTCTTAAGCGACTACGCTCGGACGGGGTAGCCTGAGAGCACAGTGAGTGTAGGGAACCAAAAAAAAACCTCCACTAGTGTTCACCAGGACATTTGGACATGTTGGCATAGTTATTTTGGTCCCATGAGCTTCTGTTTGCAAACTACAACCTCTGGCAGCCCTACACTGACTCAGACTGCACTATTTCTCGTGTTTGCAAACAATAGGACAGCGAGAGAACCGGATGGAGAGGGAGAAAACCACGAGAGGATTTTGTAAAGGGCCCCATTGACATGGAGGTCTCTTGGTTCTGACGAGACATCTCTAGGTGCCACGGAGTCTAAGAAATCACCCGTCAAAGATATGGCGTGTTTGGGCCTCAGGGCTCTTAAGCGACTATGCCCAGACGGGGTAGCCTAAGAGCACAGGGAGTGTAGGGAACAAAAATAAAGCCTCCAATAGCATTCTCACCAGGCCATTTGGATGTGTTGGCATAGTTGGTTCGGTCCCACGAGCTTCCTTTTGCAAACTACAGCCTCTGGCAGCCCTACACTGACTCAGACTGCACTATTTCTTGTGTTTGCAAACAATAGGACAATGAGAGAACTGGATGGAGATGGAGAAAACCACAAGAGGATTTCATAGAGGGCACAACATGGAGCTCTTGGATTTTGGTGAGACATCTCTAGGTGCCACGGAGTTTGAGAAATCACCCGTCAAAGATATGGCATGTTTGGGCCTCAGGGCTCTTAAGCGACTATGCCCGGACGGGGTAGCCTAAGAGCACGGGGAGTGTAGGGAACAAAAATGAAGCCTCCAATAACATTCACCAGGCCATTTGGACGTGTTGGCATAGTTTTTTGGTCCCATGAGCTTCCGTTTGCAAACTACAGCCTCTGGCAGCCCTACACAAAATTCAGACTGCACTATTTCTCACGTTTACAAACAATAGGACAAGAGAGAACCGGATGGAGATGGAGAAAACCATGAGAGGCTTTTGTAGAGGGCCCTGACATGGAGCTCTCAGTTTTGACGAGACATCTCTAGGTGCCATGGAGTCTGAGAAATCACCCGTCGAAGATATGGCGTGTTTGGGCCTTAGGGCTCTTAAGCGACTACACCCAGACGGGGTAGCCTAAGAGCACGGGGAGTGTAGGGAATAAAAATGAAGCCTCCACTAGTGTTCACCAGGCCATTTAGACATGTTGGCGTAGTTGGTTCGGTCCCACAAGCTTCTGTTTACAAAGTACAGCTTCTGACAGCCCTACACTGACTCAGACTGCACTATTTCTCACATTGACAAACAATAGGACAGCAGAGAGAACCGGATGGAGAGGGAGAAAACTGTGAGAGAATTTTTTAGAGAGGCCTTGACATGGAGCTCTTGGTTCTGATGAGACATCTCTAGGTGCCACAAGAGTCTGAGAAATCACCCGTCGAAGATATGGCGTGTTTGGGCCTCAGGGCTCTTAAGCGACTACGCCTCAGACGAGGTAGCCCGAGAGCATGGGGAGTGTAGGGAACCAAAAAAAAGCCTCCACTAGCATTCACTAGGACATTTGACATGTGTTGGCGTAGTTGGTTCGGTCCCACGAGCTTTCTGTTTGCAAACTACAACATCTGGTAGCCCTACACTGACTCAGACTGCATTATTTCTCACGTTTACAAATAATAGGACAGCGAGAGAACCAGATGGAGAGGGAGAAAACCACGAGAGAATTTCATAGAGGGCCCTAACATGGAGCTCTCAGATCTGATGAGACATCTCTAGGTGCCATGGAGTCTGAGAAATCACCCGTCGAAGATATGGCGTGTTTGGGCCTCAGGGCTCTTAAGCGACTACGCCCGAACGAGGTAGCCCAAGAGCACGGGGAGCATAGGGAACCAAAAATGAAACCTCCAATAGCATTCACCAGGCCCCTGGGACATGTGTTGGCATAGTTGGTTCGGTCCCACGAGCTTCCGTTTGCAAAGTACAGCCATCTGGCAGCCCTACACTGACTCAGACTGCACTATTTCTCAAGTTTGCAAACAATAGGACAACGAGAGAACCAGATGGAGAGGGAGAAAACCATGAGAGGATTTCATAGAGGGTCCTGACATGGAGCTCTTGATTCTGACGAGACATCTCTAGGTGCCACGGATTCTGAGAAATCACCCGTTGAAGATATGGCGTGTTTGGGCCTCAAGGCTCTTAAGCGACTATGCTTGGACGGGGTAGCCCGAGAGCACGGGGAGCATAGGGAACCAAAAAAATCCTCCAATAGTCGTTCACCAAGCCATTTGTATGTGTTGGCGTAGTTGGTTTCGGTTCACAAGCTTCCATTTGAAAACTACAACCTCTGGCAGCCCTACACTGACTCAGACTGCACTATTTCACGCGTTTGCAAACAATAGGAAAGCGAGAGAACCAGATGGAGAGGGAGAAAAACTGTGAGATGGATTTCATAGAGGGCCCCAACATGGAGCTCTCAATTCTAATGAGACATCTCTAGGTGCCACGGAGTCTAAGAAATCACCCGTCAAAGATATGGCGTGTTTGGGCCTCAGGGCTCTTAAGTGACTACGCCTGGACGAGGTAGCTCGAGAGCACGGGGAGTGTAGGGAACCAAAATGAAGCCTCCACTAGCATTCACAGGACACCCTGATGTGTTGGCATAGTTGGTTTGGTCCCACGAGCTTCCATTTGCAAACTACAACATCTGGCAGCCCTACACTGACTCAGACTGCACTATTTCTCACGTTTGCAAACAATAGGATAGCGAGAGAACCGGATGCAGAGCGAGAAAACTGCACGAGAGGCTTTCGTAGAGGTCCCTTACTTGGATCTCTTAGTTCAAACTAGAGACATCTCTAGGTGCCACAGAGTCTGAGAAATCACCCGTCGAAGATATGGCATGTTTGGGCCTCAGGGCTTTTAAGCAACTACGCCTGGATGAGGTAGTCCGAGAGCACGGGGAACATAGGGAACCAAAATGAAGCCTCTAATAGTGTTCATCATGCCACCTTGATGTTTTGGCGTAGTTGGTTTGGTCCCTTGAGCTTCCGTTTGCAAACTACAGCCTTCTGGCAGCCCTACACTGACTCAGACTGCACTATTTCTCGTGTTTGCAAACAATAGGACAAGCGAGAGAACTAGATGGAGAGGGAGAAAACCATGAGAGATTTCATAGAAGGCCCCAACATGGAGCTCTTGGTTCTAATGAGACATCTCTAGGTGCCACGGAGTCTGAGAAATCACCCAGTCGAAGATATGGCGTGTTTGGGCCTAAGGGCTCTTAAGTGACTACGCCCAGACGGGGTAGCCTGAGAGCACGGGGAGCGTAGGGAACCAAAAATGAAGCCTCCAATAGTATTCACCAGGCCATTTGGATGTGTTGGCATAGTTGGTTTGGTCCCATGAGCTTCTGTTTGCAAACTACAGCATCTGACAGCCCTACACTGACTCAAACTGCACTATTTCTCTCATTTGCAAACAATAGGACATCGAGAGAAGCAAATGGAGAGGGAGAAAACTACGAGAGGATTTCGTAGAGGGCCCCATGACATCGAGCAATCAGTTCTGACGAGACATCTCTAGGTGCCACAGATGTCTTAGAAATCACCTGTTGAAGATATGGCGTGTTTGGGCCTTAGGGCTCTTAAGCGACTACGCCCGGACGGGGTAGCCTGAGAGCACATGGAGCATAGGGAACAAAAAATAAGCCTCTAATAGCATTCACTGGGTGATCCCTGTACGTGTTGGTGTAGTTGGTTCAGTCCCACGAGCTTCTGGTTTTCAAACTACAGTCTCTGGCAGGCCTACATTGACTCAAACTGCACTATTTCTCGTGTTTGCAAACAATAGGACAACGAGAGAACCAAATAGAAATGGAGAAAACTGTGAGAGGATTTTTTAGAGGGCCCCGACATGGAGCTATCGATTCTAATGAGACGTCTCTAGGTGCCATGGATTTCTGAGAAATCACCTGTCGAAGATATGGCGTGTTTGGGCCTCAGGGCTCTTAAGCGACTATGCCCGGACGGGGTAGCCCTAAGAGCACAGGGAGCGTAGGAAACTAAAACTGCCAAGCCTCCACGCTAGTGTTAACTAGGATATTTGGACATGTTGGCATCAGTTGGTTCAGTCCCATGAGCTTCTGTTTGCAAGAGCTACAACATCTAGGCAACCCTACACTGAATCAGACTGCACTATTTCTCGCGTTTGCAAACAATTCTCAACAAGATAACCGGATGGAGAGGGAAAAAACCATGAGAGAATTTCATAGAGGGTCCTCAACATGGAGGTCTGTAGATGCAAACGAGATGTCTCTAGGTGCCACAGAGTCCAAGAAATCACCCATCGAAGATATGGCGTGGTTTGGGCCTATAGGGCTCTTAAGTTGACTACGCTCAAACGAGGTAGGCCGAGAGCACGGGGATTGTAGGGAACCAAAATGAATTAACTCCACTAGTGTTCACTAGGACATTTGGACATGTTGATGTAGGTTGTTCGGTCCTATGAGCTTCCATTTGCAAAGTACACCATATGGTAGCCCTACACTGACTCAGACTGCACTATTTCTTACGTTTGCAAACAATAGAACAACGAGAGATCCAGATGAAGAGGGAGAAAAAATGTGAGAGGATTTCATTTCTCGACATGGAGCTCTTAATTCTAACGAGATGTTCTAGGTGCCACGGATTTGAGAAATCAGTGCATCGAAGATATGGCGTGTTTGGGCCTCAGGGCTCTTAAGCGACTACGCCCGGATGGGGTAGCCCGAAAGCACAGGGAGCATAGGGAACCAAAAAAAGCCTCCAATAGTTTTAACCAAGCCACGCTAGACATGTTGGCATAGTTTGTTTGGTCCCATGAGCTTCCATTTGCAAACTACAAGATTTGGCAGTGCTACCTCTCCAGAGTGCGTAGCCCTATACGAGGACTCAAACTTCCACTATCTTTCTCGTGACATTTTCTAGACTCCAAACAATAGAGACATGGTGTCTCGTCAGAACCAAGATCTCCATGTTAGAAAATCTCTGACAAAATATCTTCATAGAGGGCCTTGATCTCCAGCTTTTAGATCTGACAATACGTCTTTATGTGCCACAGAGTCTGAGAAATCACCCGTTGAAGATATGGTGTATTTGGGCCTCAGGTCTCTAATAGTGCAATCTAAGCGACTAGTGTAGGGCTGACTCAGATGTTGTATCTTTGCAAACGGAAGCTCATGGGACCAAACCAACTACACCAACATGTCCAAATGGCCTGGTGAACACTAGTGGAGGTTTCGTTTTTGTTCCCTATGCTCCCCGTGTTCTCGGGTTACCTCTGTCCGGGCGTAGTCGCTTAAGAGCCCTGAGGCCCAAACACACCATATCTTTGACATGTGATTCCTCAGACTCCGTGGCACCTAGAAATGTCTCATCAGAACTAAGAGCTCCATGTCAGGGCCCTCTATGAAATCCTCTCATGGTTTTCTCCCTCTCCATCTGGTTCTCTCACTGTCCTATTGTTTGCAAACACTGAGAAATAGTGCAGTCTAAGTCAGTGTAGGGCTGCCAGAGGATGTAGTTTGCAAACAAAAGCTCGTGGGACCAAACCAACTACACCAACACATCAAAATGGCCTGGTGAACACTATTGGAGGCTTCTTGTTGGTTCCCTATGCTCCCGTGCTCTCGGGCTACACCGTCCGGGCGTAGTCGCTTAAGAGCCCTGAGGCCCAAACACGCCATATCTTCGACAGGTGATTTTAGACTCCATGGGACCTAGAGATGTCTCATGATCTAAGAGCTCCATGTCGAGGCCCTCTATGAAATCCTCTCGTGGTGTTATCTCCCTCTCCTGGTTCTCTCACTGTCCTATTGTTTTCAAAGAGAAATAGTCAGTCTGAGTCAGTGTCTGCCAGATAATGTCTTTGCAAACGGAAGCTCGTGGGACTGAAACCAACTACGCCAAAACATGAAATGGCTCTTGGAGGCTTATTTTTGGTTCCCTACGCTCCCCATGCTCTCGGGCTACCCCATCCGGGTGTAGTCGCTTAAGAGTTGAGGCCCAAACACTCCATATCTTCGACGGGTGATTTCTGTCCTGGCACCTAGAGACATCTCATCAGATAAGATCTCCATGTCAGGGCCCTCTAGAAATATCTCTCGCAGTTTTCTCCATCTCCATCTGGTTCTCTGTACTGTCTTATTGTTTGTGTAGAAATAGTGCAGTCTGAGTCAGTGTAGGCCTGCTAGAGGCTGTACTTTGCAAACACAAGCTCATGGGACCAAACCAACTATACCAACATGTCCAAATGGGTGGCCTGGTTTAATGCTAGTGGAGGCTTTTTTTTTGTTCCCTACACTCCCCATGCTTTTAGGCTACCCCATCCTGGTGTAGTCACTTAAAATCCCTGAGGCCCAAACATGCCATATCTTCTATGGGTGATTTCTCAAACTCCGTGGCACCTAGGGACATCTCATAAGATCTAGGAGCTCCACATTGAGGCCCTATACAAAATACTATCACATGTTTTATCCGTATTCATCTAGTTCTCTCGTTATCTTATTATTTGCAAACATGAGAAATAGTGCAATCTGAGTCAGTGTAGGGCTACCAGATGCTGTAGTTTGCAAATCAAAGCTTGTGGGACTGAACCAACTATGCCAACACATCGAGGTGGCCTGGTGAATTCTAGTGGAGGCTTCATTTTTTTCCTTATGCTTCACGTGCTTTCGGGCTACCCTGTCCTGGCTACAAAAGCCTCTCGTGGTTTTCTCCATCTCCATTCAGAAGTCAGTGTAAGGTTATCCATTTCTAATCACCTGAATAATATATGTGGTTCATACAATAAGGTGGTGAAATGATTAATAAGATATTTTTACAATATAGGTGGTGAAATGAGAATTTATGTTTGTTGTTCCTTTCTAATATTTAATTTTTCTTAGCTTCACTTGGCTTCGAGAATAATAAATTCTCTACTGATAGTGCCAACCACGTGAAGGTGGAAGCTTTTTTGGCACCACTAACCTACATAAACATGTTAGTAAGTAATTAAATAGAATTTTAAATCATACAAAATTTAAACAAAATCATTTAAGTAAATATTCAAATTAAATTCATGAAGAACATACCTTTGCAAATTTAATCCAATGAACCACAAGGATCAACTCTATTCTTGACAGTAGCAAGAATTGCTTCATGATCTGATTCACGAACCTTCCATAGATTTTTTTTTATGGTTGACCTCGATATTTGATCAATTTAATATTTTTTGCAAGGACCAAATGTGAATAGTAAAGTATCTTCTGATGTACTTCATAGTCTTCAAACAACCAAATGTTTGATTTTTTGATAGGATATCATTGAAGCCAAGTTCCAATGACTACCACTGATCTAGTGGGATACTCAAGGTCTTCACCATCAATGACTGTGGAAGTCAAATTTTTCTCCCCTCTACATAATGATATAAGATGTAGTCTGTTCCCTCTTCGTTAAATTTCATTCGCAATAATTACAAAAATATGCCCTATGTATCATAAAGTAAAAATATTCAATCAATTTATAAATACATTAAGTGTTGACCATTTAATAATTTTTAAATCTAAAACATGGCATGTACATATATGTATGTACCATGTTGCACTAAATCAATGACTTGGTCAAAGTCAAGTGATGTTGTCATTTGATCTGAAGACCCTACAATTTGTAATGCTCATGGAACTTGATGTGTGTTGAGTGGAATTAGAGGTCTACAAGTCTACTCATCCACCCATTGCTATGACTCACATTCATTCCACACATAAAACGAATGCATGATATACAAAAACCTGTCATGCACCTACTATAAATAGTCCAAGCATTTGCACCTGAACTATGGAATTAGTGCATATCACTTGATCCTGCAACTATCATACAATATTCAAAGTTTTTCAGATGTTGATGCTCTATCAACAAAAAAAATATACAAACTGTTGATCTATCTTGAGATTCATGGCCCCTATTCATGACACACCAATCAACAATGATTTTTCCATCTATAAATTTAGAACCATCCTTGAACTTTAAATATTATGTTACAAGTGTTCTATTCACACATGCTCCTACACCATCATGCTATCCTTTTCCATGTCCTGCCTTAGTAAAACTCCAGATATGTTGTAAATTTGTTTCTTTGTTCATCGTACTTAGCCAATAAAACATTTATGCATTCTTAGAATTATGATGTGCAGTTGTCTGACCAAATGTAATGTTGATCAAAACTAATGTTCCTCTCATTTAATTTCACATAAAACACCTGGAAGTACCCTTGTACATATTTTGTAGAATGTGTCCGATCATCATTGATGTAGAAATAATAATCTATCAATATTTTTCAATCTTTCTCAGTGCTTTCAGGATATTGCATGAATGTTATATGCATAAAAATAAAAACGTGCATTAAGTTATATTATTGAGACTAAATCTCCATTTGACGTTGCAATGTGTAATTACTATGTGAATTCAACTACTGAAACAATAGTACTAAGTTGGAATGTCTCCTTTCTTAACTTTAATTATTCATCCAACCACCGAGCTCTATTTGTGTGCCTTACATACTCATAAAAAATTTCCTCTCTGAATTTGACCATATATTTTGATATAGGTAATTGTTTTGTAACAATCTCACACCTCTTAGATTCTTTTCTACCTTTTAATTGATTATTCCAGCTGATTTATATTTGGTGAAATCAACCAATTCTTTTCCTATTGAAGATGTAATCTCCTTGTGGATACAAATTTTCAGATTTGGCAAGCCACTGCATACATTGCACATTCCATCAAAACATGCTTTGAGATTAAAAAAAAAATTGTCTTGTTGATTTTTCACAAAATATTGTCAGAATAAATTCCCTTAAAGATTTTTGTCGAGATATTTATTCCGCACTCTTGCAAGATGATTTCAATATGAAAAACACTATGTATTTGACAAAAAAACATCATAATGCATTTAAAATTCAACATGATTTCTGCAACAAGTAGTACATGAGTGATTGATTTTCACATAAAAGGGTTTGTTCATTTCAAAGAATATTTGGAAATTTTAATTTGTGGATTTTCTTTTTTAAACTGAGAGAAAATTTCTATTTGAGTCATATCTAAGAAATATTTTACACATGATTCACGATTACGAGAACCTATTCTTCTTTTTACTGTATCTCTTCTCTTCGGTGACACCCTTGTGTTCTCATTCCAAAATTTTACAATTAATTCTTTTAGAATATCAGATGTATTCTTGTCTTTTAATGGAATTCTGCTAGAGAAAGTACAATAGTTAGTGTTATTGGTTTACTCAAGAATTTTACGTCTCTATTGCTTTCATTAGTGTTTTTTCTGTTTAGCTTCAAAGCACCGATTATTTTTCTAATCAAGTGTTTATTAACTATTTCAACACTTACTATACAATTAGTTAGTGCAAGTCGTGTAGCATTACTATCTTTGGTGCATCTTTTTCCACCTACAGCTCGGTATGCTTTATGTATGTTTTCAACAATTAACGCATTTTGATCAACAAACATTAGATGTTCTTAACCCCAGGGTCTTCATTGTAGGTCTCATCTTAATTAACTTCATCAATGAAACAAATAATTGACATCTTTGTGCGTCATTTAAATTCTCAAAGTAATTATCCCAAATTCCACTAGCTTTTCTTCTTGCATTTCTTTCAGACATTTTTTTAGGCATTGGTTTTAGAATATTTTCATCAATTTCAATTAAGTGAATTTGTTTTCTTCGTAAAATGGAAGGAGGTGTTCTTAGAGGTGAAGATTCATTTACAAGGTTATTTTCTTCATTCAGTGTTTTCATACAAATTTCAGGGTTAACATTTGGATTCTCAAGTAAGAGTTCAACAATTGGATTCATATCAATTTCTTCATCCATACCAACATTATCATTCAATTCAATATCATTATTCATTGCAATATCATTATTCTCTACATTTTCATTATGTATTTCATCCCAATTTTCTAATACATTAGCTACATTTGATATAGCAGATGTACCTTTCCCTACTCGAAGTTTTTACATTCTCTTCCAATTGCTCCAGTGTCTTATTCTTAACTTTCCTCTTGTCCTTAGCTTGACATTTATCTCCCATGATTAGAAAAATCAACTAGTGGGGTAGGGGAAAAAAGAAATACTAAAAATTTGTGCAAGAATGTAGAGAATATTACAGACAAAACAAAATGTTTGCATAATTCCCATGAAAGAGGTGAAAGGGATGTTGGGGGGGCACAAGATATAAAACAAATCAAAACATGTACGCATTATGTAATGCATACACATTATGTAATTTGTACGCGTTATGTAACACATACGCGTTACATAACGCGTACACGTTTTTTGTTTTCTCTTTTCCCAAGCCATGCCTCAAGGCTTGGGATCCAGTTTGGATCCCCAATCCTGAGGCATGGACCTGCACAAACACAACAGATAACAAGTTTTTACAAGAAAATGTAAAAATGATACTTCCTCTCTGAGAAATCAAAATAAAACAATCGATCCATTTTAAAAAAATTATACCACGATGTAGAGCAGAGTCTCTTCTTTCTTAAAATATAATTTTCTAAATTTTCTGACTAGTATAAGATATCCATATTATTTATTTTCTAACTATGCCTTTTTATAGCTTTTTTTAAAGTGCAAATATGTCTATCTTTCATGAAATTAAAAATAAATTATACTAGCCCAAACTAGGCATAATTCTATACATATTCAAAAACAAAAAATCTAATTTTTGATATTTTTTTAGGTAGTTGGGGGGGGGGGGGGGGGGGGGGGGCACGGTCGGAGCTCCATTATTTTTCAAAACATAAAATTTTTGTACTAGAGAAATCATAAATAAAAAAATATTCTCTAAAAAAATATAATAAAAAATGGAGCCCAAACTAGATGCTCCTATCTTTCTACTAAAGCGTTTTCAAAAATACTAAATGGTGCTCAAAAAATGGCAGGGGGCACGAAATTTACTCTATTATGTTGATTAACAAAAATAGGAGCATCTGTTGGTATTTTAGTTGTTTGACCCACTTAAACTTATCCGCTTTCAATAAAATTTAGTAGCTTAGAAACCAGACTCAAAATGCTATGATTCATATTTCTACAACATCTTCCAAGTTTGAGTGTAATTATTTTGAAAAACTCATACAAGTTGAATTTTTTTTTTATAGAAAAATGCGTCCACTTAAGATCGCCTTTTGCCCCCCCAACTTGGTGCACTTACCCAATAATAATAAAAAATCTATTTATTTGGTGACATTTTGAGTGGTAGAATAGTGGGCATTACAATTGGCCAACAAATAAATGAATATACAATGCATGAAAGATAATGCATGAGCTATATTAGATTCATCAAATGTACTAATGGGCCTAAGAGGTGGCATTGTAGTAATAGTACCAATCAAAGAGTCCAATGGATGATTATAGGAAGGAATATAAACCATATCTCAATAAATATGGTGTACTTCTTATTTGGATTTGGAAATATCATGATTGAGAAGTGGGTCATTGAAAATATTAAGCTATGTGTTATTATAAACAAACTTGGATTTTATAGGATGCATTTCAAACTCAAAATCATCTACATCAATAATATATTTGATAACATGATGAATCTTGATACATCGATTAATAGAATGGCCAACACATATAAGATAATTGCAATAGATATTAGCATCAAATATTTTACCATGAGGCTTACTTGTATCAACCTCTAAAATTGAAGGGATAGATACGATGTTACACTCTATAAAATTTTGAAGGACCACTTGGGGTGAGGAAGGTAATCTTGTGGATAGCCTTCAAAGAGAATCTTGTAATAGAAGATTTGTAGGTTGAGACACATTGTTAACATAAACAAATTTATCATTGTATTTTCGTTTGAAATTAGGTTTTCCTTGAAACTTAGTATTAGATGTGCTGGGTACATTAGTAACATGATTGAGATTTTTCATTACAAGGATCTTAGCCTCATGATATTTCAGTGTATGAAATAGGTGGATCAAATGACCAAAAAATTTCAAAGATAATTGGTTAATGAAAAGGAGTAAGAAGGATTTGAGTGAATAAATATTTTTCATCTATAATATTGTTCATTTTAGTGAGGATAGTCTTATAGTGTAGAATATAGTTATTAATAGGCTCATTAGAGCCTTTTTGTATATTAGAAATTTGAGCAAAGGATACCTTGTCCCCAATATGGATGGAAAATTTTATAAGTAATTAATCAATCAAGGGGGTAAAGGCCATTATTGAATGAATAAGAAGGTAAAATAACCATTGAAATTAAAAATCATCGAAGCTTTGATAAAAGAGCTTGATAAGTAATAAATCATTGTAATAAGTATTTTAAACATACAACATGGGAACCATGAAATCATTGTTCAGTATCACCTTTTCCATAAGATTAAGAGAACTAAAACCAACAAGAACATGATAGGAATCCACTTCATGTGCAAGTGGATTACAAAGTAGTTAACTAAAGTCCATGAAATTAGAGGTAGAGGTACCTTGTTGTAATTGTAATATTTTTGTTTCTAAGTTACGAACAAGGTTTCCAAGGGTCTGTGTATTAAAATAAGATTGGTAAACCCCATGGGTGGATATAGTAGATATAGGAATAGTAGAAGACATCTAGGAATAAACATTGTAATATTGTGAGGTAGCACTAATTTATGTAGGGTGAAATATCCCAAAAAACCCTCTCATTAGAATGCTGATCATGATAAATATTTGAGTTGAGGAGGATCTTGATACTTTGATCAATATATTAGGGGTTATCACAAATTTTTCAGTGAAATTAAAATAAGATATTAACTTTATTAGGATCCACATCATTAATATCATCATTACACATAGTATTATGGTTCTGATCTTGTGTTTCAAAGGTATTCAAAATCACATCATGGTCACCATTAGCATGAATATAATAGATATCATGCACATGAAGTGGGAAAGAATATATGGGAACTTGGTACTTGCGAGATACAAGGGAAAGATCAATACACTCAATGGGCTAGTGGTTAAGCCAATTATTGTGCCTAAAGGACATAAAATAAAAGCATACCTAGCTAACATGAAACCCTATGGTAATTAGGTTTTGATTGAGGCCACATATTCAATCAAGAATCAGGTTCACCAAACATTTACACCCTAAATAAAAAATAAGGGTTTGATATTATTTTAATTCCTTCTTTATAAAAATGTGTAAGGGTTGTACATGTTATATATTCTAAATTAACTAATTAGCATTCATGTGTAAAACATAATATAGATTTTTAAAGAAATGTGTAATATATAAATGATAGAAATGATTTATTGAAACATAAGACTAAAATAATATTTATTTAAATACAAAGTTATATAGGGGATCTGGGTGTTTGGATTGTATGTGTACATTAGTAACAATCTAGAAGTGATTTGTATCTAGTATTGTGATAAGAAACACAAATAGTATTGAACCATATAGGTATGTATTATAGCCCAGTACCGTATGGTCATATGCCATATGGTTTTAAATAGAGGTATTGTGGAACTCTACAACTTCTTGTGGTCACTGGTGGTTATACACATCAATTTTTTGTATGGTGCAATATTTTTGAAATACCCAATGATAATAATGAGGACCTTCAAAACATGAACAATTGTTTTTAATTACTCAAACCACTCACTCACATTTCCCCTCATTTTTTTCTCAAACTTATTTTTTTCTAGCTTACCTCTGTCACATGCTAGGAAGAAATAATTCAACTTTATCCCCTTTTTAATCCCTTGTACATTGGATGAAACTATTATGGCAGTTATGATACCACAGTGGTGGTTCTCACCCATGACGTAGTGATTTTTTTATATACAATGATGATTCCATTCCACACCATTACAATATTATTTCACATTATGGTATTTTTTTTCCCTATCGGTAGTTTCATTCCCTACCATAGTGGTTGCATGAATGTTCCCACTAACATTGGTGATTCAATCATGTTTTCAAGCCTTTTCCCTCTTAATTTTTGAGTATGATTTTTGGATTTAATTTTAAATCACACACATGTTTTTCTTTGTTTTGACCCCATTTCAATTCTATAATCCCTCTACCTCACTCCAGTTTACTCCCTCTTGATCTAATATTAACCATAGATCATATTTTGATCTCCAATTAAGATAGGGATTGATTAAAATCTTATCTTTTAAGAAACTTTATGTGATCATTTCCAAAGGCCCAATTTTTTTGATTTTCAGATACTTTTACTTCCAAGATTCTACTACTACAATCATCATATAGAGAGAGAGATAACTAAATCCCAAGAAGCTTTTTTCTGTATAAATCACTTTCAAGGACTTTTTTCCCATATTTTCTTTTCTACCATAAGGAGGATATAAATAATTTTGGACCAATCTTTTGGTTTCTTTGAGGCAACCAAAAATATATTACCATCCTCCCCTTTTCTTTCTATACAATCCATATCAATCTCTTACGTTTTGATTCCTACTAACATATCAGTCAATTGAGCATATAAGGAGAGAGTTTATGAGGGTATAACTAAATAAATTCCATATCATCATCTTCTATCACTATAGAAATGGTTGGATTTTTTTTTTCTTAGATTTATCATATTTTAGATTGAATTTAATTGAATTTATATGTTTTAATTCCACTTTGAAAAGTTATTAGAATTTAAAGAAAAGAAGATATCTAGATTATATCATTTTTTACACATTAATTGTTGGTAGTTTATAAATTTAAATCTTGTTTCTCTAAGCTACTCCCACATATGATATATAGCATCACATTTATGTCTTATTTTTCCATATAACTAAATATATGTTTTGAAACTTTTGTAGTTTCATCCATCAAATTTATTTAAAAACTATTTAATCTTATGTTAGAAAATTGAGATCAAATAGATAATATCATAAACATGCAAGATCTAACATGTAATGGTAGGAAAGTGTAATCAACAAGAGGATGAGAGTGACTTAGCTTGAAAACTCATTGTTTGTGATTATTCTAATCTAGAATAATAATGGAAGAAGTTAGATATGGATTGTAAATACTTCATTTGTAAAATAGAGATTTACAAGTCCTATGGACATAAATTCCCTAAAGGGGATAAAACTGCCCAGGTGCTAGTGGCTATATTAGGAACTAGTGTCTTAGCTGTGAGTTTAGATATAATATTTGTAGGGTTTGTTAATATCACTTTCACTTTTACATTTTTCATTATGACGTTTTTGTAGGGTTTCACTCTCACACATGTACCGGAAAAAAAAACCCTAACAACCTACGCAAGGCCCAAACACATATTAAATGGAGTAAAATATGCATGTGCTTGAGTTGGAATTACCTCGACAGTCACCCCAATGTGATTTTCACCAAGTGTTGCACTAAAATTTAGACTCAATGTAGTTCTGATGTGTCTGTGTGTGTGTGTGATGGAATGTTGTCTGTTTAAGCTAGGTTTCACTTGTTCCAGTCACACCAAGATAATGAGCTACAACTAATTTTCCCTCGAGATGAATTTGTGAGATGGAATGCAGGGAATGATACAACCCAAATGCAATTATTCAATGTTTTTCTTTTCCCAAATATTAGATTGGAAGTAATATCTCAAGTTTCCCAAACCCTTATACCGACCCCCCGGGGGAATAAATAACCTCTCCTCCCCCCCTCTCTCTATATATGACCCAATATGATTCCTTTGTTTGAATTTCATCATTAACAACTAAAAATTTGACCCATTGTGATAAGTAATTTTTTCAGAAAAGATAACAATTGATGTGGTACTTTAAACATGAGAAAATGGGGAAAAGGATGGAAGAACCATAAGGGTAAAATAACACCTAGGCACTCCTATCCCTACTAGGGGTTAGTGGATGAGAGGATCTAAAGATAAAATAGAATATACTAAGATGGGTCACATGTTGTGAAATTTCCAAAAGTAAAGGGATAGTTCCATAAGATCATAGGATGAAAGAATAAAAATATAAAACAATGTACAAGAAAAGTGAAACAAGTGTTGTTAATGTCTAGTTTTCTTTCTTAGGAATCATGCTTATAATGGAATACTAGAAGCATGATGTAGTAGCACTGTGTGAATTATTTTGTGTCTACATTTTCCCCCACTTTATGGTGGTGATTTAATATTCGTTAGTATAAAGTAGATAGAAATAGTGTACCTTTTGGAGAGCCAAAGGAGTTTGTAAATGATAGCATGTTGAATGAAGATTGTAATTAATAGCATGTCAAATGAATATTTTGAGATGTGTATCATGCAATATAAGATGGTATAAGAACCCAAGGTGTGACCTTGTGTGTGTAGAGGAAATGATGCATGTGTTTGTAGCTTGGATATTTCCTTTGTTTGAGCACTTTTTTCTTGAGATTGATCCTTGTTCCAATTTTTTCCTTTGTCAGTATAAGGATGGACCTGTAAAAGAAGAAAAGTGTAGTCAACGCTCATGGTATATGAAATTGATCTTTAAATAAGATAAATTAGCATATACATGTGTATGAAAAATAAGTGATTCAAGGATAGAATACACTTGAATGTCATGAGAGAAGAATAAAATTATTCCTATATGTTTGTTGTATTGGAGATGGTTGGAAAATTTAAGGGTGTTCAATTCCCACATTGGTTTGAATATACTAAGGATTTAGGAATCTTATTACCACACTGAGTATTCAGGAAACTTGTCACCAAGGGAAGAGTATTGGGAGAGATTTAGGATTTTCCCTACATCTATTAATGCTTCCCCATGGATAAGTACCATTGTAGATGGTCAAAAACCCAATAGAAACTAAGCATGGATGACTTATTTGTTCCAATTATATTAGCGTCCTACATATGCCCTAGGTTTCACTCGTTATTTGATATGTAAACCAAGAAGATTAATTAGTTCCCTTGCTCAAAAATATAAAACTTTCCACTGAGTTTGTTCATGTTTTACTAAATAATAACGTGTAACTGAGTATCTACTATTGGATTTTGATAAAAACATGTCATGGAGAAACTATTAAACCTATGAGGTACCTTTTTCCCCATGACATAACAACCTAGGTGGGACACTAGTTACCATGGTTCCTTTTTGATTTGGGTGCTTCTTTACCTTCATTTCTTTTGGACCAAGTTTGATTCTGAACCATTTAATTAGCTCTTATTTGGTCATAAATTTTTGTGTACGATTATATGTTTGGTTTATGAACTACTAAGAGGGTAAAAAAATCACCTGATGATTTCCCCCACTCATTTGGGGCATGTGAGATGAACCAATGTGAGCACGAATAAAAAGAGGAAAGTTTAAAATGATGTGCACATCTGAAGAACGAATCCGGAAATGGGGGGAAGAGAATGTGCATGGTCAAAACCATGGCACATGAAAATAAATGTGAATAAGATAGTAAAAGGTGTTAGTGTTGAGTGGGGAAAATGGATAAGTACTAAGCCACGCACTGAGGTTTGGAACCATGTGTAAAGGGTGCAAGAAGGGTGAACAAAGGTGCACGTGCATACAGGAAGGATTAAAGAGCGAAGGTCAGTGCATGTAGACAAGTTTAGGAATTTGTTGATTGTACAAGGACATGTATAAAAATAGGAAAGTAGGGATAGAGTGGCATCCAAGCAATTTATATATAAATAAAATCATGATGGCTTAGAATGCACAGAAAGGAGCTATAATTGGAAAATAAAATCACATGCAGAACTACATAAAGCTCTTGCATGGAGAGGTCTAATAATAGGAATTCAAGCATGTTGTATATTTAGCTTAGTCTATTATTAGGACAAGCATGGGAGCAGGCTATTGTAAGCATGCATATTATGTAGGAAAGAGTGCATAGTAGGTGGTGAAGGGAAAGTCCTCACCCTATAAATATAGGTGATGTACCATTTTTTTGGATAGTTCACTAGATGTGAAAGAGTACTGTGTGAATAGGGAGTTCTAGTACATGAATATGTAGTTCTTACTGCAAGTCAGTTATGAGTCTGTCAGAGTGTGCACATGGTCTAGTATATGGATGTACTAAGTATATTTTATTTAGCTTCTCTGTTATGTAATTGATTATGGTTTGTAATGGATAACTATGTTTGGGTTGCTAAATCGACTATGTTTGAGTATGGAATTATGGGAATCCAGATCTTGTTAATCATTTTTTATGTTGATTGAGTTTCCTTATTATATATGTTTTTGGAGTGTCATGAGTCATGATGATTCCGTATATGCATGAATGGTTGATGTTGGTTATGAATGATTATGAATATGGTAAACATGCGTGCTAAAATTATTGATAGGCATAAACAAAGGAGGGACCTGGAGGTTGTACGCGTACTTTGGGTGAGCATCCACACTCCTCTAGATTGAAGGGGAAGTGCACTCATAGCTCTGTTGAGTGGGTAAAAAAATATTACATTTTGGTTCCTGTTGTCTAGGACCTCTTTTCATATTTTTCTATCAGGATGTTACATGTAGATGGTGATTTCGATTGTCCTTTGGATAACATTGAAAGCTAGATAGAAGACGATCAAGAAGATTTTTCATCAGAGATATAGCACTGGACCTGACTTTAATGAATGAAAGTGGGTAGAAGACAATCTATATGACTATTTGTATGAGATATTATTTAGTTTCTTCCCAGTAGAGTTGTACCATTGGTTGACAACTTACGTGGAAAATAAAGGTGTCCAACTCAAGAAAGAAGGCTTGGACGCAGGAAGACTATCAGACAACTCTTTGACTTCGACCGAGATGTGGACTAAAGTTGTAGATAATTGGTGGGAAGGTGTACTATGCATAGATATACTTTGTAATACATTATTTCAACATATTCATTGTCTAGAGGAAGAAAACTTTACTAGTTTTTGCGAGAACCAAGAGGATCCTATTTGTGCGTGATACCCTTAGCTATCAAGATCTTGATGGTAGAAATGAGAATGGAGAAATTACCTATGGAAAGATAAAACCTCCACCACATAGGGGTGGGAACAAGTTTGGGAAGGATGACAATGAGCCCTGGTGAAAGAAAGATAAAGAGAAGAAAGATGACTCAAGTATAATGAGGCATGATAGAGGCCAAGTTGATGTGTCACATTGATGTTCAAGAAGAATGATGATTGGAAGAAGTTATTAGAGCCTCATATGGAAGATGAAGATTCCACATTATCATGTTCCTTCAGACATTGGGAAACTGTAGTAGATAGACCCCATTGGCTTCTGATGAGAGCATGTCTAAGGTGAGAATGAGGACCACAGGCATGCATCTGACCCAGCCTGACTACCTAGCCCTTATGTAAGGTGTTCTAGATCCAAAGGTAGTTGTTGAAGAGCATCATAGTGAAGGAAAACAAATAGGATCTCTACATTGGGAAAGAGATACAAGTAGGCATATTTTAGTTTCAGCTAAGCAAGTCTGACAGATTAGAGATAGGCACATGGTAGTGCAACAGGTGCCAGTACTTGGGAGTAATTTTAGAGGATTTTTTACAGGTGATTCATAAGGGAAAAGTGTTGCATGCAGACCATTGAAGTAGTCTTATAGGTGCTGCTACAACACAAACAATGGGTGTCCAGTTCACCACAAAAAAATGGGACACATGGAATTTCATCTATAGGACCACATGTCATGGCGGGAGGCTCAGGAGGACTAGGACATCCACCATGTAGAGGTAATCCTGGTGTAGGATTAGGTTCTCTGTCTGGTCCTAACCTAAGGCAAGGTCCAACACCATAGCAATCATAATAAGCAAGAAAGAAGACACCTCAGGTTTTCTTTGAGATGTCTCTTTACTTTTCAGAGTATATAGGTGGAATATGCTACTAAGCATGTGCAAAAGTGTGAATTGTTATGGAGAGCCAAGGGCAATAATAACTTCACATAGAAAGGCAAGTCAATTTTCCACCACACTTCAAGGGTGTGCACAATTTTGGTATAGAAAGTATTATCCACATCAGACTGCAGTGGATTATGATGCGTTGTGCACTACATTTTTTGGCTAAATTTCACATTCCATAGTTTGATCAATGGAGTATTAGCATGCTCAAGGACATCAAGAAAGGCTTATCTGAAATTTTAAGGGAGTATAATGTGCAGTGTAAAACTCTCTTGTCTAAGCTATCTTATGATATTCATCAGGTACAACATGCATAGTGGTTCGTTGGAAGCTTGCTGACTCTGTTTTGAAGGGCCTTATCACATAAAACATTTACTAATCTACACAAGGATTTGGAAGTAACTCTATAAGCTAAATCATTTGCGAGTAAAGGAACTGGAGTGAGCCCTTTTCTTAAGGCACAATTATCAGTTATGGATAAACAATTGGAGAATCTCTCTTCCAATTTAGTGCATGATAAATGAAGTGGGTTATGGTGCACTAGTGGTGACATGGAAGTGATACTAAATATATTTGACTACACTAGAATGTACGTGCATTGTTTCAATATTTTGATATTTTCCATAAGAATCATGATGTTCAAAATCACCCCCCTCTTACAGTGCACAACAATGAAGAATGTTTCCATGTAATATAATATTTTTGATGCACATACCCATGATATAGCTGATTGACATTTGATATACTAAATTCATGAGGCATGCGAGATTGGATTACGATAGACCACTATGGAAAATATCTCTCAGGCACAGGAATCCTAGCCTAATGAAGGGAGAAACAATGGATATGGTGGATTTTGAGGTAGATATAGGAGTAGAGGTCATGGTGGTAGATGAAGGTTCATGTGTGGGACTTGTTATACTTGTGGGTCCCCAGATCATTACTAGTGCAAGTGTCCCAAAAACTAGTTTTTCACATACTGTGGCAAAGTAAACAAGGTTGAATATTTCCAATACATCTATGAGAATATGTATAATAACAAAAATAAGGAAAAAGTCATGGGAATGATCAATATACAGTGTGCGGATAATGAAAAATGGATGCCTAAGAAGACAACTACTCTGGAACTTCATCCTTTATTAGTCACTACACGTTCAGAAGAAACGTCCGCGTGTGAGCTTTTTAAAGTAAAGCCACATATCAGAAGAGAGTAAATTATGCATGTTATGTATTCAGATTTCGCTCATAAAAAAGAGGCCAACTAGGAGATCATGGGGGAAATAATAGATTTTCAAGGTGAGATATAGTACCTAAAGGAGCAGGAACATGAGAGGGAACATGCAAAGAACATTGAGCTTCCCCAAAAATATGTAGATAATCTAAAGGAGGTATGTAGGATGCTGAGGTAGGATTACATCATCCCATTACTAGGATAATGTCTACATGAGAATGTACCATGTGCTGGATTTGATCGTGAGAAACAGATACTTCATGTAAATTTACCACCACAAAACCATGAGTATGATAATGAGACTACACTAGATGTAGTGAAAGATGGTTGGTCGGTGAATAATATTTTGATTGACACATGCACCATGGTCAATGTTCTAACCTTGGATTCCTGGAACTATATGGCAAGGCCATAGTTATAACCATCGTATAATGTGTTGTATATGAAAAATAAGACAAGGGCCATGCCTATTGGGGTGTTAATGAATGCCTCAATTATTATTCAAGGATAAAAATTTACCAAATATTTTGAAGTGTTGGAGCTTGCTGAGGAAGACAAATTCCCAACATTGTTTGGGCATCCTTGGTGTTATGAAAACAATGCAAACTTGCGCTTCAATAAAATATATGTTAGTTTTGAGAGTAAATAGGAGTGTGTTGTCATACCCCTAGATAATGTGAAGTTTACGCCTTATGTCGAGATTGTAAGTGAAGAAGATCTAATTATAATATATGCACACACAGTACGTGACCATGAGAACATGGAACCATCTAAGGAAGGTGTAATTCAGTGGGAATATGTGTAATCTATCAGTGAAACTACCACCATTACTTGTGATGATTGGGCCCATAACACATATGATATGGTTGGATGGGGGGTCAAGGGAAGATTCACTTGGATGATAAGGCAAAGCATGATTAGGTGCTTAGGTAAAACTCGTTTACCTAGGTACATTGGAGAGGAAAAACCTAACTCCTTAGGTGTCATGAAAGAACAAGGGAAGAACAAGGGAGATAGAAAAAATATAATGGCCTATACCTTGTGCACAATAACAACACGCTAGTGGAAACACACAAAAATAAATGTTTGGGATAGTGGGAGGTTAGGGTAGCATTTTTGACAAGTTTTACTCAGAATAATGTACCTTCTCTTATACATAAATATGATGAAAAGACTCCAGCTTTGGTACATGTCCACAACTATGAGAGACAATGGGCGTAAGGCTAGGAGGCTTTACCATCATCTCTTTTGGTACAAAATTTCTAATCTACTATGTGAGGATGTGCATGAGCATGGTATATACATGCTGAGCTCAAGTAAGATAATGCAATTTAGCATGAAATGACTAAAGGTATGGTTCACACTTTTGATTATTTTTCTAACAAGCCACAAGTACATGATGCCTTTCATATTATGAAGCGAATCACACTTGGAGATAACACAAAATAAGAAGATCTTATGGTTCAGTTGTTGGGAGAACCTAGGATTGAGGTGTATGAATATATACAGGACACATACCAAACTTAATTGGGTCATGCATAGAGAGGGAAAGGAAAAAGGTAAAATGGTGTACCTCATTGATGATGAAGAAGTAGAGAACATGTACATTATCCATACATAAGGTACATGTAAGGTAATGGAGTATACATATGAAAAGGTACGTGTGTACTGTGTTCTTATGAAGACTAATAAGGTTAATATTAGCACTAAGGATGCACCTAAGGAGGTTATCATTAGAGGCTATTGGTCAAAATCATAGGTTGCAAAGATCAATGAGCTATTACGTGAATTCTAGGACCTATACCCAAGAGGTTACCATGATTTTAAAGGTGTTCATCCTTCATTGGGAGAGATGAAGATTAAGCTTAAAGAAGGCGCACATCCTATTCAAAGAAGACCTTATAAGATGAATCCAAACTTGTGTGTGAAGGTTAAAGAATAAATTTATAAAATGCTTAAGTGTGGAATCATTAAACCAATCACGAAGTGTAAGTGGGTGTTATCCTATAAAATTGAAAAGGGAAATTTTGCAGGTAACCATACCAAAATTCCGTTTTGGTCCCCTGAAGAGATCTGATAATGTTCAAAATGGCCTAAGAACTCCTTTCCGGAAATCAAGTTTTAAAGAACTTAGCCATTTTTCACCTTTTGAACTGGCTGCAAGAAATGGTGTGTCAACATCACAAAATATGTGCCCCTTTATGATCCTTTGGCACAGAAAATGACATGTCAACATAATCAAACATGTGCCTAAAACATGTGCTTAAGGTGCAAGAAAAATGATGTCAACACATTAAAATATGTGCCAAGTAAAAATCCCTTAGGTGCTGAAAACTTCATGTTGACATCTCCGGATATGTGCTTAAGGTGCTAAAGACGTTATGTTGACATTAGAGAAACTACGCCAAGGCACATTTGTACCTATGTCGACACTTTAAAAAGTGCGCCAAAGAAAAGTGGGTGGGGTAATTAATGCCAAATTTTCTATATATAGGCGCTTAACACCTATCATTTTCACGAATTGAAAATTGTGAAAAGCATTCCTCTACACCTCTTAGCTATCCCTGTTACACCTACACCTACGTGCCATTTTTTTAGTTTTTGGACCCCAATGTTGTCCTTCATCCCTTATAAAACCGGGTAAGTGGATTTTATCACTCTTATTGATTGTGGTTTTGTTTCTTGGTTGTTATGGTTTTAGGATTGTTATAAAGGTTAAATCTAAAAAATGAATAAACTACTACTCCATAAACCACCTTATCCCTCCTTCCAGATCTGTAAATCTGAGAAGGCTCTGCCTCAAAAGTGAGCCACTCTTTATATCCACTTATTGCTGCAAAACCCACAAACCCTCTCTTTGTCTTTTTGCAAAATCAAAAAGAGAGAAGAAATATGAGAAATTGTAAATAAAGTGCAAAATATTTTCTCCTTTGGCACACTATTTTTACATGTTGCACTCCCCACAGTCGTGCCTCGGTGCACTGTCTTTGTATGTAACATATCCCTCACCTGTGCCCAATACAAACACTTAGCAATCTTGTAAGTGCACAGGTGTAATTTGACCAACATCAACATTGGATGTTGTGTCCTCCAAATCCATGCCAAGAACATTCCCTTTGGGGAATTAATCTCCTTTGCAACACCTTCCATGCCTATGCCTTGGCACACCTTGAACTCGTGCAACATCATCCTTTGTAGCGCCCAGTTGAAGCAAACTTCCTAAGGCACTGGCGCATGAACCTTGACATCAGCATGCCATGTTGTGTGTTGCAAACCCATGCCTCGTGCCTTTCTCCTTGGTGCTAAAACCTTTTGTGAAACACTCCCTAAAAGTGTGCCCTTTATAATCCTTTGGCACAAATTTTCCCCTCTCTACACAAGTGCACCTTTTTGCATGTTGACATCCCTAAAAGTGCACCCAACCTTTTTAAGCCTCTGCAGTATGTTATGAACTTGCGCCTTGCGCCCTAAGCCTTATAATTTCTCATTCTTATTTTTGCAAGCTTTCATTATGAATAACATGATGGTTGACATGGCTCTTCTATGTTGGACCTCCTTTATTCTCCTTGTAGAACAACAATAGCTATCCTCAAGCCCACATATGTCTTCGTTAAGAAAAAAGCCAACCAAGTCTAAAGGTAAAGCTAAGTTGACAGAACAAGAGATGAAGTATAAATACCAGAAGGTCAAGATGCTTGACTCATACACGGAGAGTGATATCGACATCAGAGACTCAGAGCTCGGGCACATTGATATGGAAGACTTCTGGGCAAGAACCGACTAGGCCACTAGTGGTCCCTAGATGAACAAACTGGTGGGCAGTGGATTGCACTTTGCAGCTGGGCTTCCAATAAGTGCTATTAATAATGATTTCATCATGTTGGTGGCTCGATGCTATAACAAGGTCACAAGATGTGTCAAGGATAAAGAAGGAAAGAAGGTCATCGACCTAACTACTCGTCACTTTGAAATTACTCTGGACATTCCTCATCACAGGCAGTACATTGCCATAATCCTAGAAGACTGCAAGAAGGCATGGGACGACAATGAAGACAAATGTATGCAAATGATGAATGAGCTATATCTTAAAAACAAAAATCTGGTAAGCCGATGGCCATAAACCATCCACCACAGTGACTTCAGTGAGGAACTGAGTGATACAATCACCTTCCTGAGCAGAGTATATGGGCTTCCTGATGCCCATCATTTCCATAAATGGATGTTGAGGTAATTAGAAACCATGAGCAAGAATGTGCTTGAGCAGCGCATTGGCTGGGGAGAAATCATCAGCGACACCATATCCCAACAACTTCAACATGTCATGACAACTGGGAAGTTCTATATGAATTCCTATGTCGTATATGCTGCATCATCAATGAGAGATTTTGCAGGCCTGGCACGAAATGGGGTACGGCCTCAGGTCAAAATATATGAATACTACTTAGAGCTAAGGCTTGAGAACAACATCCCTTAGTTCTCAAAAATCAATGACGCCTTCTTCTATGAGGTGATCTACCTATTGAGGCTAAATATGAGGCATGGTCGAACTAGCCTGAGTGTGGTCACTATCACAAAGAAGTGGGGAGTATTATTCACGTAGTTTCCCACATCCACCTATCTCAGGGTGGTGAATTTTGAGGGTGAACCAACCAAGCTACCAAGGTGTGGAGGACCCAAGCTGATTCTCTAAGAGTTGTCAAGGAAACTAATTACATACCATGATAGATGCATGAAGAGAAAGAAGGGAGGAACTCCATCCCCCCTTAGAGTGGGCCGATACACTTGCACCACACTAGCCAAAGCATGAGAAATGTATGCCGAGCTTGAATTTTTGAACCTAAAGCACAACTTCCTGGCCAGGCCTACTTTTGATTGACAAGGTTTCCTCCTGTTGGCGAGAAAATTTGTCGAGTGGAAAAACTTGTGGATTTCTTGCCAACACTCTAGGAATCTAAGTCCCTCTACTTAACCGATGCAGCTGCTGTATGTGCATGCACATGAAAAGGTGAATTTCTATGGTGGCCTTTCGACCGGGGATCCAACAGGGGCACTCCACTGACCCTGCGGAAAATGATTCCATATACCTATAAGAGATCACTTTTTTTGGAAGTGAGAAAGGAAGTGAGAATAGAGGTTGGAGAACTAATGCTACAGGTAGAAAATCAGATTCCTACACACACACTAGTTAGAAACTTCATCACATGCAATTATGAGAAGAAACAACCCTGTAAATAACAATAAGACCAAATAGAATTTGATGAGAACAAAGTGTCATGAAATCCCTTGGTCAAAGAAAGCTAGAAAACCCTTCTTCTTGTATTGATGCTTGAACAAAAGTTGTACATAGTGTAGGAATGGAAGAAATTTGAGAGGGCAAGAGAGTAAAAGAAAATGGCTATTTCCTTTGCTTTCTCTCAAGGTAGAATGCACTCTTGAGTCTACAAGATCAATCACCAACCCTTTGAAATGGGAATGGCTTTACAATTTATAGAATAGAATATGACTCTCCATCTTCCTCATGACCTTTCGAATACCTTAATATGACTTAAGACTATTCATATTCCACTTTAAACATTTAAGTCCCTTTTATAATAGCAAGGTGACTTAATTTACATTATGTTTCTAAAGTCTCTTAAGTCATATTAAAAGTGCAAACCCCAACGCAAAATTAGAATATTGGAAAGTGAGAGAAAGTTGGGGGGAAGAGGAGAGAGAAAGAGGGGGATAAGAAGAAAAGGAGATGGCATTCCTAATGAATTCCACTCATCCTCGTTGATGGAAAGCTCCAAATGCAGTGAAACTCTGAATCTTCGAACTCCTTGCACACTGTGAAATTCCTCCAAATTATCTCATGAACATTGGCTAAGTTGAATGAACTAAGGTGGATCTTGAATGCCCTGTGAAAAATTACTAGGATGCTCCTGAACAATGATGTCCTCCTGAATGATTATCCTTGTACATCCCATTGTGCCAAAACTTCTCTTTGAGTGTAACTTACTATTTTTGGTAAGTGTGAAAAAAGCAACTCTCTCGATCCTTTGCTGAGTGTTGTGACCTTGATTCCCCTTTCTCCCTACATTCCTCACTCCTTCGGATCAAATTTATATTTTTAGCAAGTGCTCGAGGGCCCACTTACTATTTTTAGTAAGTGCCAAAAATGTCCATTCTGGTGGATTCTTATCTGTAGTGCACCTCTGATATCTTCATCTCCTTTGCAGGTTCTTCTGTTAATGACTTTCCCTAAATAGCAGTTCTTATGTAGTAGACCTACTATTTTTAGAAATTTGGCCTTTGGGAGTTGGATTGATGTGGAATGAAGTTTTTTGATATGGGTTTTTTCCCAATATCATCCCTTTGAAATTTCGGGTCCGTCCGCTTAATAATCCAGGAGATTTTAAAGTTTTAATTTTTGGACCTAGCAGTGCTTCTGGGTACGATAGCCATTAATGGACCTCAAAATTTCAGGTTTGGTTTTCTCCTCCATTTGTGAATAAAATTGTATTTTTGATGTGGTTTTTGTCTTCTGGTGCTTCATGTGCGATCTTACTTCAATCTGGAAACTAGTTTGACGGGAAATCTTACTTCTTTCTTCGTTGAGCCAGAAATGAGATTTCTTCATTGTGGCTGCTCTATCTCATGAGGGGGGAGTTTTAAGGTGTCTTTATAATGGTCTTGGATAGAGGAATGAACAGCAGCAAATGGTTTTTTGTTTCATTCACCGGTTTGTAGCATTTCTTTAGATCTTCATTTTTAGGCTATGGGGATTTTCACTGTTCTCTCCTTCTTGCCCTTCGTTTCTCCTTCTTGTTTTGATGAAAGATCCTTCTAAGACCTGACCTCAGGGACATGGGGGACATGAAATCCTGCCAGGATCTTGGTGTTGACATGTGTCCTCTCAAAAAAATGACTAAGTCCTAAACTACCTTTGAGAGGGTAACTTGGAATGCAGATAACTTGAGCTTCAAGTGGAATTTCTTGGTGAAATTTTATATGATCCTGACTGGAAATGGAATTTTGAATCCAATGATGTGGGTATAATGTATTTATTTGATCATATGATCCGTGAAAAATCAGATTTTTTTTATCTAGGACTCCACTTGTACCTGAGAAAAACTATCTTCTAATCATATTCGCCAAGGTGTTGTGAAAAATATTATTCCACCATCATGTAGGTCTTGGAATCCTATTTCCAAAGATGTTTTTTTTTACTTCTAAATCCATCCAGAGCTCCCAGAATCTTCGCTTGTAGCCCAACAGCTATTTTAGGCTTGTGTACTGCCTAGGCTTATGAACCCTATTTTCACTCAAACTGCTCCAAGTCTTTCAGAACTTCCCAAATCCTTCCAAAATCATTTCCATGAAATTATAAGGTCTTCCATTCACCTCCGTGTTGAATTTGGCCCTTCTGCTCTGCTCCAGGGGGTTGATCCAATCCCGGGAAGGCCAATAATAGCCCTTCCCTATATTGCCAAAAGATAAAATTTTCAATGAACTCCTAAAATCACCTAGCATAATATCATGACATTGGTTTGGAATTCATTTGGAATGATTGAACAGATTCGGGGTTTCTTAGGAATGATAAAACATGAAAATTTTGGCATAGGGGTATAGTTGTCGTGCTCAGAAATTGTCAATTTCCTTGTTGCACATTCTCATGACAACACCTCCCAAAGGAAAAAAATGATCCTATTCATGTCCCTGAGATCGAGGACATCTACAGTGACCTAACACATGAAATAGATCTCAAGTGGAAGGATCACTCCAGGCTGGCTCTAGAAGAAATCAAACACTATGGCATGGCCATCATTCCAAAATGATTCCAAGAACCTGATCAAGAAATTGATCAAGTTTACCTTGACACGGATGGGGATGATTGGCCATTCATAAAAATTGACAGAGCCAAGGCACCAAAAACCATTCAGGAAAGAGTCAAGCACATGTTATAGCACACCAAACATTGGTGTAAATAGAATGGTCTCATCTACCTCGGGGTAGATTTCACTTCTTCTCCTTTGGGAAGAGCACCTCCAAGGCCGGCCCAAGTTCCGAAAGGAAAAGGGAAAGACAAGGAGGGAGAATCAAGCAAAGAAGAAGCTCCTCAAAGCCCTCCTTCTACTTCTGAGAAGCAAGTGGTCGGCCTAGTCTCTCTAGGAAAAGAAGAAGAGACCACTGAAGTTTCAACAGACACATCCACTTAGGATGTGGTCACAGCTACAACCACTGAGGTACCCACCATTCCTTCTTCCGCTTCTTCTCCTCCCCCTGTTGTTGAAACATCTACCCCAATTGATGTTTCTTCTTCTCTCCCTTTCTCCCTTCCTTCTCCCACCTCTTCCATCTACTCCTCTCTTGCGGATCTTTCACCTAGTGTTCCCTCCATCCCATTGCAGATCCCTTCCACCTCCATGGCCCTTTCTTCTCCTATAGTAACTCTAGGCCCCACAAGCAGCAACACGTTAGACTCCTTGTCGATGCCACCACCAAGTGTCTCAACATTCTTCCTTGTGGCCTCTTCATTTGCTTCCCCTTTCACTTCCATTTCTTCTTCCATTCCCTCTACTCCCTCTCCCCTAAGTCCAAGCTAGATCTCTGACCATCTAGGTCAACTCAAGAGAAAGGTTCCCATAGCACCCATGGACTTCTCTGTCATTCCAAAGAAAGGGCCAAAGAAGCAGAAAGTGATAACTCACTTTTCAAAAAGCACTTCAGGAGAGAGGGTCATGGAGATTTCATATCCTGATCCAACTAAATAGAAGAAATATCTGTCTCCTAAAGACTTTACAGTGACCCAAGTCACCATGGGAACCTCATCTGAGAGCCTGTAGGGAGAGGCTTTGTCTGTAGTGGATGCCCTCTGTAAGAAACTTCAAGAAGCAAAGGAGGAGAAGTGGATACTAAAGGAACAAAACAAACACCTTCTCCAAGCTTTGCAAAGAATGGGAAACGCACCTCCTATGACTGCCACTGAGCCTCCTGAAGTTCTAAGTCAGGAAAAGATAAATGAATACGCCAAGATTGGTGAACAAGGTATGGCAGTGTCCTCCTGGATAGATTGAATCCTAAGAGATAGTGAGGAAATAATCAAGAAATTCACAAGACTCTACCAGGGTATAGATCAGGAAAAAAGGAAGCTGCAAGCAGTAGCAGGATCCCTCTCCAAGGAGTTGGACAATTTCATATTACAACATGAAAAATTTCAGGCAATGGTTGACTGCTCAGCTGACAACCTATTAAAGGTCGACATTATTGATCACCCGCAGGCACACCACAAAGCTCTCATTACACTGGATTACTGGGTTGATCAAATGGAGTATATCTTGGAAAGGATAGACAAAATCAAGGATGAAGCCTTGGATGCAAAACACAACATGGAGCAGATGGTTACAAAGATGGTTCCAGAGATGCTTAGTGTATCATTCACCTTTGAGGGAGGAAGACGATACAATCTAGATCTTCAAGGCTATCGCAACCCAAGGTTTTTCGCTAGAGGTCACTTTTGACCGAGAGTCTATCAATAACCTTCTGGCTTGCTGTGATTTTATTGGATTCTTGATTGAGGCATGCGAGGAGTACGTATGCCAGGCTAACTGACAAGCTCAAGACTGAAAAAGAAACTTGCGAAGTTATTGGCGACCATTTCAACGGTTCTAGACCATAATCAACTTTAGAAAATGATTAGCAAGTTTATGGTGTACCGAACTCAATGTCACATCACCTCTCTCGATCAGAAGCAAGACACTCCATTCAAGCAAAGAGATGACGATGAGTAGTTTCTCTTCTTGTGTACGCTTTGATCTTTTTGTAAAAAAAAATTAAAAGCATGTTGGCATTTACAATGACATCATCCATGTTGCATCATCGGATGTTGCCATCCAAAAACTTGCCCAAAGTCAACTTTTGACTTTTTAGATGTTTTGTAAATATCTTGTTAGATATTTTGTAAATAGTGGTTGGTTTCTTTTTGTCTTCTTGTCTCCTTCTTCTTCTATAAATACTAGAATACTTGTTGTATTCCGGGTGAAAATTTTTGCATGAAAAAAGAGGTGAAGAGAGAAAGACTTTGTGCCTTCCTTGTAACAGAAAAGATATTAATATATATGTTCAGAATTTGTGCTCAAAATATGTGTTATCTGCATCAGATCTTTCTTAAGTTAGATACTATGTTTCTATTCTTTTGTATTCATTCTTTATTATCATCATATGTTCATCAGTATTGCTTTATTTGTTTATGCATGTAAGTTTGGCTCTGTTTACTACCATCCCAAAGCATAAACCCTCCAACCTTTCTATTTTGGAATTCATTTCTTTTCTCCCTTTAGATCTACCTTCCTTCGTTCCTTCCCTCTTACCTTTCTGTTCACAGTTGGAACTACCTCTACTAGGATGAAATCCCAAACCCCCTGAAGTTAGAATAGTGTAGATTTACACAGATTCCTGCTTGATAGAATAACAATAAACCCGTTTCACTTTGATGTCTCAAAGAGGGGATTATTCCCTGCACACTGTTGGCCTGTTTCCCCACGACCTATCTAACCGATAGATTTTTTCAAACCAACACATCTAATGGAAAATCGCCAAATGGTTATTTGCCTACAGAATAATGTATCGATCTACATCTTCCATGTGTTGATAATTTCAGTCGTCAAATCAATTCTCTACCATGTATAATGTTTTCCTTTTCCATTGTTGTAGGTCCCACTCAATCAAAGAGGAACCCTCTATGAAGGTGTTATAGGACGCTAGATCTATTCATTCATTGATGGCAGTTTTTAGGGTACCACCAGGTGCGAATTGCATGAGAGATCATGAAAAGACCACATTCACCACTAAATGGGTAATATTTTCATATGTTCTGATGCCCTTTGGATTAAGTAATTCACTAGTAGTGTTATCATGTATAGTTGTGCAGGATTTGTATGACTTCATCCATAAGTTCTTGTAGGTTTATCTGGATTACTCAACCATCTATGGTTTATTCACAAAAAAATTGTGATAATTTGAGATTGATGTTTGAAATATGTAGGAAGCTAAGTATCTCCCTTAATTTAAAGAAGTGTATCTTTGTTACACACCGTTTAGCACTCTTCTTGGGCACATCATTTGTAAGGATGGATTGCTGGTAGACCCAGCTAGATTACAGTGATTGTGGGACTGGAAGAACCTACCAACAAGAGTGAGGTGCATAGATTTTTGGGGCATACTAGCTATTACAAGAAGTTTATCAAGGGATATACAATAATTTTTCCTCCCATGGAGGAATTTATTAAGGCTAAAGGAAAGTTTTATTGGGGTGACGTGCAATAGCATGTGTTGGATACATTAAGGAAAATCTTTCCACCATACCTATCTTCAGCTTCCACTCATGTTTTCCAGCAACCCTTTCATATTGCATGCTAATCCAAAGTAATTTATCACCACAACTCAACAAAACTGGGGTTATGGATGCTATTTTTGGAATAGTAAAGGGGGATGATTTCCTATTTATTCATGTTTTTCAAGCATTGTAGAAGAGGATTTTGATGTAACAAGGTGTTATAGGATATTTTCCAGCAAGTTCCATTTTATGGAAGAATTATTCTTTCCTTTCTAATCTATTTTACATTTTTGTGCATTAAAGGTAGTCATTCTTATGTTTTATTTTCCCTAAATTTATTGATTTTAATGCTTAAGCTATCTTCCCTAATGTAAAACAAGCATTTGTGATAAAATTTTAGTATGCATGATTTTGTAAACTATTATTGTGAGTCATCCCTTAGCAGCTTCAAGTTTTTCCTTAAAAATCACTCACAATCCTTTGGATTGTGTAAGTTTTAGTACTTGTTTTTGTTAACTTGTACATGTTCCTTTATCAAAAATCCCCAAAACCTTTGGTTTATCACCTCATTTTACCATTTTTAGTTTTCTTTCTAACCCTTTACTCCACTAGCTTAGTTTAGGGATATGTTGAAAGGGAACCAACCCTTTAAAATCTTGATATTCACCTCACATTCGAGGTACCCACAACCCTGAAGTGTCTCAATTGTATATCCACTGAAGTGAGGAGAGCAAGAGAGATAAAATATGTCATTTATCAAACAAGGTGTACTTCTGTTAGATAATAGCTGATACACATTTCAAATCATTTGGCAAAGAAAACCTAGAGTAGTCCACAAGTCTAAATAAAAACTAATAAGGTTCAAAGTTGCATGGTGTCAAATGTCAAGGATAAAAGGAATGATCACTATAGATTTCCATTAATTTCATAGTTGCATTTTAAATAGGAATTGTAAAAAATATGTGTGACTTAACCCTTCATCAAAGTATTATGTGCATTGCTAACAATAACACACATTGGGGAAAGTTGAGGGAAGTGAATGTCCACGGATGATCTCCTCATACATTTGTCCATCAACTTCGTGCATTTTTTTTCCATATGACCCTATTAAACACTTGGTCAGGAAACCTATTTTACAAAGGCACATTTTTTGTGGATACTCCTTTTTCAGGAATTTGATTTTACAGTTGCATTAAAGCTAGGCAAGAGCAATTTGGGACCTTACCATTTGTTAAGGATCAACTCTGGAGAGGAGGTGCAAAGTATTGAAGACACTATCCCTAATGCACAATTTTTCTGGTTGAAATGTGCACCAACTAATTTAGAGGACATAGTAGTATTTTTACGCATTGGGCTTATGCCATAAAGAATGAAGACCTTAGAAAAGAAGTAGCTTATTATTTGAGCAACACCATACCATATTATTGAAGGGGACCTGTATAATATGGGTAGAGATGAAGTCTTGTGCATATGTGTGCTTGATCATGAGCACAAAGCAATCATTGAGGAGGCTCATGAAGGGATAGAAGGAGGCCATTATGCAAGAGATGTTACTACCCAAGATCTTTTTGGTTGGTTTATGGTGGGAGAAATTATAGAAGGACACTAAGGATTTTTTCAAAGCATGCGATAAATTCCAGAGAATTGGAAAGCCTGGATAATATAGTTGAGATCCCATTATGGCCTATAGCAAAAAGTGATCCTTTTGTAAAAAACGGTCGATATATTTTATATAGCCTATTATATCACCCGTGTGCAGGATATGTGTGTGTTACATCTATTACATGTATTGATTACTTCAAAAAGGTGGGCATAGGATGAACCTACAAAATATTGCACTACATCAACTACAACAAGGTTCCTTTGGAAAATATTATCAAAATGTATGGATGCCCATTGAGTGTGACAAGTGATAGAGGAACTCTTTTTTTAAATGAGACTATTATAATTCTATTTGGCAGAGTTTATGGTAACGCACAATAAGACTACTCTTTATCACCCTCAGGAAAATAGATCTATTGAAGATTTCAATAAGATCTTGGGACTAAACACTCATGAATATACATGATGTTGGATGAAAGGATCGAGATGACAAGGTATCATCATTTATTTGGGTATACAAAACAAACCTATAAATACTTGAACAAGGCCAGACCCTTTCAGTTGGTGTTTAGCGTAGAGGTTGTACTACCTGAGGAATTTATGTTACCATCACTACTTATTACATAAACAAGTATTGGATGATGAACATGTTGTAGACGAGTGCATTGACAGTTGATGATGTAATTAAATGAGTAACACATCATTGTGCATTGAGCCAGAAGACAAGAAAGGAACAATAGATTGGCTTGGCATGATAGGACATCGAGAAGAAGTCTTTTCAAGTTATCAAGATTGTTCTTATGTATGACTCTAATTTTGTTCTGCCACCTAGGGAAGTTTAAAATTTCTTTGGTTAGGACCCTTTGTAGTGACCAAGAAACTAGAATCAGGAACATGTCAATTGTAAGTGTTGGATGACACTTTGTTGATCAGTTGCTTCAATGGGAGTAGGATGAAGCCTTACTATCTAAAAATATTCCTTTATGTTTATAATGACCAGCCATTTGATAGCTATTTATATTAAAAGATATCCCTTTCATGTCTTTTTTTTCTTTCTTGTTTTTCTGTAATAAGAGCATTCACGCATAGGAGCTGATTATTGCTTATTGAGTTGAAGCACAAAGGACCATACATAATTTTTGTGTGGCATGTAAATAGATGTGATTGTATGAACAAGACATTTTTAGATGATGGTACTTGTCTTGGATTTGTCTGAAAGGGGTACACGTGAAAATTTCAAAATAATGGTGTTCAAGGTTACAAGGAATACGCAACACAAAAAGGTGGTTGTTACAGCTGTTGCAAGTGCTTCAAAATGATGGTGTTTGAAATAAATTGCTTAAATTTGGAAACCACGTGAGAAAAAGGACACACAATGTAACACGAGGGAGGAAGTAGTAGGATAGACTACTTTTTTTATAGTGTAGAGGAAGATGGGTTGTGGCACAGAGAAGTACATACAAGGATGAGTGTAACTTGGGGAGTAGTTGTGCCCCAGAAAGTTATGATTGCTGCTTGCAGAAGAAAGTAGGAAAAAGTGGGGAAGAATAAAATGAACATTTAATGCTTTAAATTAGTGGTAGATGAGAAGTAATTATTGCAATAAAAATTTGGAAATCTATAAAAGGAGTGTGGGTGAGTTCATCCGTACCCTACCTTATGAAGAGTTTGAGCATTTGAAGAGCGAAGAAGTGTGAATTTGTGTGAAATTACGAAGAACCAAGGATATTAAAGTAAACTAGAGCAAGATAACACACATCTTAATTTAAGAGCTCTTTTAGTGGAATTCAGAGCATGGGGAATGTGTGAAGGTTGAGATTTGATGGTTTTTCATTCATCAAGCTAGGGTTTGCAGAAGAAAAAGTGCATAGAATTGGAATTAGGGCATATGGTTGTGGAAAAACTAAGCTTGGCACAAGGTTGGACTAATTTTTAAAGCAATGAAGGGAGGATAGAGTGAATGCTTGACACATAAATTTGAGAAAGATCATCCAACACCTAGGGTATATAATCTTATAAGTATGAAGTATGAAGTTTCTTAGCTAAACAATGATATTAAAGAAGGCACCCATAGTGTCACCCAAAGGAAAAGGTAAGAATAAGAATCTCAAGTAGAAGACACACTAGAGGAGAGGTTTTCATAAATGCAATACCTAGGTGATGTTATTGTAGTGTAGTCATGGGAGTCACACTTGACCATGTGCAAGATAAGTGACTACAACCATCACTCAAATGTGCATGAGGCTGAAATAAAAATAGAAGTGTTGAAAAAAATGGACCAGAAAACTGAATACAAAAAGTTGTTCTATGATGACAAGGTAAAAAAGGACTTAAAGAGTGCATGAGTTTTCAATTTATATGAGTTTCCCTTATTTTGAAAACCTGAGCGTTTTTATCAATGGTTAATGTCACGGGTCCATGAGGACTATTTCTACTTTGCGGGAAGAATAATGTGCATAACTGCACAGTTGATTGGGGAAGTCACAGGTTTGCTTAGCTCAAGCCTTGAGATAGAACAAGAATTGGATGATGAAATAGGAGTAGAATCCATTGTCATCATGTTTAACTACCAACGGGGAGGACATACAATGGATGTCATGAATATTAGTGACCCAGGAACAAGAGTTTCTACTTACCTTATCAGGTAAAAGTTGGGCATGTCAAAAATGTGGACATAGGTAAATAAAAATGGCTTCCTATAGTATAAATATGGTGTGGAAGACTGAATACAACATTGTGTAATTCATTTATGAAGGAATAATTGAGGAAGCAAGGGTGCAGGTCATCAAAGGTGAAAATATAAATTGGGGGATCATCCTTCTCTTCATTTTCTTCTGTGAGATATGAGTATCAGATGGGTTGAATAAAAAAATATGGAAATATCCAATGGAGAATAAGTCCCCAATGTAAATGTTCACGTAGTATTTTTGTGATGGAGGCGTTAATAATACATACAGTCTCTGAGTTGAAAAATTATACAGATGAATGTGTGAAGCATTCAAGGATGAATGGTTGTGTATCGAGGGAACTACCCTCAGTTTTTTATGGAGAGGTTGAGTTTTCAGTTTATCAACCTTATTGTTTAGGGATATTTTATATGAAAACTAGAGATAATATTCCCTGGTACAAATTTCCTTACGCCTTCACTACCAAGTACTTCTAAGAATCATTAGATTTAATGTTTTATGCGTGGAAGTTGGAGTTTGATGTAGAAATTGTAGGTATCGATTGCCACACATTATGTACCACGTATGTATATCCTAACAATTCAACATATGTTGAGACAATGGAGTCTAACAATATAGATATCACTTCTGAGACTCTTGTAGTAGGCAAGGAAGCGGTAAAATTCTGTATCTATCTGAGGCCTAGATTGAAGGATGGTAGGTATATTGAAGGAAAAAACCTTCCTCTCCAAATATCACCAAGGGGTAAAATGACTATGGGAACCAAAAGACTACATGAGGATACCCCTCCCAGATAAGAAGAATAACAAGAAATATAAAAATATGAGGAGGAGGTGGAGGTGGAAGAAGAAGATAACACTAGGCTCGACCAAATTCACAGGAAAAAGTTGAGAAAAGGCCGCAAGGGAAAAATTAGTGGTGCAGGGACTTAAAATAAACAAGGAAGTCACCAAGGGTTAATTTAACCAAGCCAAGCACATGGAAGAATACCCTCCTAAAAATAAGAAGGTGAAGGATGGTAACAACTGAAGACAAAAGCAAAAATATGAGGAAGAGGCTATGCACAATGAAGAAACTCTGACCATCAATAATTTGGATGAGGATGAAGAATATATTAAGGATGAAACTTTGCATCATGACCCAAAGATGCAAAATACGTGTAAGGAAGGCTCCGAGGAAGAAGAGGGAAACAAAGGTGATGGAGAGTCATCGAGAGAAGGTGCAAGTAGTATGAACCTGAGTGCATAAGAGAAGGTTGCAATAGGAAGGAGCACTAATGATCCGTAAATTTCTACTTTGGAACTCTACGAATCACACAAATATGTTGTCCTACTTTTAACTTGGAAAATGAAAGTTTATCTTAAGCAATTAGAGCTTCGTGGCTGATTTTCTAGTGTTATAGAAAGGAAATTGTAGAGAAGGAAATAAAAAAACTTCAACACCAACAAGTTTATCCTGGTAGCCTCCAAGGAGGAAAACTAGTCGGGAAGGGAAATTGCTCTTTCTTCCCACTTTTATTGGTCTAATATAGACAATTAAAGATTACAATAAGTATGAAAATAAGCAACAATGTAAACCTTCTCTCCAAGTACTTGCTTCCTTTGTTTTCACACCCTTCTCCTAAAAATTCCCCTCTAGCACTGAAGATCTTTTCTCACTACTCTCATTACTCTCCTTCTTGATCTCTCTAGATCTTGGAATGATTTGGTTTGCCTTCGAATTTCTATTCTCTTTCTCCTTTCATGCAGTTATAGGCCTTCTTATGTCCTCAAGTGCATTGGAGGATGTGAAATGGCATGGAAGGGAAGAGACATGGCTGGGCACTTCAAATTTGTGTCCATTCATGCTCCATTCTTATTTTTTGTTCTAAAGTGTTAGGATCACTACCCTAGTAGAACAACAGTCACAAGACTGCGGCCCTAGCTAGGCGGAGGTTTCAGGTCCACCACCCTGTAAGGTGGTGGTTCTGAAACCACTACTCTACACAAAGAGGAAGTTCCTTCTAGAACCTTCGTTTACCTCATTTTATTCCTTTTTCTAGCTTCTTCTTCTTATTCAAATCCCTCTCGCTCTCCTTTGAGTACCACTTGGTCTACCTTGGCATATTCTCTTGTCCAACCTGCCAAAACTCCTGTGGATCTCTAGTTTTCTGCTCCAGTGCTACATCCTCCTCTGAGTTGCCTTGAGCACAATAATCTTGGGAAAGCAAATTTTGTATCTCTCCTTATTTTTCATACATAGATGGTGTTAGTGAATGCAAGCTCTTACAACTTGTTATCGCATGCATCTGCATGAAGTATGGCTTGAAGGTTTCTTCTCCAACCTGCTCAAGTATGGCGAAGGTCCCATATAGTAGTGGTTGAGTCATTTCCTATCGTTGTCTCTTGAGATGGATTGGAAAAATCCTCTCCAAGTACGTTGCTACTATAATCACCACTATTCCTTGTATCTCCTCTTCTTCTTGATCAGGTCCAGTGAATCCATAGGTAGATACGGTGTCTGCACAGTGGAAGTTTATTTTTCTCCTTGAATTAGTGATGCATATGGTGGCTTCTTCTATAAAAACTGACAAGTGCTATCCAAATTCTCTAGCCTTTGGTTAGAAGTATCTGTGCTCTCACGTCTATTTTGTTTTTCTTCCAATGAAAGAAAACAAAACCGATGATTTTATTGAATAAGTCTTGGTGTTTGGTTGACACTTACCATAGCCTTCTTTGTTTTGCTTTGGTGTTCCTGGATGTTAAAACTAACTCCATCCTTGACCCATCTGAACCGGTTCTCCCTCCTTATGAACACAACATCCCTGGAATACAAGTAAGGACTTCTGAAGACAACGTTAAATACATCAATTGGAATAATATCAGCCTTTAATACATCTATGTATTGGGTATTTATCCCAAACTAAAACTTACACTTCCTTGTAAAATTTATTTCTACACCCTTCTTCACCCATCCTAGTGGGTATGGATGTGGATGCACATAAGTTTCTAGACCAAGCTGCTCTACAACCGCATCAGAAATCAAATTTGACTAAGAACCAAAATCTACTAAAGTATTTACCTTAGTCTTCTTGATTTGGATTCTGATTTTAAATAGCTTATTCATCTCTTCTTCTTCTTCTACTCCATACATGTTAGTGGCCATGCATCCCAACCTCTCGTCTACATCCGAATCATCCTCAATCTCCACCTCCCTTTCTGTCTTCACAGTGGGCATGGATTTCTTGTAATCCCATGTTAGGTGCTTTGGGTGCAATTCTAGATGCAAATTCCAACATGTGGCATCAATATGTCCATTTACATCACAATTCTAACAAAAATTCTTAGGATATTTATAAGTATGTAAATTATTAGCGACATATTTAACTTTCCATTTACCTCTGCTACTTGTCATCCCTTGTTCTTTGTCTTGTTGTTTTGTTGAATGGTCTCCCTTTGGCTCTATTTCTCCCTTCTTATTCTCATCATCAATGTAGTATGCTTGTATACAGGCTTCATTGATATCCTTTGGCTTCATGGACATTACCTTCCTCTAAAGGTGAGTGTGAAGTCCTCCCAAATACTTGGTTAGAATATCCTCATCCTCCAAATCCATATTAAGTGACATGGCTTATCTCCGAAATTCTGTAGTGTAGTCTTGCATGCTTTGACCACTGCCATGTCTAAAGTACTGCCACTTAATCATCATGTCAGTCTTATGGCCAATAGGATATAAGTTATCTCTAATCAATTCTTTAAAACCTTTCCAAGTACTGACAATAGGATGTTTCTTCTTCTCACAATTGGCTAGATGGGTTTCCCACCAAACCAGAGCATGACCTTCCATTTTGAGATGTGCAAAGGTTATCCTTTGTGCCTCAGTAACATTTTGCACACTAAAGTAGACTTCCATTTGTTTTATCCATTTATCCAATAATTCTGCATCTACTTTTCCTTCAAAATTCTTTATTTCCACTTTCGTTTCAACTTTAAAAGGTGCATGTGCAGATTTTACCTTCTCACTTACAATTGGCATCTCTTCATGCTCTTCCCATTCTTCCTCTTTATGGATCTTTTTGATACTGAATTTTTTGGCTAGTGCTCGAAACCACTGAGTCCATGGAATCTTTCTTAACTAAAGTCGTCTTTCGTAGATCTTAAAGTTCTTCTTGTTTTCTATATAATCTATCCATCATGGTCTCTATCATCTCTACTCTATGGACCAAGTTCTCTTCCTCCATTTGAGCTCAAATTCTATGTTTTCCACTTCTTTGTAGAAATATATTTCTCGTAAGGTAAAAATTATTCACCTTTGGACCTTGTCACTGTCATACAAAATCACAGGAAAGATTCGAATACCACATTCTTGGATATATAATCAACTCTGATACCAAAATGATTCGTAAACTTCTACTTTAGAACTCTATGAATCACACAAATATTTTGTTCTAATTTAAACTTGGAAAATAACAGTTTAGCTTGAGTAATTATAGCTTCATGACTAATTTTCTAGTGTTATAGAAAGGAAATTGTAGAGAAGGAAATAAAACAACTTCAACACCAACAATTTTTATCCTCGAAACCTTCAAGGAGGAAAACCCGTCAGGAAGGGAAACTACTCTTTCTTCCCACTTTTATTGGTCTAATATAGACAATTACATATTGCAATAAGTATGAAAAGAAGAAGCAATGTAAACATTTTTTCCAATTACTTACTTGCTCTGTTTCTACACCCTTCTCCTACAAATTCCCCTCTAGCAATGAAGATATTTGCTCACTGCTCTCTTTACTCTCCTTCTCGATCTCTCCAGATCTTCAAATGATTTGGTTTGCCTTTGAATGTCTATTCTCTTGCTCCTTTCATGCATTTATAGGCCTTCCCATGTCCTCTTGTGTACTATAGAATGTGAAAGGGCATGGAAGGGAAGAGACATGACTGGGTGCTTTAAATTCACATCCATTTCGTGCTCTATTCTTCTTCTTTTGTTCTAAAGTGTCAGGACCACCACCCTGAGTAGACTGGTAGTCACAGGACCACCGCCTTGGCTGGGTGGCAGTTTCAGGACCGCCGCCCTATAGGACAGAGGTTTTTAAATCGTCACTCTGCACATAGTGTCAGTTACTTCCAGAACCTCCATTTACCTCATTCTATTCATTTTTCATGTTTCTTCTTCTTGGTGCTGATGGAACCGATGAAGTGGTGTGTTTTTTTGGATCCGTATGGATCAAATGATGGAAGGAATAAAAAGGAGGAATTCTTTCAAACACCTGAAGTAAATTATATTAATGATCAATCAAAAAATTTGTGCGCAAGATTCTAGAGCTTAGTGCAAAATAAAGATCTCTATGGTTGGGAGGTAATTGACCCAGAGGGAGAAACCATGCACACAAGAAAAATGCTTTCTTGGAACATGTAGAATCACATGGAGGAGCTTGAATTTGAAATCAATAATGAGGTGTATTTTATACCCAAGATGAATAAAGCACCGAGAACAGTCCTCACTACCATCAAACCCATAGAGTTAGCTGATGAGTAGGGTAGAAATTCTCTAAATAAGATGACAATGGAGGTAGCGTGCAAAAATATAGACAAGGGGGCCACTATTAGGGTCATTTTAGAAGATAAGAAGGACAAGGAGCATGAATTCTAGTGACTTACAGAGGAGCTAGGAAATTCAGAAAAGTGCGTCAAGTATGCCTTCAACAAGATTGTTCATATCACACATCTAATTATAGCAATGCGCCCCCACCTAGAGGAGAAGGCTAAGGATGAATACCCTTCATCTTTGCATTACTTGGAGGATCTAGTAATAATTATATTACATGAGTATGTGCAAATGTCATCGGAAGAATAGTTGAACGCTGAGTGGGAGAAGAATAAGAAATCAGTAGCGCACAAAATAGTTGAATATTAGGTGTTGAGCACCATGATTAAGGACACACTGAAAAATGAACGGTATGTGATGAGCATCGTTGGTAATCGCACTTTAGTTATCTTATTTTTTTCTATCTAGGGTGGTTTCCATAGCTATTTGTAACAAAGGTAATAGTTGGAATTGTTCTCACTACTTATTTAATAATTAAGTTAACAAAATTATATACTAAGTGCCATAAACAAATGAAGTTGGTTGGTAACAAAATATTACTGAACATAAAATTAAAATTACTATAAATGATTAAATGTTTATAAATCAAATGAATTTGAAATGATAGAAGGAAAATACACAGGAAATGATCCCGTCATGTTGGGGAGGAGTGGCCCTTGATCCTTCCTACTGATCCAGTTCAAAGTTACAAGTCACACCAGTAGAGTTTTCCCCTAAATATGTAATTTATTGATTGAAGGAAATTCATTTTACAATGATCAATCAAACTAATCTTTTAATCCTACTACACTTTCTCTTTTATATTCAGAGCAGACCATGTCTTCTTGAAAGAGGGATAGTTATTTGAAATAAATGACAACTACTTAACTATAAGATACCTACAATAACACTAATTTTTTAAGAAGTTACAATTGTGAAAGGATTAATCTATGTCATGTTTGGATTGAATTCATCCTAATAACTACATATAAGGCCCATAATTGAATATTTTGAGATGCTTAATTAGTGTCAGAAGATATTGTAGATCCTTAATTTATTCCCTATAATCATGATGATTATAAGTCAATGAGTGTTTGTCTGCTTCATGTCTTTAAGAAACTAAAGTTAAGTTGGGATTGCATGGACCTCATAATACGCATGAAGGTTGAGGTAGTGGTACACATTTCAAGCTCCTATCATTGAGTCCACTGGTGTGTTAGCTACATAAAATCCTCGTTCAACCATCCAATCCATTTTCCTATTTTGTGTGAGTTCCTCATTTCAAGTTAGTCCGAATCAATGATATGGATGAGTCCTACACTTCACAGTGATTCTTTCACTAATGCAAAGGAAATTCCTACACTATAAGGTGAGTATTGCGCTAGTGCATAAGTGATTTATGTGCTATTTTGTAGTTAACTCCTATGATGAATCAAGTTATGCTTTTCCAAATACATTATTAATACTCATAAACATTCATTTAAGATATATTTGAAGAAGCAATAACAAGATGAAAATAATAATAATATGCACAATATTTCCTTCCAAAACATAGTAAAGTATTAATTATAAAACGTCAATATTATACATAGTGTCAAATGATATCATGATAATGCAGGGTTTCACGTAGGATAAAACATGGTAATACAAAGGTCATCACACCCCCACACTTAAGATATAACAGGTCCTCCTACTACCTATTCAATCTCTCAACAATCCTTGAACAATTGTATTCATTAGAAAAGGTTTGCCAAGTCTTATCTAAATCAGTGTTAAAAAACCAAAGAACTTTATGACCGCATTCCTCTAGGTTGTGTAAGTATCTTCAGGTTTATCATCAGTAGAATTCCATCGTTGAATAGGGGCTATTACTAATGAATTCCTATAACTAATTCCAACCCACTTTTCCTTCATCTCAAGAACAATATTACAAAGGTCTTTGGCCCTTTTTAATTACCATTGGAGGATAGTTGGGGAAATTACCCCCTTCATCTAGGCCTCTAGAAGAATTACATATATCACTTGGTAGGAAATAAAATTAACATTAAACATTACAAGTTTTTGCTCCCTAGAATCTCTTACACAAGTTTTGAGAATTTCCTTATACCTATCCACCAACTGCAAATAATATACCTGAGACTGAAATCTTGTGAAAAACCAGATGGGTCACGGAGATCATGCCTTATTAAGAGGCCTATATTATCTTCTTCTCAGAAATATGTTCCTCTATGCTCCTTCCATTCAAACTAATGCCTCAAACTAGAGATGAATTTCATCATCTTTACCTCTACCACACATAAATTAATTGTAATATCAATCTCTTCAGGGAAAAGGAACTCATGAACATAAAATTCATAGATTAGATTCTTAGCAACATCATGTTTTGTTGTGTATGCTCCAATAAAATATTTATCATCATCAAATTATATATCATGCATATAAAAAACTATATATTTCTTCCACTTTAGGAATTTATCCTTTAAAAATAGGGCATAGAAGTTAGAAGGATCCCTGCATGAGAGGGTCTTGATCATACAACTAGAAAACATTAAGCACATTATCTCGAAGCAACTTGTTCTCTTCCTTTAAAACTTTATTTTCATCATCAAATCCCCTGAGCCTATAACACTCCTACATCCACTTAACCATTCCTCTCAAGACAATAATTTGAGGAAACACAAAGTCTTTCTGAATTATTTGTTCTAGTGGTGGCCACAGGCTCTGTTTCCTTATTTTCTTGCAAAATTACAAGTGATGTGTTTAACTCCTCTATCTTGGTCTGAAAGGAAATGAATCAGTTTTTCCTTTTCCTCTAGAGTATGCTGAAGTTGAAGAGTGGATCCTCTTCTTGATGTTCTATGGTTTGATGGAGCTATTGGATTTTTTATCTTTTTCAGACTCCATCTGAGAGAAACTAGAATTTATCTTAAAGGAAGATTTGTAGGTGTATAATTATTTCTTGGGCGTGTTGGAGTTCAAAATGAATTTTGGAAAGATGAGAATACTTGTGGAAAATTTTATCAGAATATGGAGGGGAACTAGGTTCTCCTTCTATCATGGTGCCTTACCTTTTTCCAAAATAGGAGAGTTAGTAGTTTGTGGTTGGGGTTTGATCAAATTTATTTTTCAGAAACTAGAATAGAGGGTGATACAAAATGAGGGTTAGACACAAGTGGTGTCTAGAGTAGGGTTTGTATAATAGACAGCTGTCTCATATTCTTCTTGGGAAGGAACATTTTTGCTTGGGGCTCATTGAGGGTCTGAGCAGGCCTAAATGTCTTAGGAAATTTATTAGGTCATTCTAAAGTGGAAGGTCCTAGTTCTAGAACCAATTCAGGCTCTAGGGCATAATTTTTCTATAATTTCATCCACTTCTTAAGGCCGTGTCTTTTCTTAACAAAATGATGCTTGCAAATTAAATGTATTAGGCCTTGGAATTTCAAGTAAGAGGTGCCCCAATCGGAAATTTTTCAGTGGTAGAGGAGATAGAATCAAACAAGAACTAAGGTAAATTTACTTTGTTCTGGGCTTTAACTTGGCCATGGTGAAGGTGGATAAGAATTCTCAAAACATGGCCCAAAATGATCTCATATTGACCCTCACTGGTGAAATATTTTATTATCCACTTTGCCTACTCCCACCCAGGGCTTAGGGAGAGTACTTCTTTTTATACCTTTAGCCTTTCCCTTATTTTCCACAACCAGTTCTAATTTTTCTTTCTTTTCCATAGAAAATCTTTTAATAATTTCATAATAGAGGGTCATATAGTTAACCGATTGACCCTCTTCTAGTATCCATGAAAGATGGCTAATTATAGTGGGACTAAACAAAATATTCTTACCTCTTACGGTAGCATATCCCTCCTCCATGTTATTTGCAAACTCCTCTATCATTTTTGGATTAAACTCTTTGTATGTAAGCATGAAATCAATCCATCCCTCCTTTTCAAAAAATTTCCACTAAATTTGCATTAACTAATATTTCAACTAAATTTTTTGGTTCATGCCTAAGTCTGAACCCCATGACTGGTGCTTAAAGCACAAGAAATGATTACGCACAGTTGGAAAATAATGGAGCACAAGACTAGAGACACAATTTCATATAAATGGGAATAAACACAAGAATGGAAATGCCGGATTTAAAGGAGGACAGTGAAAATTTGGAAAGAGACAAGGGAGACAAAGCGGTTATATATAGAACAACATGAATTGGGAAAGATTTAACAAATCCTAATGTGATAGCGATAAAAGGAGGGAGTAATTGGGTATGTGTGGGTGATTAATATGGAGACAAATGGATGGCATATTTTTTGGGATATGCGATGAATGGGAATAAATTGGGAATGAGGGAGGTTATCAATTTTCATGAGTACAATAATGAGCATTCCATGAATTAAACTTTACAATATTTAAGAAGATAATAATTATGCATAATTGATTAATTTCACTTGTCACATCTCTGGCTATCATTTAAATGTTTCTTTGATCCTCCCTCCATGTGTTTTTCTTCATTTATTACCTACATGATTCAGGGGTGATGACCGCCATTGTTGGTTTTCAATCACTTGCTCTCATTATTATTATTACTTCAATTTTTTTCTCTTTTTTATAAGCAGTTGTTTCCATTACTGGTTTTCATACAATAATTTAGATGATGATGGCAACCATTTCTAGTTTTCATTTACCTCCTTGTTCTTATTTCTGATAAATAACTCAGCCTCTGAGTTTAATTTGACAAAGAGACTTTGTCCAAAAAATTCACAAGCTAAATCTTCTTGAAGCATATTATGGAATTCTTCTCTAGATGTTGGTTTTTGGTACAACCTCAATCTATGTCCATTAACCAACATTAATTTCTTCTCACCATCAATTGGAATTAACTAAATTGTTCCATTGTTAAATACTTCCTCAATTTTATATGGGCCCATCCATCTTTTCTACAATTCCCTTTGAAATCCTTGTATTTTGAATCAAACAATAGGCCCAATCTCCTTTTTAAACTTCCTTTGCTTAATATGTTTATCATGCCATACCTTGCCTTTGATGTTGAATGATCTCAGTTTGATGTAGTGCATGTAGTCTCATCTCATCCAAATCATTTAATTGAAGAATCCTTGCTTGTTTGTGATGCTGATAAATCAATTCCCACTTCAATAGATGTTCTCAAGGTCTGGATTTCAAATTATACAGAAGGATATGCTTCTTCCCATAAACCAACTCATAAGGAGTGAATCTTGTGGTTGTTTTCCCAAGTATTATTGTAGGCCCACACTGCTTCAGGTAACTTTTGAACCCATTTTACCTTGAGATATCCACTTGTTTTTGTTAGGATATTCTCCAATTCCATATTAATAACATCTACTCAACCATTTGATTGTGGATGGTATGGTGATGAATTCTTGATGCTTAAGCTAGTATATTTGTCACAAAGGAACTAGTTACACCTGACATAACTATGGTCCTTGGTCTAAAACAATGGATCTTGGTGCCCCAAATCTCTGAAATATGTGTTCATATAAAAAATATGTAACTTTCTCATCCCTTGCATATTGGAGAGCTTGCACCTCAGCCCATTTGGTGACATAATCTATACAAACTAGAATGTAATCCTTCCCTTGATAAGTTAGGTCAATTGGTCCAATGAAATGAAATCCCACTTCTCAAATGGTTCTAAAAAACTTGAGGTTTGGAGTGGAATCTCATATGTAAATGTTGGCTTTCCCATCCTTTGACATTGATCACACTACCACACATATTTTTTGACATCTCTTTATAAGGAAGGCCAATAGTAACTAGCTCCCAATACTTTTTGAATGGTTATTTTAACTGAATAATGTTCCTCTTGATGGTTCATCATGACATTCCCTAAGTATGTCAAATATTTCATCTTCACCTACACACTTGCGTAAAACATGGTCAGGTCCACATTTAAAAAGAATTCCATTTAACCATGTATACATCACACTTTGTTTAATTAATTACTTTCTCTTTTTTTTGTGAAAAGGGTTGGGAACTTCCATGTAGCCAAGTTGTTAGTCATATCTGCAAACCAAGGAGAGATAGTAGAAATTGAAAATAGATGTTCATCAAGAAAATCATCATTGACCTGCTCTTCCTTCTCCTGAAGTGGTCAACCTTGAAAGAAAATCAGCCACCACATTTGATTTCCCTGGTTTGTTAATAATTTTAATATTAAATTTCTGCAGTAACAACAACCATCTTACAATCTTTCCATGCACTAAAGGTTTATTCATTAGATACTTAATATCAGAGTGGTTAGTGTGAACAATCACTTCATATCCTGTGATATAATGGTGAAACTTTTTAAAATTCATATACAAATGCAAGAAATTCCTTCTCTTTGGTGGTGTAATTCCTTTTATTAGGGGAGAGGTTTTTACTGATATAATAAATAGCATGCATCGATTCTCCTTCTTCTTGTATTCCAAGTACAACCCATACTACTTCATTGGAAGCATCTATATATATATGGAAGGGAGCTTCCAATTTGGGCCTCTTAATACTTGGTGTATTTATCAATTTTCTTTGATAAATCAAAATATTGTTGGCATGCCTTATGTCCATTCAAATTTAGAGTCTTTAGTTAGGAGAGAAAACAATGCAGAAGTTATCTTACTAAATTCTCAAATAAACCTTCTATAGTAACCAACATGCCTGAGAAAACTTCTCACCTCTGTTTGGTTTGTGGGAGATGGGAGCTTTACAATGATACTGACCTCATTTGGGTCTACCTTGATTCCTTTAGCAAAAACATGATGGCCTAAGACTATCCCCTGTCTCCATCATAAATAAGCATTTTTCATGGTTTAAGGATAACTGATGTTTTTCACACCTAGAAAGGAATTTTTCTAAATTATCAATTGCCTCTTGGAATTTTCACCCCATAAACAGTGATTTCATCCATGTAAATCTCAACTTAATCATGAGTGAGATCAACAAATATTGCTAACATGGCTCTCTAAAAAGTGGCAAGAGCATTACATAAACCAAAAGGTAACACCCTATAAGAAAATGTTCCCCATGGGCAGGTAAAAGTGGTTTTATCTTGATCCTTAAGTGCTACTGTTATTTGATTGTACCCACTAAACCCATCAAGGAATGATAAATACCTTTTCCCATAAATTATCTAATACTTTATCAATGAAAGGTAATGGAAAATATTCTCGATGAGTTTCCTTATTTAACTCCCTATAATCCACAAAAATCTTCATTTCCCATTATTTTTAGGAACTATAACTAATGGGGAAACCCACTGGCTATTTGAGATTTGATAAATGAATCCTACTCTAAGAAGTTTTTCAATTTCAAGTTTTTACAATGTCTCTTAATGCAGGGTTTATCCTTCTTTGTGGTTTTCTAACTGGCCTGGAATTAATTGTGTAAATGTGGTGTGTACAAATACTAGGGTGAATACCCTTCATGTCACTATATTCCCAAGAAAAATCTTGAGGATGAGCATAACATGTTCAAACAATGTCTTCTCTTCCTGACTAGTCAACCAACTATTGATTGCCAATGTTTTCCCTGGGAAAATAGGTAGTTTTTAGGTATCTGGATGGATAGAATTTACAACGGGATACTATCTCAATAATGCATTCAATGGGAACTTGTGGGGAAGTAATATGTGAATAGTAGTGATATTTTGAAATACAGACTCAGTCGAGTCTATATTTTGTGAAAAAGGGTAGATGATAGGTTGTTATTTTCATTCATCACATCATCTCTTATTTCCACTAGTTGTATTGCATGACTAGAAATAAACCTAGTGCAAGACTTTTGCTCAAGTGCAAGACTTATACTCTGTCTAACACATGACTCATGGTCACCATCCTAAATTTGATCTGAATGTTCTTGAATTATTACCATGGCTAGAGATGAAATGATGTCCTTTGATTCATCTGAATTATCCTTCCACCATTGTTTATTTTCTATAGCAAAAGGTTTTACGGCTGGGTAGATGGATAAAATTTTAGAATCATGTCCATTTGTAATCACCATATTTCATGTTCTACAATCAATGAGGGAGCAAGTGGTAGCTAACCAAGGGCATCCTAGGATTAAAGGGTATCCAATATTCCTATTCTTTGTTTTTATGACCATAAATTCTACCCCATAATCCCATGACTCAATGGTGATGGTAACATTTTATATAATCCCTTTGGGCTTGTTTATAGATTACTTTGTCATTTGTAGAACTATTGAGGTTGATTACAGTTCAGGGAGAGACAATGTAGAAAAGGTATCATATGGTCATCACATTGATAGCAACTCCTAAATCAATTAGGACGTTTGGGATCTAGAAATATCCTATGCAAACTGTAACAATAGGACTTCTAGGGTCTCCATATTTATGGAGGGGTCATATTCCCTTCCACTATACTAGTAATTTTCCCATCAACATAGATGGTTTTAGGTTGATTCTTTCTTCTCCTGGAGTCTTAAAACAAAGCTCTTTGATGGTTTTGTTTAATTCGGGAATTTCCTTAAGAGTTTGCAACAAATGAATTCCAATACTTAATTTCCTTAGTCCTTGAATTAAATTTTGAATTTGGTTGTTCATGAATTACAGTTTTGTGTTTCTCTAAGATTCTGGATGGAAAAGGAATATCCACATTTGGTTGGGGTGTTTCTTCAACAACAGGACTGTGTTACATTTCTTCTGGATTTTATTTATCTTCAGGTATTTCTTCTATAACATGAGATAAAGGTTTTGAGGTAACCTCCCCTGAACGCCAGGAGGATGTTTCTACAATCCACAGAGTTCACTATGGCATTTTTATCTGATTCCACAATGTATGTTGGGTTACCCTGCCTCACATTTTTGGGGTTCAGCCATAGTTTGTGCTCGAATATGTGCCTTGGGAAGGTTGTTCAGATGAGGTAGCATTTGTAGACCCATTCAAAAAAGCTTGTTGACCTTGGGGTCTTCTTTGGTTATAATATTTCTACCTTGATCCTTGAGGTACATTCCACTATTTGTTGGAATTGAGGATTGAACTATTGAAATAGTGGAATGTTTGGTTTGGAGTCTAGGTCATTCTGATAATAAATTGGTGGTGCATTCCACTGAGGACTCCATTCCTATGTGGGACTTGTTGAGCCCAAGGACGGGGGTATGGCCATGGTGCATTCCATTGGTTTGGGAACCATTGTGTTTTTGGTGCATAGGACTGATTTTGATTCGATTGAAAATTTCCTCCTTGCCTTTGAGCCATATAGTTTAACTCAACTTCGTCTTGTGTGTTTTTTTAGATGGTTCTTTAGCAAGGGAAGCAATCGACATTGGTCTGTGGCATTATTTAGATCATAGACAAAGACAAATGTCTTTTCTTGTCTAAGGAGAATTCCTTAAGCCCATGATTGTTCCTACATCTTGGATAGTAGATGAAAAAATGGATTTGTATTCCTAGCTTTCTCCCTATCCATAGTTGTATTAAGTTGAACTAAGAGGTCTGTTATTCAAATTCACAATCTCTTCTCTTAGTTTGGATATATCACCATTGGCTATTTTTCCTTTTTGTCTATGAAGGTTGGGGTGAGTTTGGGAGTAATTTCTACAGAGATCAATGATGTCTGTAAATTTTAATTTGTTCATGTCTCCTTTTCCCATAAGATTGAAGGCTTCCTGTGTGTCTTCATTCAATCCTTTGAGGAATAAAGTTTTGAGAAGATTTATATCCATACTAGTACCACACCTCATGTGAAGGAAGAGGAACGATCAAGATAATCTTCCACACTATCATCCTCCTTTTTTTGAATTCTAAAAAGCCCTTCCTTCATGTCCCTGACTCTACAGTAGTCTTGGTATTTATCCAAAAAAATTGTTTCCATCTCCTGCCAACTATGGATGGATTTAGGGTTAAAGCCCATGAACCATCTCATAGTTGTATCATTTAAGTCAAGGGAAATAACTTGAGCTTCTGGTGTCTGAGGTATAATCATAGGTTTGGCATAGGAACTTTGAACTCAAAGAGGAATTTATAAGGATCTTCTGAGACTAATCCTTGGAATGTTGGTAAAATTGAAGGGGATATGTTTTTCATAGGATCTTGATCATTAGGATCCAATTGTATGGGATAGGTGAACGTCCTTACAAGTGGAGGATTACCATTATCTACACCATTGGGGTTATCTACTTCATCAACCATCCTTTCTTGGTCAAACAAGTTGTTCCACAAGTTGGTTTTGAGGGGTTTTTTTTATAAATTAATTGTAATAAATCTACCTCTACGGTCTCTAGGTATAAACATAAAATCCTATCATACTGAGGATAATTCCCTAACTACCGATTACTTAGCTGATTGTTTGTGTTCCACATACTCCAAACACAAAAAATTATTATTATCACTACAAGGTCTTCTTACTTCAAAAGAAAGATTTATGTAGATAACATTCTCTAAATGGAAACTGTACTAGACAATCAAGAAACACTCCTAGTTAGTACCATTAATATTTGATAACACCTCCAGACTCCCTAGAAATGTCACCAAAAAGTGACGAGAGTCATTGGTAATCACATTTTAGTTATCTTATGTTTGTCAATCCAGGGTTGGTGTCCATGGCTATTTGCAATAAAAGGGAACCATTAAACATTATTCACAATACTTATTTAATAATGAAGTTGAACAAAATGTTATACTAAGTGCCATAAACAAATGAAGTGTGGTTGGTAATAAAAGATTTCTGAATGTAGGATTAAAAGTATTGAAAATGATACAATGTTGATAAATCAAATAAAATGCAAAATAACAGAAGGAAAATAAATAGGAAATTATCCCTTCACATTGGAGAGGAGTGCCCCTTGCTCCTTCCCACCAATCCGGTTAAAAGTTGTCCAAGTCACACCAAGTAGAGTTTTCCCTTAAATACATACTTTATTAATTGAAAGAAATTACTTTTTATACTGATCAATCGAACTAAATTTTTAATCCTACAATGCTTTCTCTTTTATATTTATAGCATAGACCTAAGTCTCTTTGAAAGATAACTAGTTATTTGAAATAAATGACAACTACTTAACTCAAAGATACCTACAACAACACTAACTATTTAAGAAGTTATAATCATGGAAGGATTAATCTATGTTTTGTTTGGATTGAGTTCATCCTTTTGACTATAAATGAGGCCCGTAATTGACTCTTTTGAGATAGTCAATTAGCAATAGAAGATATTGCAAATCCTGAATTGATTCCCTATAATAACGATGATTATAAGTCCATGAGTGTTTGTCTACTTCACATATTCAAGAAAATGGATTTAATTTAGGATCGTGTGGACCTCATAATCTACACGAAGGTTGAGGTAGTAGTACAAGCTTCATGCCCCTATCATTGTGTCTAGTTGTGTGCCAGCTAGATCAATTCCTCATTCAGCCATGCAAACAATTTTCCTTTTTTTTGCGAGTTCCTCATTTTAAGCAAGATTGAATTAGTGATATAGATGAGTCCTGCAATCCATGATGATTCATGTGCTAATTCAAAGGCAAGTCATATGCTATAAGGTGAGTCCTACGCTAGTGCATAAGAAAATCATGTGCTATTCTGCAGTTAACTCATGTGATGACTCAAGATATGATTTTCCAAATACATTTTTAATACTCATAAAGGTTCATTAAATCCATATTTGAAGATCAATAACAAGATGAAAATAACAATAATATGCACATTATTTCCTTCCAAAAAATAGTAAAGTATTAATTATAAGACACCAATATTATACATAGTGTAAAATTATATCATGATAACACGAGATCTTAAATAGGATAAAACATGGCAAAAAAAGGGTTCATCAATATCCATTTGAAAACTACCAAGACCTTGATCCTATTCTTAAGGCATGCACCACTTAGGAGGAGACTGAGATTAATCAAGTACAGGTGGCTAAGAAGTATGGTCAGGTTGGGTGGAAATATATTATGGCCAAAATTATGTAGAAGTGGGACATATTTAAAATGGTGAAAGAGACCTTTGAGACAAGTTTATAGGAACTTGGATCATTGTTTGAGTGAAAAATGGATGCCTTTGAGTGGGTGGCATCATGTATTACATGAATTGTCAGTGAATTAAAGGAGAAGGGAAAATAAATCACCTTTGAGCAAGTGTCAGATATAGTCGTTTCGGTGCTAGGGAATTAAAGGAGAAGGGAAAATAAATCACCTTTGAACAAGTGTCAGATATAGCCATTTCAGTGCTAGATATAGTTGCTAAGGAGCTTTCAAAATGGGAGAAGATGGAGAGTACTATAAATACGGAGTCTCTAGAGCTCCTTCATCCATCCTAGGAATAAAATTTAGTGCGTGGCTGTGGATGTGATATTCCTTAATTCGTGGTGATATTCCTTTATTATTTATTATTGATTATTCGTTGATTCATTCATTCATTCAAGGGATAAGTAAGAGGAAACATTTCTGAGGATGGGAAATTACTTTAGTGTGGGGTAATGTTGAGTGGGGAAAATGGCTAAATACTAGCCACACATGGAGGTTTAGAACCATTTGTAAAGGGGCACACGCATACATGAAATATCAACATGCAATGATGCACACATGCAAACAGAGTTTGGGACTTAGCCGGTTTTCCAAGGACATGGATAAAAATAGGAAATCAGAGATAGAGTGGTGTGTAAGAAAGGATAATAAATAGATAAAATTAGGATGGCTTGGAATGCACACAAATGAGCTATAATTGAAAAATAAAATCATATGCAAAACTAGATAAATCTCTCACATGGAGAGGTCTAATAATTGGAATTAAAGCATGTTGTATATTTAGCCTGATCTATTATTAGTAAACCATGTGAGTTATTATATGCATGACTATTTTTAGAAAAGAAAGCATGTGAGCAGTGAAGGGAAATTTCCCACCCTATAAATATAGATAATGCACCATTATTTTGGCTATTGATTGTTGTGAAATATTAAGTGTGGATAGGGAGTTCTAGTATGTGATATGTAGTTCTTATTGTGAAGCATGTTTTGGAGTGCACATGGTCCTGTGTATAAATGTAATGAGTATATTATAATCATTTTCTATGTTATGTATTTGATTATGGTTTGCAATGGATAAATGTGTTTGGATTAATAAGTTGTCTATGTCTAAGCATGGAATTATGGGGATTCAGATCTTGTTAATTATTCCTTATGTTGATTGATTTTCCTTATTATATTTGTTTCTAGATTGTCATGATTATGATGATTCCCTATGCATGAATGGTTGATTCGATTATGGATATGATGAACATGCATGATAACATTTTGATAAGCATAACAAAGGAGAGACCTAGTGACTGTGCGTGCTTCGAGTGAACTTCTAGACTTGTCTAGATGAATTTCCAGTGCGCATATCTCTAGTTGGGGAAAATAAGACTACATTTTTTAAATAATAAATCATGGCATAATGTAGCAAAAACTAGTTTTAAAACATAGTAATACAAAAAAAGATCATTATAGTAGCTGGTAGAAAACATGGGGCACCACTCAGGATGTCAGCAAACACTTAAGGCATTCAAGGTAATAGAAGAAAACAAACAACCAAGTATAGGGAATGAAAACAATAATAGGAGACCAACTATGATAGAATTATATAACCATGGTTGGGAGTAGGTCTGCAAGATAAGTGTTACACATGAAGCACATGTTGGAATGTTAGAAAAAATTATAGTATGTCACAATATATATTATTGATGTATTAAAATGACACAATATCATGGGAGGAAAGTGACAGAATCTCACATCCTCCTCATTTTAGGATCACTTAAAATATGACTCAGTGCATGAGTAATTGATTATTTTTTATTTAGACCAATATTGAGGATGTTTTTTGAACTATTAGTCCTACTAGCGCCACTCCTACAATTTACTCACTTGATTTGTCTTTGAAAATCTATTCTAAACTAAATTATTCTAATGGAAATGCTAAAAGAAACTAAAAAGGAAAAGAAAGAGCATAGAGAAAATAATTCTGCTAAGATAAATGTATTTGAGATTTTTTTAGTGCATGATCTTGGAACTAGTGTACTTTCCTTGAGAAATCAACAACATAAAACTTAGATACTACTCAATTTTTAATGTCATTGATGCATAAATTCAAATTAATCAAGGTTTTAAACCAAATTTACCATATCAAATTACTAGATGCACATTTTAAAGGACAAATTTAACTTGCAGAAAGTTATAGCAATTGTATCAAAACATGTTATATGCATGGAGAGATTAGGTATGACAATAACATGAAACTAACACCTAGTAGTTCCATAATATAACTAAATCTATCGTAAACATCAAGATGAGAGATTGATGAGATAAAATTCTACAATAATTCATGAATCAAACTAACATTACTATGTTAAGTCTACTTCTCTAGATTGATTAATATAAATATGAACCTAGTTAGATCTTAAGCAATCATTTTTATGTGTTGTTTGATCCAAGTGGTGAAGATATTTCTCTATATTAGCTACAATACCATGTTTAGATATTCTCCTACTAACCAAGCTTAGAGGAATGGATGCAAGATGGAGAAGCTAGTATAATGAGGAATGGCTTAAGATCGAATGCTTCTCGCTTTAGCTAATGAAAATGAGATGTTTTCCAAAGTCTCAAAGTGTGTAAGGTGTATGATATGATAATCAAGGTGTAAAGTTGAAAGGGAGGCCTTAGCCTTGTATTTATAGGTTTCCATTTGGGAAAGTTTAGAATCCTAGTGCATGTAAGACAAAAGTGTAAAGCATAAATGCTTTTTTTTATTAGGAGTGGATAAACATGCCTTAGAAGAGATAAAATTTGTTTAGGCTACTTAATCTTGATCAACAAGTGATTAATAACCTATGAGAGTTGGGAGGGGTCTAATTAAGCACATGTAATTGATTAATATCCTAGGAAGATTGTACAAGTTGTCTAGAAGGAAAAGATGATATTTTGAATGGTTAAAATGGGGATAATTAGTTAATAAGAGGGTATATTAGCCAAATTAGGTGATTATAGAGGGATTACAACAAAAATAATTTCGTGAATAGGCATATGAGAATGGAGCAATGAATAGTTAAATGATGAAGTGTCATCAATTGACCAGAGGAGAAGATGAGAAGGTCATTAGAGAATGAAAAAGGAGGAAAATGAAGATGAAGAGAGTGGAAATAGCTTGCATCCAACTAATGTAAATAACTTTATTTCATCATATTTCTTAGGATCTACATCATCAATCCTTTATTATAAGATATACACATACAAAAATAGTGTAAGATGACATGAAAATCCATAATACAAAGATTTGTTCATTTCCAAAAATTCTTAACTCAATGCAACATAAATAATGCAATGCAATATGAGAAAGTAAACAATCTAACCTAACAAGGAAAAATTTACACACACATACTCAAACAAACAAAATTCAATACAGTTGTACAATTTTTTTTGTTATCAAGCTTTCGTTCCCAAATGTTCCTGTTTTAACTAAAAGGGTTAATGAAGGTGCCCCAAGAAAGGATACACTCAAGGGAAATATATGGAGGACACCGGGGGTCCCATGGAAAAGTAATCGTGCACTGTGATACTACCCCAAGAAACACATTCATGCAAGGGAAAAAAGACATAGTAAGCAAACCGGCTTTTGTTAATGGAATGTAGATCCAAATGATCTATGATTCATGCACAAGACTAGGCAAGAATCCAAGAATATTTTTAATAGGACATTTTTTGATGTTTAAGTATGATGAATGTGATACAAGCTTCATTTGTGTGCATGCTCATTACCAATTATTTTATTTATGTGATTTTTTCAAACTTTTAGGATTTTTGTGAAATTTTTATATTGTTTTTGAGTTTTCGATGGAAATATACTTGAATATTTTTATTTTTCCAAATAACATATTTGAATGTTTAGGATTTTTCAAAATTTATATGAATGTTTTTGTGATTTTTGAAAGTTTTCCAAAACTATGTACATGAAGGGAAAGGAACGTGGATGCTCCCAGAGGTAGACATGATGTACAAGGGTAGAATGCCACACGTATGTTTAAGAAGGTGAATATGCAAAGTTTCCCCTAGCATTAGATGGGAATATACAAAGGTGAACCCTTCACATATATAAAAATAAGTTAGATCAGGGAAAATATAGATAGGTTTAATATGATGATGAACTTAAACCAATGACGTGCTAGGAAGGAGCCAACCATGCCCCCAGTGTAAGCTGGCCAAGAAGTAGATGATAGAAAGAAGTTGAAGTTTTTTTAAAGAAGGGACAAAGATGCTCTCACACATTGTAAAAATGAAATCTTATACACATGGATGTTTTGAATGAAGTAGAAAAACAACATGAATTCTATATAAGGACATGGAAAATGTAGCGAGAATCCTCGCGACGTAAAAGTGATTAGCCAAAGGCACAAATCATGAGACAAAATAAGGACTAAAGCAAGAGTTTGAACAAGGTCTAAAAAAATACACTTGGTAAAATACTAATCTTGGTCACTCATCGAGATCCAGTGTGTGCATGTGGAAATTTATTACCTCTTGGGGGGAAGATTTGGTAGACAACAAAGTGAAGACATCCTAGCCAATGTGTAGGAATGGTTTATTTTGAAAGGTGATTTGTGAATGGAGGGTGGAAGGAGAGCCATACATTTCTCCACTGACTAGCAAGGAATTCATATCCCCGATGGATATGAATTTGATTCTAATCGCAACATTTATGTACTGCCAATCAGGCATCCATAGCCCCGGTTAGAGATTATTGGAAACCCCCCCAAGAGAGAGTTATAAATCAATTTGCTTTATGCTTTTTCTTTTGATTTGATTGATTTTATTTTTCTTTCTAAAAACTTATTTCAAGGTCTCTTGATTTTACAAGGGGTTAATAATCACTGATGACTTGATGAAAGGATGTGGAAGTGAGTGCAATGATGATGTTGGCTAGTGTCAAAAAATATATCCAAAATTTCTTCACAACAAATTTATTAGATGTAGATACTGATAGGATCTCTAAGAGGCCAGTCGTTCTTTAATTTACCAAGGTGATAAAAGACCAAGGTCAAATGGATACCATAAATATAAATGTCGCAAAATGTGTGTAAATAGACTAACCAAAAGATCATTGAAGGCATGAAAATGGTGGATGAATTGCAGAGGGATGGAAGGAAAGGGAGGAAATAACATCCATGTGTATGGAACCCTTGATTGTAATGTTTGATCTTTGTACCTTTGATTTTGTTGTTTTGTAATGTTTTAATGTTTTTATTTTTTTTATATTTTTTTGATTTTTTTTGATTTTGGGAAATTGGGATCAATCAATGTCAATCTGTGTGATAAGATCCAACAACAATGTTTGCGATCTCCTTAATAAGGGAAAATTAAGTGTGTTTTTTTTTTTAATCAAGAATGATATTATCTCCGATTTTTTATGATTGTAGTGAGCTCATACTCAACAAATGACTACAATTCATATTGAAACATGGATTTCATATGTGGGAACTTAAGTTCCCTATCCAGAAGTTTATGCACTTTGCACCATACTTTATGGTTCCATTGGTGTGTGTTCTTGAATCACACTTGATTATTAACTTTATGATTGATTAAATTGTTAGGATCTTTAGATCTCATGGAATGTTTTGACTTGAGCTTGTTGAAGAAACCGTTTGGGTTTCTTATAAGCTAATGTGTGACTTATCTGATCATGAGAAGTGGGAGAAGAAAGTGGACATTTATGATTAAAGAGTGGAATGGTAGAGATGATGGTGGGATTGATATTGTTATTTATAAAAGGATGATATGATGAATGAGGGAGGATAGGGTCCAAGAATTGAAGAGGATGGGCTACTAGAAGGTGATCCAAATATATAAGATGGAAGGCTACTAGGATGTGGCCCCAAGATGTGGCTACTAGGATGTGACCCCAAGATGTGGCTACTAGGATGTGGGCCCCATTGAAATCCTTAGCCCCTGGTCATATGAGGGCTTAAAGCTTGTGATTCCTACTAGTAGGTGCTTAACTCCAGCCCCCTTTTATTTTATTTGTGTGGTGAAGGAAAGAGTATTTTATTCTATTTTAGTGGAAACTAAAATAAATAGTAGAGCATAATATTGAAAAAATTGTATCTTTTGATCGGTAACTCAGTTTTGAGTGTCATTTTTTGCAAAAGTGCATTGTTTTTTATGCTCTTTCCATTGGAAATATTTATTTTGAGAATCATGCACTATAATTATAAAGTGCCATATTTTAACACACACTCAATATAAAGTGCTAAAATTTTGGGGGGCTCTTGTTGCATTGTGTTGGGGGTCTTGTTGCATTTGCTTGGTTCTTGCATTTCTTTTGGTGATTTTTTTGAGGATGGCGTCTTTATCTACTTATGGATTAGATCATGTTGATCCATTAAAAACACATAATTACCACACATGGAAACCAAGAATGGAAACAACAATTAAGTAGAAAGGATTAAGGGCTTTAACTTCTTCAGAGCAACTAGTGTTCAGTAGAGAATATGAGAAATTTTAGTGCCTGTGCAAATTTCATGAGTGTATGGGTTTGATAGGAACTTATGTAAGTGACAGTATTTTGTTTCATTTGGAAAAGTGTGACTTTCCTTTCAAAATATGGGAGAAATTAGAGGATTTATTTGGTAAAGTGGATCTTATGAGAGCCATACAACTTGAAATTGAGATCACCTCTCTTAATCCTGAATATTTTCCAACAATTATAAACTATCGTACCAAGTTCAAGCATTTGTTAACACAATTGAAGGGGAGTGGAAGAGATAAGAAAGATTAAGAGTGTGTTTACTTGATTCTATCCATGTTGAGAGGACCATTCCAAATTTTTGATTCTACCTTTTTCTCTAGCATGGATGCCTTAGGTGACACATCCAAAATGTCTAACTTAGAAACATTTTATGAAAGAATTACTAGGGAAGAATCCAAATTGTCTCACCTTGAGTCTTCCACCTCTCAAAAGGCATTAGTTGCATCTAATCTTAAGGGCAAGGGAAAATCAAATAGTAAAACCAAATCCACACCTTCTCCATCTCAAAATTCTCCTAAAACCAAAGAAAACAACTCAAGACCTAAGGAGTCTTCTAAATCCAAGAATAAATCTATCCATTCATGCTCTTTTTGTGGGGGTAGTAATAATGAAGAACATAGGTGTTATAAGTGAATATAAGCCTTAAGAGGATGTAGTCAAGAAAACAAAAAATTTCTATCTCTACTGCCACCTCCTTTTAACCAGCATGGCAAAGCACTTAATGTTGTTGGAAGATCTCAGTGACCACTTGCAGACAAGTTGGGTTATAGATTCTGGTGCTTCTCATCACCTGACTTCTTCCAAGGAGTCTTTTGTATCTCTAGGTTTGAGTTCTACTTCCAAAATTGAGGTTGGAGATTCTTCATTTCTTTTTGCTAAAGGAAAAGGTGACATACACCTTGATGGTGGCAGTATCCAAGATGCACTATATCTTCCTAACATCACTACAAATTTTCTTTCTGTATATCAAATTTGTCATTATGGTCAAGGAAAAATAATGAATTTTACACCACATGGGGCAAAAGTACGAACTTTTTTGGATCCTTATTCACCTGTTACTCAAGGTATGTTGATCATAGATCAAGACTATATCAATTTGAGGATTTTAATGACACTTCCCCTATAGGGACAAGATTGGTTTATAATGCAGACTAAGAGAATAATCTTTGGCACGAGAGATTTGGACATCTCAATTATAAATATTTGAATGAGTTGAGCACTCATGGTATGGTTAGACGGTCTTCCTAGAGTTTCTTGTCTTAAGGGAGTTTTTCATGGCTGTGCATTAGGAAAACAACACCAAGATTCATTTTCTTAAGAATTTTTCCAAGAGAGCTTCTTCACCACTTGAGCTTGTGCATAGTGACTTGATTGTTTTTCCTACCCTCATCTTTTAATGGAGCTAAGTATGCACTTAACTTTATTGATAATTTCTCAAGGTGTACTTGGGTTTATTTTCTCAAGTACAAAAGTGATGTTTTTCACACTTCAAATTTTTCAAAGATTTGGTTGAGAAATAATCTTCTAGTTGCATAAAGAACCTTCACACAGATAATGGGGGGGGAGTACTTCACCAATGATTGTTTTAAGTTTTTGGAAACTCGTGGCATTATTCACCAGCATTCTGTTCCTCATACTCCACAAAATAATGACATATCACAACAGGAAGTATTGAACTTTGAAGGAAATGGATAACTGTATGATGCATTCTAGAGATTTACCTCCTATCTACTAGGTAGAAGCAATTAATTGTGTTGAGTACATTCATAATCACACACCACACAAAGCACTTAAGTATTTGACTCCAAATGAAGCTTGGTCCAACACTAAGCCAAATGTCTCATTTTTTGAGTCTTTGGGAGCCATGCTTGGACCTTTATGGCTAAGAAGAAAAGGAAAGGCTTTGGATAAGAAGAGAAAACCCTTGATCTTTGTAGGGTATTGTAAGGACATGAGAGCTTATCGATCTTTTAGATCTTGATACTTGTAAGGTTATTTTTCGAACACATGTTCAATTTGATGAGCGTTTTACACCTCATGATTCTTCATCTTCTTCCATGCCTACTTATTCTTCTTTATCTCATCTTGAGGATCCTTTCTTTTAGGAGGTTAATGAGGAGGTTATATATACCATCGAGGATATCCTATTCCCACTAATGTTTTCACTATGCCTAAGTGGGATCATACTATAGTTTTTGAGGCTAACATCTTTCATATAGGATCCTAAACCCACTAGGAATCATCATGCACATTCTACTGGTTCTAGAATTTTGTGTTAGGAAGTTTCTGAGGATCCAGAATATTGTTCACATGCTCATGGGATACAAGAGAGGGATGATACGATGACAGCTGAGTAGTCTTCTTTTATGAAGAATCATACTTGGGATTTAGCATCTCTTCCTAAAGGAAGAAATATGGTCAAGTGTAAGTGGGTGTACTAAACCAAATACATTGCTGATGGGTCCATTTACAAGTATAAGGCTCATCTTATTACAAAATCATTTTTCACAAGTTGAAGGTATTGATTAATCAGATGCTATTGCACCCATTACCAAGATGAAAATTCAGTATGCCTTCTACTTGTTATTTCTACATCACAGGGGTGGCTTGTATACTAGATGGACGTGAAGAGTGCCTTCTTACATGGAGATTTGCAAGAGGAAATGTATAGATGGACCAACTTGAACTGGATTTGTTCAGAATTCTTCTCTTGTTTTTAGACTCCAGAAGGTCTCTCTACGGTCTCAAATAAGCCCCTCGGGCTTGGTATGAGAAGATGGATTTTTTTCTTCTATCTACTAGTTTTTTTCGTTATCACTCTGATCATACAATATATCTCCAGCATGTTGACAAGGATATTGTGATACTTTTCGTGTATGTTTTTGATTTGTTACTTATTGGAAGATCTTCTTCCCACATTGTGAATATTCAGAGGGATCTTTCTACACATTTTGACATGACAGATCTTAGTTTATTGCATTATTTCCTTAGATTGCAGATTTATGGATTCATTTGAGCTAGAAAGATTACACCCATGATCTTCTTTGGTGCTTTGATATGACTTATTGTAAGCCAAGTCCATCTAATTTGAATTTCTGGGCTTACTCTTACTTCCACATGTACCACTCCACTTTATGATCCTACATTGTATAGGTTATTGGTTGGAAGTCTCATGTACCAAGCCCAGAACACAGATGCTAATCAAACAACATGATCAATAATATGAAATTAATTCACCATAATAACTTTGCATAAACCTTTGCAAACAAATGAGTAGTAATATCATATATTATTATGGAACTCAATGAAATACAATGAGAATGGGTCTTGCTTATATATGCAAAGAATAAAAATCTAAGAACCAGTCAAGGTCGTAGATCAAAGGAAAGAACTAGTCATCAAAGAACTAGTCAAGACCATATATTTAGGAGTGAAATAGACATCAAGGATCTAGTCAATACCATAGATCAAGGAAAGAACTATACCTAACAACTAGATAATATCCCCCTAATATATAAATAAATAAAAAGAAATATCCACACACATAAGTGGGTGAGGATAATTACAATAAAGTTAAATAAAGTACCTAGGTGAACATGAGATAAGGTTAGTACCTACTCAAACACCCCCCCTCAAGTGAAGCTAGGGGCCAAAATAGAAGTGGCATGTCCACATTATGATTCCCAAAAACTATGCCTGATGAGGTACTCATGTATAATATATCCATGAAGAAATCTCAAACCAAAAGAAGGAAAGAATCTTGCTTGAAGGAAAGAGAAAGCAGAAGAAGAAGGAAGATGTTCTCACAAACACCCCCCTAAGAAAAAATTCTAAAATCCCAAGCATTCCACACAAATCAAGGTGGCGAGGTGAAGTAAAAGGCTTTGTAAAGATGTCTACAACCTGTTGTTGAGTCAGAATGTACTTCAAGCAAAGAACTCCATCCTGAATGTGTTGACAAATGAAGATGGATGTGTATCACAATATTATTAGTTCTCTGGTGCTCAGCTGGGTTGTGATAAATGTGAATTGCACTTTGGTTGTCACACCAAAGTGCAGTCGGTGAATTCCATGGGAATCCAAACTCTGTCGATAACTGTCGAAAAGCCAAAGAATCTATTGACTTGTTATAACTATTGCCTTATACTCTACCTCTGAAGATGAAAGTGTAATAGCCTATTAATTTTTGCACTCCCAAACAATTGGAGAAGAACCATAGATAAAAAAATATAGCGAGAAGTGGAACATCAATCATCAATATAACATGCCCAATCTAAATCTGTATACCCAACCAACTGAGTAAAACCCCTAGTGTAGTGTATGCCAAAGTGGGAAGTGCCCATGCAAATAACATGCAAAATCCTTTTAGCATCCTGCCAGTGAATACTATGAGGAAAATGTGTGAACCGAGATATAAGCCTGACTACATATAAAATATCAAGGTGAGTACGGGTTAAGTACATGAGACTCCCAGCCAACTACCTATACAATGTAGGATCACAAAGTGGTGTGGTACTTGTGGAAGTAAGATTAACTCTAGAATGAAAAGGAGATGGACTTGGCTTGAAATAAGCCATATCAAAGCACCTAAGAAGATCGTGGGTATAATTTTTCTGACTCAAATGAATCCTTGAATCTATCTGAGAAATCTGCAAAACAAGGAAATAATGCAATAGCCCAAGATTTGTCATGTGAAACTGTGTAGAAAGAGCCCTCTGAATACTTTGAATGTGGGAAGAAGAGCTTCTATTAAGTAACAGATCGTGAACATACAAGACAAGTATCACAATATCCTTACCAACATGTTGAAGATACACTGTATGATTGGAGTGGCAAGGAACAAAACCAGTAGAAAGAAGAAAAGAATCCATCTTCTCATACCAAGCCGGAGGGGCTTATTTGAGACCGTAAAGAGACCTTTGGAGTCTACAAACAAGAGAATATTCTTGAACAAATCCAACTGGCTGCTCTATGTAGATTTCCTCTTTTAGATCTCCATGTAAGAAGGCACTCTTCACATCCATCTGGTATATGGGCCACCCTTGTGATGCAGTAATAGCAAGTACAAGGCATACATAATCCGTCTTGGCAACAGATGCAAAAGTCTCAGAGTAATCAATACCTTCAATTTTTGAAAAAACCTTTACAACAAGATGAGACTTATACTTGTCTATGGACCCATCAGCTATGTATTTGGTTTGGTATAGCCACTTACACCTAACCATATTTCTTCCTTTAGGAAGAGATACCAAATCCCAAGTATGATTCTTCATCAAAGAAAAATACTCAATTGCCATCGCATCATCCCACTCATGTATCCCATGAGCCTTTGAAAAAGACTATGGATCCTCAGAAACTTCTTGACAAAAATTCCAGAACCTGTATAATGTGTGTGATGATGCTTAGTGGGTGGAATATCCTGTATGAAAGGTGTTGCCTCAGAAATTGTAGTACGAGGTCACTTAGGCATAGTGACAACATCAGTGGGAATAGGATCCTCAACGAAATATGTAACCTCCTCATCAATCTCCTCAAAGAAAGGATCATCAAGATGAGATGATGAAGAAGAAGGCATGGAAGAAGATGAAGAATCATGAGGAGTGAAGCGCTCATCAAACTGAACATGTGTTCAAAAAAGAACATCATGTGTATCAAGATCTAAAAGACAATAAGCTCTCATGTCCTCACAATACCCTACAAAGAGCAAGGGTTTACTCTTCTTATCCAAAGCTTTCCTGTTTCTTCTTTGGCACAAATGCCCAAGCATGGACTCCCAAAGACTCGAACAAATGATGACATCTGGATTAGTGTTGGACCAAGCTTCCTTTGGAGTCAAGTGCTCAAGTGTTCTATTTAGTGTGTGCAATTATGAATTTAGTTAGCACAATTAACTGCTTCTGCCCAATAGATAGGAGGTATATCTCTAGAATGCATCATACAGTTAGCCATTTCCTTCAAATTTCTATTCTTCCGTTCTACTAAGTCATTCTATTGTGGATTATGAGGAAAAAAATGTTGGTGAAATAATGCCTTGAGTTGCCAAAAATTCAAAAAACTCATTGTTGAACTACTCCCCTCCATTATCAGTATGAAGGTTCTTTATGCAACTATAATAATATTTCTCGTCCAAATCCTTGAAGACTTTGAAGTTTGAAAAAACATCACTTTTGTACTTGAGAAAATAAACCCAATTACACCTCAAGAAATTATCAATAAAGGTAAGTGCATACTTAGCTCCATTGAAAGAGGGGGTTGGAAAAACCATCAAGTCACTATATACAAGCTCAAGTGGTGAAGAATCTCTCTTAGACAAATTCTTAGGAGATGGATCTTGGTGTTATTTCCCTAATGCACAGCCAAAGAAAAATCCCTCAAGACAAGAAACTCTAGGAAGACCATCTACCATAACATGAGTTCTCAACTCCTTAAAATATTTGTAATTAAGATGTCCAAATTTCATGCCAAATCTTACTCTCTGAATATACAGGTTCTTTATGCAACTAGAATATTATTTCTCGACCAAATCTTTGAAGACTTTGAAGTGTGAAAAAACATCACTTTTTTACTTGAGAAAATAAACCCAGGTACACCTCAAGAAATTATCAATAAAGGTAAGTGCATACTTATCTCCATTGAAAGAGGGGGTTGGAAAAACCATTAAGTCACTATTTACAAGCTCAAGTGGTGAAGAATCTCTCTTAGACAAATTCTTAGGAAATGGATCTTGGTGTTATTTTCCTAATGCACAGCCAGACAAAAATCCCTCAAGACAAGAAACTCTAGGAAGACCATCTACCATAACATGAGTTCTCAACTCCTTAAAATATTTGTAATTAAGATGTCCAAATCTTTCATGCCAAATATTACTCTCTGAATATGCATGAGAAACCAATCCCGTCCTTATAGAAGAAGTGTCATCAAAACCCTCAAAATGATATAGTCTAGAACTATGATCAACAATACCCTGAGAAACAAGTGAATAAGGCTCCAACAAAGTTCTTACTTCTGCCCCATGTGGTGTAAAAGTCATTGTTTTCCCTTAACCAAAATGACAAATTTAATATACAGAAAGAAAATTTGTAGTGATGTCAGGAACATATAGTGCATCTAGCCTACTCCAAATATATAAGATGGAAGACTACTAGGATGTGGCCCCAAGATGGAAGAACAAGGGCTACCTAGAGGTGAACCAAAAATAGAAGACAAAGGGGGGCTACGAGGGCATGGCCAAAGTATAGAAAATAATGGGCTACCAGAAGGTGTCCAATAAATAGAAGGAAAAGGACTACCTAAAGGTGTCCCATAAACAGAAGATAGCGGACCGCTAGGACATGGTACAAGAATATAAGATAAGGTTTTATCAAGAGGTGACCCAACTATAGAATATGATGGGCAACCAGGAGGCGACCCAAGAATAGAAGATGATGGGTTAGTCAGTGAAGAACCACACATAGAAGATGAAGGGCTACTGTGAGGTGGCCCACATATATAAGAAGATCATGAGCTACCAAGAGGTGACCCACACATAAAATAAGATGATGAACTACTAAGAGGTGACCCAAGAGGTGTGATTGTGATTGAGGAATATTTATGTCTAAATAATGATTTGGGCAATGAGAAGATGGGTCATGGATCTATACTAGACTCAAGAAGTTCATTATGCAATGAAGAATGTGAAGATGGGGAGGATCACTTTCAATGATCCAAGGATCTTCCATAGTCTCCTAAAAGAAGGAATCAACCTCCTCCCCACAATACGTGAATGCATTGAGGTCTATAGAGAAACCTTTCCCACGGTCTTCTAAAGGAACGTCATCATGTAACCCCATGAATTCTTTGATCGCTTCTTCTTTTCTTAAAAAAATTGATTGGTATGGGTTGATGGTCGACCATAAGAGGTTGATTGGAAGAAAGGGGCCCAACAAGTGTGGAAGAACAAGAATATATTTGTTGATATAGATGAAGGAAAGGATTGACCTTATTATGTCCACAAACGAATGGGATAGTGCATTGAAACATATATCTTAGCACATTGTTTCTTGTGAATGGATTCAATGTGGACACAAACAATCAATTTTTAGAGGATAGAGGGAGTATAGAATAAGGAATAATCAAAATGACACAAGGGCTAAGGAGGAATTGGATTTTGATTGATAGAAGAAGATGACTCAGGATACGAAGTAAAATTTGATTGAGACATCTTGCGAGTGGAAGAAGATGGCATTAGTTTACCTATAATATGATATAGTGTCGGTAAACAAATAGGATTGCGTAGAAATTCCATAGATTACTAATGTAAGAGTCGACTTGGATGATTGATTATAAGGACTTTGAATCACACAAATCTTCAAAAGAGGAATACTTTGTTGAGGTGACTGATAAAGGGGGTCCTGCAGAGAAAGGGAGGACCATGACTTAGGATTTGAATTAGAGGAATCATGAATAATAGTTCAGATCAGAAGCATCAGAAGATTGAGAGGAATCAAAATAATATTTTGGATTAGAATCATCAGAAAGAATGTTTGGATTGGAATCATCAAAATCTATCAATTGACCATGAGATGAAGGTGGCAAGGAAAGAGGTAACCGAACGAGTTTTCCAGTGTGAATAACCAAATGAGGTTTAGTCATGATGGGAATATTTTGATGTGAAGGCCTAAACCTTGGTTCCCTATTATCATTAGTGTGAGGAAACCTACAATATTCAGTCATTGTTGGCATTGTTTAGGTATAAATGCCTAGACCTAGATAGTGTGATTGAACTCCTTCAAAGGTAAGGAAGTTCCATGTCCATTCAGGGAAGCATAATAACATCCAACTAGACATTTAGTAGATATGGGGATGCTCATGTGATTTTTCAAAGAAGGTCTAAGGAAAATAGACATTGTAATTTTTGACAATCTAACAACGTTTGGACAACAAGTTGCAATTGTAAGTGTCAAAATGATTGATCAAAATTCTAGCAACACCAAGGCTACAAAGGTTTCGTTTAATGTGTTCAAGCATACAAAAAAACCTAAGTAACAAGTGTGAAAATTTTCAAGGTCGTAAAACAATGTCAACAATGGTGAATCAATGGATCAAAGGATTGTCCTAGAAAACAAGTTTTCAAGATAGGTAATCACAAGGAACAATCAAGCAAGTTTGGTAAACAAAACCAATCACTAATGAACTACTCCCTATGTAAATTTTTTGTTCAAAGGTAGTTATGACACAAGATGATCAACTCAATGTCAATACTTAAGTCAAGTTTAATATAAACAAAGTCATAAGTATTAACAAGGGGCTGATGTGATTTCTAGATCAAAGGATACTATAATCATTTAGATACAAATGAGGCCTAAATCTCAAAAATGTAGAGGTTACAAGTGCGAGAAACACAATAATCACCTAGATACGTTAACCAAGCTTTTGGAAAAATAAGGTATTAGTATCAAAATAGTATTGGTATGATGCGAACAATGTAACAACAACACCTTTCAAGGTTTGAGGTAATGTTTGAATAATAAACAAGGTCAAATTATGCCCAAGGAATTGTTAGGATATGTGTAACATAATGTTACAATCTAGACACTTAGATCAAGTTTTATGAGAAATAAGATGTAAGTATCGAAATTGTATTAAGGCGATACAACCAATGTAACACTTAAAAGGAAAATATATGATGAATCAAGCCTAGCTATGATGATAATGTGTCTTAATATGGGTTTTGAAACAAATGGCCTACTAGAACATGAAGACGTACCATTCACACTTTCAACACTTGTATTCCGACATTGTAACCTAGTCATGCAAGTAGACTACAAAAGTGGTGGACACAATTATTTCTAGCGGTATCCGCGGGGTGTGTTTTCTTTTGTCCCATAATGGGAAATAAGAAGACAAAGGAGTGGATCAAATGGGGTTGAAAGATACTTCAATTCACTTCGACAAAGTTTCACCTCATCTTACGATAGAGTGAAAAACTAAGACAAAGTAATGCTTTTAAATTTTGTGATGAATGATGCTTAGTTCAAACTTTGATGGACTCTCCCATTGTTCAAATAACAAGGTTTTGACTTTGAACCAAGTTTTTTACTTCGTGAAATCTCTATGAAACATGATTGGTTTGAGCCATTCAAGTTCTCTCCAAGACGAAATAGCTTCCTATTTTTTCTCTCAACTAGGTGTCACAAATTACCTCTGCGAGCTCGGTTTACCAAAGAAGTCACACTGACTAAACCTTGGAGTATCCCAAATTTACTTTACCCCCTTTGATACAATGAGCATAAAATGTGTTTCAGTTGTATTTTCACTGGGGTCGCATGAAGATAGTTTTGAATCTAAACTCACAAGTGTAACTAATCAAGTAGGTAAACGGAGTGCTTCCCATTTCATCCACAAGGTTCCCTCTTATGTGGACTACTTTGGGGTTCCTAGGAGCATCCCTCTTGTTATCTTAAGGCTTATGCCAAAGGGCACTTCTCCTAGTTTAAATTGCAAAGGTTTACCCTTATCCTAAACCTGCATATCAAGTTTTTAATGTGGTGTGTTTTCTTATCTTTTGACTTAATGAGGTTTTACACACCATTGGCAACCTACAAAAAATGTGTTAGCTTTTGTTTAGATTCTTGATTCCTTTGCAAGTGATATGTAGGTCCTTTATGCAAATATTAGTAGTTCTCAAAATGATCAAGGCATCATAGAAAGAGGATCAAATGTTGTTTCTTATTCCCAAGATCATCCTAAGATGCAAAGGAAGAGCATATGCAATGAGAAATCCGACTAGTTAGAAAATAATGAAGAAAACCTAAAAATAAAATGCACAACTCATTCATTTTTACTCAAATTGAATTTCATTCCTTTAGAAAGCTTTAATGAATGTTTTCAAAACCATGAAATAGGTTTTGAATCATTTTTCGATTCCCAAGATCACCTAAAAGGTGTGAGGGAAGAGCATACGTGATCCTAGCCTCATAAATGAAAATGCAACTATGAAAACCACTAATGTAACTCAAGAAGACCCTGTAAAGTGTTAGAAAATATAAGGAAACAAATTTTTCCATTTTAACAAAATATTCAATTTTATATCATAGTTCCTGCGCACCTTTAGAATGTATGTTGCCCCTAGAACGTATGTGTCTGCCTAACAGTGTATGTGTGCCACTATTAAAACAAGTCATCTTTTAATGTATGTGTGAGTAAAGAAGAACCCTCATGCCCTTTTTGGCGTATGTGTGCCCTTGTAAGCATGTATGTGTGTCTGCCAAAAAAAAAGATAGCACAGAGGGGAGGAGTGTGGATCCATAAAGACGTATGTGAGCATCCTTGCAAGTGCATGTACACTCTTGCAAACAGATGTGCATGTCTGGTAAATTTTATCACATTGGGCCAAAAATATAGGGAAGTATATGCATGGGCAAAGGAAGTATATGCGCTTCCACTGGGAACGTATGCACGCCTATGCTACAAGTGTGCACAAGTTTGAGCGTATGCACACCCCTTTCTAGCACCTACGTGTGTGCACCTAGAACAATGTACAAAAATATTGTAAAATGAATTCTGAAATTCCAAACAGGTCAAAACATTCGCTCTTTAAACCAATTTCTAACAAAATCCCATTAAATTTTCATGCAAAAGGAATATTCAACACAAATAAGGTTAGCAAAATTCTTGAGAAAAATCTATTTAATCCTCAAAATGCATGATATATGTTAGATAAAAAGAGGTAAATCACAAAGCTTGAAATCAACTTCTATAGACCATGGAGTAAGGTCCCACCGGGCATGCCAAATGTATGCATGAAAAGATTAGATATGACAATAACATGAAACTAACACCTAGTAGTTCCACAATATAACTAAATCTATCGTAAAAATCAAGATGAGATCTTAATGAAGATAAAATTCTACAATAATGCATGAATCAAATGTAACATTACTATGCTACCTCTACTTCTCTAGATTGCTTAATATAAAGATGAACCTAGTTAGATCCTAAGCAATCAGTTTTGTGTGTTGTTTTCTCCAAGTGGTGAAGATATCTCTCTAAAATGGCTACAAGACCATGTTTATATATTCTCCTACTAACCAATCTTAGAGGCATGGATGCAATATAGAGAAGCTACTACAATGAGGAATTGCTTAAGATCAAATGCTTCTAGCTTTAGCTAATGCAAATGAGATGTTTTCCAAAGTCTCAAAGTGTGTAAGGTGAAAGGGAGGCTTTAGCCTTGTATTTATAGGTTTCCATTTGGGAAATGTTATAATCCTAGTGCATATGGGATAAAAGGGTAAAGAAAAAATGCACCTTTTGATTAGGAGTGGATAAACATGCTTTAGAAGAGATAAATTTGGTTTAGGCTAGTTAATCTTGATTAACAAGTGATTAGTAACCTATGATATTTGGGAGGGGTCTAATTAATCAGATGTAATAGACTAATAGCCTAGGAAGCTTGTAAAAGTGATCTAGAGGGAAATGGGGAGATTCTGAAATGAGTAAAGGGGGATGTTTAGCTAAAAAGAGGCTATATTAGCCAAATTAGGTGATTATAGAGATATTATGACAAAAAGAATGTTGTGAGTGTGCATATGAAAATGGAACAAAGAATAGTACATTGATGAAGTGTCGTCATTTGACCAAAGGATAAGATGAGAAGCTCATTAGTGCAATTAAAGTAATAAAAATATGTAAGCAGATTTTAGGTGTCTACACATGCATATGCAAAATTTAAACAGATTACTACTAGAAAGTTAGCATGTATTACACCAAGCACTGAATATTATAAAAAAAATATATGTAAATCATAAATGGGAGAATGTAGGTCATAAAAATTTATCTTTCATGAGTTAAATTTTAAACCAGGTTACATTTTTCATACAAAATTACATCCTCTTATTTATAGACTAGAGGTTGGTCTATTTATACAATTCAGGGCCAATTGTTTGTTTCCTAGTTTTAACAATAATTACAAAATATTTAGGAATACTACCAACAGTTGGCCATTCAAGAAATATCCTAACTGATTTTTACTAGGATAACCACAGTGGATAAAGCTAATATGAAAAAATAATTTAAAAAACAAAAGAATCATTGAGGCTCATATTTATTATAGGGCCATTCTAGACTAGTTAAACTTGTGAATGTTGCTCTTGTGTCAGTTCACCTTGTGTGGGGGCCTCTTATACTAGGTTAGTTGAAGTTGGCCCTTTTCATGTGGAAATGAAAGCTTCCATGCAGATATTATAATCTTTGTCAAGCTTTATCGAGTCATCAATTGGCTTTCTAAAGAGTACAAGAGCTTTATCTAGTAAATCCTTTTGTGTAGCCTTGGATTTCCTCATGATTTCCCTTAAATTATCTATTTTATATACCTTCTCCCTAGTCTTGAGAAACAATATTAATGACTTGGTAATCCTCTAGCTCATTTTCTTCTATTATGTTCTTTTGAAACTTTATTAGAAATTGATTAAGTAATTCAGTTGAAGGCCCCTATGATAGATGTTTTAGAAATAAGTTTACTTCCCCTTGAAATTACATCATCCAGCTAAGGAAGAAGTTTTCTCATATGGTATTTCCATTACTTTAATATTTATCTTGTGTAAGTGTCACATGCTTTGCATATACCAATATCATCCATAGTCACAATTGCAGGGTCTTTGCATATCCCTTCTTCAATAGCCTGAGTCATGATTCTCAACAATTTTTTCATAACACCCATATTTTCAATGATGGTGTTGGAATTTTTGGAGTAGGCTTGTTTCTTCTTTTTATCCTCGATTCTTTCTTTGATAACATTATATAAAATCAGTAGGGCCTCTTCAACATCTAAAGAAATTCCCTCAGGAACAACAACATTGGCTTGAGTTTTAATCTCTTTGTTCCTGGCATGTAATCCTCTTACTAACTCTGATGCTAATTTAGCTTAGGACCTTATATAAGACATGGGGTACTCTTCATATTGGGCCACTTGGGAACCATTTTCTTTCTTTTTATTTGTAAGGGATAAAATTTACTCGAATGTCCCATGCCAAATGATGGCCTATTATGTAGACATTATTTTTTTTATTACCCTTTTCAAGGTTTCGGTTCTTGGATTTTACTAAATTTTTATTATTATCTCTTCTTGAGCCACTTGATATGTTTGCTCCCTTTGGGAAATCATGGTTATTTCCACCCAATCTTGTTAGGGATTAGTTGGGGGGATATTTGCATGGTAAGTTTGAGTTGTCTCAGCTTGTACTTGCTTTCTTGGAGCCTCCTGTTGTGTGGATTCTTCTTCTTCATCTAAAGACTTTAATTCATAGGCAAACAAAGTAGGACATTCATTTGGTTCAAGCATGACTTATTGAATTTTTGTGATATATTTTACCTTTGTTGATCTTGGGAGAAGACTACTAGAAGTTGGAGTTTATGACTGCCTTAAAGGTTCTGAATAACCAACTACATTTATCTTTTTCAATTCCTTTTTAATTGTTCCTCTTAGAGTAGAAACTTCCCCTATTGTCTTCATACCTTTGGATTAACGTGTAAGATGTTTTGGTAATCCATACCCAGTCATTGAAATCATCCTCATGTGTATAAGTTATGTTTATCTACCCTCTAAGTGACTCTAAATTCTTGGGCACCCTTTTCCTTGAGTCATATTGTCTTAAAGGGTGTTGGGGAAAATAGAATGAATTACAGTGGGTTATTGGAGATTTTAAATCATTCCACCTCTTTAACTCTTTTAATCCTACAATGACTATCAAGGGAGGTTGAGTCTTGAGTTTATTATCCTTACATCTACATGTTATACCTTGAAAATTTGATATGCAACTTCCTATTCTGTTACTTTTTTCATGTACATAAAATAGAAGTTACAAAGCAAGTGTGAGTAGCCTCATTATCATGATCATTGTGTATTTTAGGTAGAATAAACTAACCCCCACTTACCTGATTGAGGTTAGGACATTATCAGAGACTCTTGGCATGGTTGTTTCATGTATTTCTTTGTAGAGAGTGGGTTAAAATGAAATACATATCTCCTTTATTTTTTCCATAAATATATGGGTGTATAAGTATAAATATAACTCATTCATTTCCAAAAGTCATGAAGGATACCATGGTTCACATAATTCTAGAAATTGAATAACACTACAAAATACATCCAGTAGGTAGGAGGCCATATAAAATGGATTTTGTGGTCTCTAAAGTTTTCTCTTTGGGAAACTAAATTGAAATTGGATACTTTCCATAAATAAGGAATTTTGTGATCATCTATGATCATGGAAAGTAGGGGAAGTTAGGATACATCAAATTTGGCAATGGAAGGGTTTCCGTATTGTTTTATCATTAGGGCCATGCTTATATGAACCCTAGGTCTAAACCTTTGAATTTATATGTCGTTCAGATGAGGATCATCCATGTTATCAATTGGGTCCTTAGCCTAACTCTACAAAATTACCCTCACTCACCTTGTGTCCATCGAAGATTCAATTGTATTTCTATTATATAGGGTGTTAGAATAAGTTAATATATAATAATCTTTGAAGGAATACTCAACAAATAAAACTACTCTATTGGTCTTAGATTTTTAAAACAAGGCCCAATTATTAGCCTTTTCATGAATAAGAAGGAAATAAAATAGTTTTGGACATGGAAATGTCTCAAGATTAGTTGAAATTAAGTTAATGTCAGATCTTTTCAATACCCTAATGTCCTTGGCCCTATTCGATTTATCGTTCGACATCCTCGCTTCATCCATGGCATATGTGTTAAGCCTTTCTCTTTGGATTGTTGAAATATGACAGAGTAGTGCTGCAAATCATGTCAAGTGAGGCCAAGTCAAAGATAATGTCCTACATCACTCGGGTGTCCAAGTAATAATAAAGGAATTCATCCATATTGGAAGGTATTGGTTCTCCCACCATGGATGAAGATTTAAGAGCTCATAAAATGGAAATGAATTCCTCAAGGTAAACTATTTAAATTTGGGCGATGAAATGGGATTGAATTCACAGGAAATTTTTACAACTTGAAGTCTTGAATGAATTTTCTTTGTTAATATAGGATCCTTATAAGTTAGGAAATCTTTTGTCTAAAATTGTGTGCTCCATATTAATGGTGAATAATGTATGACTTGATGTTTTATCTCCTCCAAAGAACGTTGCTTTTTGAATTAATGAGAATTTTAAATATGGACCTTACACATGTGTAACCTAGAATAAATCATAGCCATCAGTTATAACTAGACCTTTTGAGACCTTGATACCATGTGTATGATATGTGGGATGCCACGTTATAATGTAAAAAGTTCCATGTGTGAGGAAAAGTAGGATGCCACATGTACAATCGGGATTGGATCTCCCTTTGAAATTGGTGATGTGTTCTTGACCCTTCCTAACCTTTGACCTTATTTTATCTTTTTTCTCTCACTTGGAAGTGTGAGACAATTTCGCATGAAGTATGAGTTGTGAGTCATAAAGTCCTTCTACTTGCTTTTGGGAAAGTGAATTTTTAAATTCTTGCACTTTGAAAGTGTGAGTTTTGAATACTCACATTGGAAAGTTCTTTTTTAATATTCACACTTTAAATCTCATACTTTGGGGTTTAAGTTCTTTCTCATTGACATGCAAGGAAAATTTAAACCTTTAGTTAGCCAAAATTCAAAATTTGAAGTACAAGAATTTTTATAACTGTGAGTGTGAGGGAAAATAAATAACTAAGTGTTAGCTATCACATATGGGGAGTGTGAGTACAAGAATTTTTAAGTGTAAGGATCTTAATAAATAAATCATAAACTAAGTAAATCACTTAATTTAAGTAATTTAATTCTAGTATAAGAACTAGCATTTATAGAATAGGGTAACTCCACTTGATGATTATTTCTATTCCATAGGGTAAATAATTTCAATTTACCAAAAGGTATTAGTCCATAGAGAATCTTGTAAATATCCATGATTTAATAAAATAAATAATAAAACATTGCATGGTAAAATAAAAAAACCAGAGATATTATAATTCATTCGAGACAAATTCCCAATGGAGAGATTATATATAAATAGCTCAATGAACTCCTATAAGTAAGGAGTCAAGGCTAATCTCTAAGTCATTTCAATATCCCAAATATCTCTCAACTATGAGTTGTGCATTACAACTATTTTACACACTCATATATTATTTTATAAATATTAAAAACTATTACTACCAAATAACCCAAATCACTCCTAAGTGTTCAAACTATGAACAATATTTTTGTGACAGTCACCCCCTTAGTGTGAACATGGGGAAAGCTATCTCTTATACCTGCTCACGATCTTCAAAGAAATGAAGGTTTTCAATGAGTACCAACAAACTTAAACAATATGAGGTTTTTAAAGAGAACCTCCAACTCAGAAAATGGTTTTCTAGTGGAACCAACCACTACATAGTAGCGTACATTATTTTTCTCACATCATTGATTTATAACTTATAGGGATTATAAAATAGAAATTATGCTCATGCAGGAGATTTAAGCAGGAATGTTACTTCTATTCATTATTACACCATAAATTAAACACACCATACAACAAAAATAAAAGGTCACCAATACCATGAAGCAATCTTTTTTTTTGTGACTAACAAGAGATGTCAATTTGCCTCCATCCTCCTATGCCTCATCCTCCATCAGGAACTACTTAGTATAGGTAGTCATCTTCATCCTCCTTCTTTAAAAACTCTGTTTAGGTTCATATTCTTCTTCAGCTTGTAATGCAAAAATCATACCTTCAAGTGAATAAGAAGGCATTTGACCAAGAGTAAAAACTACATTATTGTATTTTGGAGGTAAACTATTTAATAAAATAAATTTTGCATCTGTTGGTTCTGGTTCTTTTCCACTCATAATTCCCCAAAGGTTTTTGTTCATTAATTACATCCTTGGTTTGCCTTTTATATTTTCACCTTCCATGTGCAAAAAATTAATCCATTGAATTTATCTAATGGAATTTCTATAATAGGTGTCAAACTCAGTCGAAAATGCACCCTTATTATAAAATTTAAACAGTGAAAGTAAAATTTTCTGACATATTTGTGAAACATGGAAAAAATAATTACTTTTGACCAGCATCAGAAAACATAGGATCAATGTGTAGAGATCAAAAAAATACACATTTTTAAAAAAATGGCACATTAATCTGAGTTACCAGCTGAAAGTTTTGGGAATTTTAAGTTATAACTCCAACATCTTCCTGGACCCTTTCCAAATTTGGAAAAATAAATTTCTTTGCTTCTATTTTTTTTGTTTGCATCCAAAAATGGAAAGAAATGGAATACCTCTATCAATGCGGATCCAAATATTGTAAGAAGTCACGTCGTAACCAAGCATGGATTCGCCAGAGTGAAGCATCATCGTTGTTAGTAGATAAACACACAGGTCACATATTTGATTCCAATGAAACACGCAGATCACATATTTGATTCCAATGAAACAAATTTGTTCTAGATCTAAATGCCTCACAAACTCCTACAGGTTATCATTGCAGTCTAACCCTCTCTGATACCAAATCTTGTAAATATCCATGATTTAATCAAATAAAAAACAAAACATTGCACAATAAAATAATAAAACTAGAGATATTGTAATTCATTCAAGACAAATTCCCAATGGAGATATTTCATATAAAGAGCTCAATGAACTCCTATAAGTAAGGAGTCAAGGCTAATCTCTAAGTCCTTTCAATATCCCAAATATCTCTCAATTATGAGTTGTGCATTACAATTGTTTTGCACACTCATATATTATTTTATAAATATTAAAAACTATTACTACCAAATAACCCAAACCACTCCTAAGTGTTCAACCTATGAACAATATTTCTGTGAAAATTCCCCACCTATATAATTGCAAGTTTATAAAGGTGGGGGGAGTTATGCAATAAAAATAACAACTCGTCAAGGAAAATAATCTATGTATTTAGAAACTTGCCACTCTGGTTTTGCAAAAAAAATGTAAGTAAAAGAGTATGATGTTAAAGTTCAATATCTAAAATGAATCATATCCCTTCCAAAAAAGAGAATTAATAATATTAAGTAACATACTAATTTCAAGATTATGAAGAAAAAGAGATTAATGTGTGCAAGTGGGTTTATTACCATGTACTCTCTTGGAATTTTAGTTTTTTGGATGAGAAACTTGATTTGATAGCTCATGATTAGTTTTTCTATTTTTTTATTTTAGGGATGGTTCAAGAGGTGTTCTTAGGAATTTTTGGGCATTTCTCTTCTTCCAGCCAAGCATCCATATCCTCGATAGAGATTCCCTTGGCTCCTATCATGGCCTTTATCCATTGTTAATCAAACATCCATAGCCCTAATGGAGGTTGCAAAAACAACCTTTCAAAGAATTTTTTGTTTTTATTCATTTTCTGATTTGAATGTCTTATTTTTAAGGTTTAGGAACCAATATAGTATGTTTTTATTTAGGATGGGTCCATTGAGATCAACTAAGTACCCCCCTCTAATAGCTAAGAAGGTCAATAAGAACATTTTTAGATGTTTACATATTTTTTATTGTGGAGCTCAATTTTCTTCAATGTTTAAAAACTTTCTAAAATTTACTCAATACTTTGGATGATTCTATTTTCTCAAGGATATCTTAACTCAGAGATACCAAGTTTCATTTTTAGGTTCCTTTAAAAGCATTTTTTGTTGGTCACTTTTCATAATTCTAAACACAGTCATGTCTTCCAACCATCAAGTGCCAAGTAGTATTAGGATGAATGCAAGGTAGTTTAAAACCAAGGAATAAACACAAAACTGAAAATATATAGCTAAACTAGAAATCAAGAAGTGCATAAAAGGTAACCAAACTAGAAATAAATTAATGCATAAAGGGAAACTAAACTATTCATTCCATTGGGACTTGTGATTGAGCAGTGGAGAAATAATGTTTTAAGAATTGACCATTGACTGGTAGCATTACTTCCTTCCCTTATAAATATTCCCAATCACTCTTATGTTGCCAATATATGAGTTCATGTAGGAATACATGGAGGGAGAAGACAAAATTCGAGTAAGAATTTGGGACATCCTCCAAATAGAAGATGTGAGAGACTCAACACTGAAAAACTTCAATATGGATGAAGATATTGTCAAGAGATGGTCTGATAAGAGGGCCTAAATGAAGACATTCAAAGTATTAGACTTTGTTCTTATTTGGGACAAATCTCATAAAAATAAAGGGAAACATAAAAAATTCTTGATTGGTCACCATTATGGATTGGAACTTATCAAATAGATAAGATTATTTTGACCCAAAATCTTAGCTATTTGATAAGTTCCAATCAATGGTGAGCATTTTTTGTGTTTCACTTTATTCTCATAAGATTTTTCCCAAATAAGCACAAAGTACAATACTTTTAATGTCTTCATTTTGGCCCTCTTATCAGACCATCTCTTGACAATATCCTGATCCATATTGAATTTTTTCAATGTTGAGTCTCTCACATCTTCTATTTGGAGGATGTCCAAAATTATTACTCCAATTTTGTATCCTCCCTCCATGTATTCATACATGAAATCATAGATTAGAAACATAAGAGTGATTGGGGAAATAGATTGATGTCCATATACTAATAAAAATGGATGATACTTTAAATCTTGCTTATATCTTGTCCTATCATCCCATAATTCATATTTTATAACATAATGTCATTCCCTTGGCCTCTTGTATATGGATTTCTTTATGGTGTTGATCAGATTTTTGTTAGTTGATTCAACAAATCTATTACCTTGGGGGTAATTTTGATGAAAATTTAATGATTATATTACTATCATATGACCACTCACTAAAATCTACAGAAGCAAAGGATGTCCCATTTTCATTATTGAGGGGAATACGATAAAAAAATTATGGTTATGATGTTCTCTTCAAGGAAATGAATAACTCCATTGTGTCCTGTAGTTTTTAGTAGAAATAGCTTCAGTCCACCTTGTGCAATAATCTATAGCATTTAGAAAAAAATTATGTTTAGCTAATGAATGTGGGTTGATGCCCCCAATGAAATCCAAACCCCATTGTGCAAAAAATCTATTCTCAAACACTAGTTGTAATCTCATGGTTGTGTTGGAAGCACAATCACTGAGAGGGGGAGTGAATCATTGTCTTCAAACCTTTTACTTCAAACATTCATTAAATTTTACTTAACTTGCATGAAGAATTCAATTATCCATCATCACATAAGAAATGTCAAACCATAAAATCAACATAGCAACCATCAACATGAGAATGAAATAAGAAAAAGTACACATGAACATAGCATATAGGTGGAAAACCCTCAAGGGAAATAAAACCCATTGATTGTTGCATTAATAGACAATAATAAATATTTCATGAAGTAACAACTCCACAAGGAGCTAAAAACCCATAATTTATCTAGCACCAGCTAGACTTTATAAATCAATAACTTGCAAGGAGACACCAACCCCCTAATTTATCAGGCATCAGCCTGACTTTAGCAAGAACAAACTTGCAAAGAGGCTACAACCCCCTGATTTAGTGAAGCACCAAATCCACAAGGAGAACTTAACCCATAGGTTTTAGTAAAACACCAACTCCACAAGGTAGAATTAGCCACCTGAATGTGTGTCACCTTCACTTTTTTTATCAACTAATGATGACACTCTCTTATCTCTTCTTGTCTTCTCTCCTCACACTGTCATGGTATGCTTATTCTCTACTATTATCTATCTTCTTCCCTCTTCTTCTTGGTCTTATCTCTATATCCTATGTATCATTCACCTCATCATGAACTTATTCCTTTTTAACACTAACTGATTCTCTAAAATCAATTTCTCTTCGTAAACAAGCTCATCTACTCTTTAAGACACTCAAACTGCGATGGTAAGATAAATCACTCTTCTTCTTTTTCACTTGGAAATGAGCATGGAAAAATTGAATTCTAAAATATGACCACCATCATATATTCAATTTTCATACATTCTCCATGGTCTTTAAGACCTCATACAACCTTCTTAAGCACTTATGGATCACTCATAATCTCCACACACCACTAACTCAAAAATTGGCCTAAATTGCCTTGTATATATACCTATTTCAAGAACATACATCATATATGTCAGCCATATACACTTAGTTTGGACATAATAGAGTAAAACTAATCTTAGAAAAAATAAAATTGAAGAACATAAACTTCATTAGGTCTACAGATATCTCTAATATTTCATTTGTTTCTTTAGGACTCAAGAATTGGACCTACAAACACTAGATCTATAAAAATAACTTTATAGCATGGCTTATTTTGATCAAACATAGTCTTCATCAAGGCCAAAAACACTTCAAGAAAATTTTCCAAGACCTCCACTAACATTCACCATGATTTATGCTTGGAAATCTCAGCATCATCCATTCATACCATGAAAACACCTTAAAACTAAGATTGTCCTATTAGGATTTCATACCCAGAAGAATTTACTTGAAAGATGAAGCTTATACAACCTTGAAAAAAATAACCATGCAAAATAAAACACATATACAAGTACTATGAGATCTCCAAAAATCACCATGTTTGGTATTGACGATGACCTCAACTTCAGATCATAAGTTGCACAAGAAAAATATCCTCTTCCAAGCAGTATCCAAGTTGATCTTCAGTGTCACCCATGAGCTCAATCATGTGATTATTGACCCTCCTCTACAACAAACAAATGACTACAGTGATATGTCCATACGTGACTAATTTATATGTATCATCCAGGATGAGTATCATGCTCAAAAATCGATTGCTTAGCATTTCAAACGTACAACTTGGCTTCATGACAGTAAATTGGGCTTTAGCATGAGAATACTTTGTTCTATGGGGCCAATTCAACTCTTTTTAATGACAACGAGTTAACCATATGAAGATAGACTCCCATATTTCTCTACATGTGCTAATCATAAAAAACCAATATGACTTATTTGGGTTCATCTTTTCGATAACAATAATATCAGTCCTCAATTGAAATCAATGCCTATAATAATATACCAGTATAGGTGCTTATCAGTATTTTCATAAAGATGTGGACCTTACAACCAAAAATAATGCCAATAAATATTATATATGACACATATTCATATTTCCCAAAGATCTTAGATTCCCATGAAAAATATTAATGTACCAACAAGAAACTAAAATTTCACCTCAAGCTAGGAAACACCATTTCTTAGAACCTGGTTTTACTAAACATACAATATCTTGTAAAATACTCCAAATTAAGACCTAAAATTTTGTCTTCATACTTGAATAAACATTCCTAAAAAATTCACATGCTCACCTTTACATATTGGCACTAAAAAATTATCAACCTACCTCATTAGGATATGTAATTCTCAAGAAATATTCTAGGTGCAGACCACAATATCACTTTTCATGCATTCTCCTTCAATCCATAACCTAAAAAATTCATTAAAATGCCTAGGAAAACATGTTGCATATCTAAAAATAATCACATTTCTATAATTTCCTTGGAAACTGAGCCTTATACCTCATTAGGACTTGATTTCTTCACCTTTCCTTCCACAACTTTGTCTTCATGCCTGAAATTGGTCTTGAAATTGAATCCATACCTTTCCATGTTTTATAAACCATGTTCTCATGATAAAAAAAAATCAAAATAATATTTGCATACATGTATGCACTCATATCACTAAGTTATCATACTCAAATAGTCACTATGTCACTTCATACCGTAACTAGGCTTCTCAATGATTACCTGTACTCAACCATGTTGACCTCAAAAAGGACACTATCATCTTGACATCAATGACAACATAAATGGAATAAATCCAACTCACTTTGACATTAATGATAAATTTGCAACAATCTCCCCATTTGTTATTTATGGAAACCAAACTTAGAAGCACTTTGACAACATTCTCCCCTTGTTTTTAATATTCTCTCCCTTTGACATTAATGAAAAAGAGTATGCTACAAAATACTATCTAATAATTTTCAATTTGAACTTCAATAATGAAAAACAAACACCAATTTTCTTATACCAATGAAAACTCACCTTAGGGATACCAATTGTTGACAACTTGGATTGCACCTCTAAGAAACTAGTTTCTTTATTCATCATAGGATAGAGCTAAAAATATCCCCCGGAGTAGATGCTTCTCCTTAATGAAAACCATATTATTCACTTAACAATCTATAGCTTCTTTTTTAGCATTCTTAGATAACCATTGATTTAACAAAAACAAGATTTTTGTCTAAACCCTAGATATGTTATTTCAGAGTCACAGCAATAAATAAATCAGTAAAGTACATGAAATGACACAAGAAATAAGAAAAGTAAATAAAACCCTAAGTGCAATAGAGAGGTAAGTTATTTAGCTGATTTCGTAATTTTCCCAGTAGTGTGCGAAGGTGGAATATTGGTAAAACTGAAACATACGAGGTTGTACCCAAACCCATAAAAATGAAAGAATGTTGGAGAAGCCTAGACTAGGGTGGCTAGAGCAGTATTATTATGCTTGGGTGCTATGATCCCTCTCTGGGCACCAAGCTCTACACAGGAGTTCAAAAAATTAATTTCGTTGGCTCACAGATTGGTCGTAATCCCTCACTTTTTTTCGCTAGAATGTCACACAATGATAGTAGATGTCACTCATAACCTGTAATAAATATATCACCTATAAAACCCCAAAAGACATCAAATCCTACAAAACAAAAGATACAAATGGGGATTCAGACTAACCCCAGTTATCAGTCGACTGAGTGAATTTATGATCTGGGTGTTGCACTACATTTAAGACTCCATATAGTCTTGTGTGTGTGTGTGTAAAATTATACCCTAGGTGGCTCTTTCACATGATACACGTGATAGAAAGAAATAACAAGATGTAAAATATGTAAATAGAAGTTTGCATGGAAAAATGAACTTCCCCTCCTATGTATGTATGCATAATAACAAGCCATTTTCCCTCGAATGGTGCTAGATGGATACAATGATTCTCTTAGATGATTTGTGGATGCAACCTTAGGTGGTGATAATATAATATTGGATCTTGGTCCTTTAATTTGATCCCATAACATTGTATTAATATGATTCCCTTACTTGAATTTTGTAATTGATCACTAAAAGGCCAACCCCTAAGAGATAAGGATGCTAACAGCTAGAAAGGACCCAAAAGGGGTGAGAAAGATATAAAGAGGTCTAGTGCACCTAGAGGGGATGAGGGCACTTGGGCACTGGAATCCTTACTGGGAACTGGTGTCGAGAGCTAGAAAATCTGGAGTATCAAAGGTCAGACTAGGAAGTAGGCTGTGCTAGGCCAAGAAAAAGACTGGAAAGGAACCTAAGAAGCCAAATATAGTGATCAATTAGTAATTTTCTCCCTTAGGATAAATTATCCAAAAATATATAGAAAAGAATATTCTGGCATTTTTAAATCCTATTCAGAGACAGGAATTTGCCAAAACAAGGGACGCATAGTAGGTTCGTAGATGATGCCAAGTGTCCAACTGTCACAACTTCAAGATTCAAAAGAACGGGGCAAGGTCTCGAAGCCCGTAGGGTGTCCACGTGTAACTAACAGAAAAGGGTTATGACTTTACACATGGCAGGGTATTTTCACTCCCCGAAGGAACAAATAGTGTACCCATGGTTGGTGCTAAGTGTCGGCACTGCGCAATCCCAGAACCAAGAAGGGCAGCATAAATCCTAAAGATGCAAGGGCTTCCCACATGGGTCTCACAATAATTAGAATCCAGTTTCAAGAAGGACCCAAAAAGGAATGAAAAGTCATGTATCACATATGAGTGATTACAAGACTAATCTAAAATATTTAATGCTCAAGATATTTCAAAATATTGGAGGTAAAGAGTCATAGGGCCATCATTTCAATAGCGAGTTAATGCATAGTCTCGTGTGAAGAATTCCAAATTGTAAAGACTCAAGTTATTCATCTACATTCAAAGGGTCATTTCAGTATATCGATAAAATAAGTGTCATTTGGGTCATGATGCCAGAAACCAATGCACAAAAGATTGAAATATCTTGTCATGTAATAAAGAGCCGAAGGGATGTTCCTTAAACTGTGAGTCCATTTTAAGGGAGTAGGTTGTAGGATAAAAAGATGCATTAAATAGGCGTGGATATCACCTTTTAGAAGAGGGCTGATAATGGAAGTGTGAGAGAGATATTAAATATCTTTTCATGTCACTTTGCTCCATTGGTCATAATTAAAAGCAGTTGAAAGGAGTGTAGGAAGTTTTCTTATCTTCTTTTTCCCCTTATATATAAATATATAGATAGAAGTAGTTAACAAAATAAAAATTTGAGGAATCAATCGATGCTCTTCTCTATCTCAAGTCCCTCTTTTGTAAAAAGTAGAGATCTTGAAGCTCTATCTTTCTTCTTGGGTTTTGTAACAACAATCTTGCCTCTTTTCTAAATGTAATACTATGCTCAATTGTTGGAGTAATATATATGTCATGTGGTGTTTTCTGTTCATCATTTGTATATCTTTATTGTCTTTGATCCTCATGTAGAAATTGTGCATCTTACAATGTTGTTACTATCTTTGAAGCTATGCTTAAGTAGTTTGAATTAGTGTTCCGTGTGAGTCTTTTCTAACCTGTGGTGCATTTCAACCACCCTTTTTAGTTTTTCACAGTTTCCCTTTCCAGACAGTTGTGATTTTGATTGATCTCCTGGAAGGATCGTTTGGTGCATCGCACCTTTTTAAATTGAGGTTTTTTTTGTTTTTATAACCCTCATCCTATACTACAGAGAAGATCCAAATTCTTTATAATTTGTAGGTCTCCTTAGGGTGCATGTCCCACTAACCTAAGAATCCCACAAATTTGACGGTCTGATCTGCTAAGGATGATCATCAACAGTTTTCCTGGCATGCCCGACGGGAAAACTCAAAGTGATATTTCATCATGTTATCAGATCGATATATTCTTGGTAAAATTCAATATTCAATGTATATAGTTGCGGAGCATATCTAACAACTCCACATGGTCTGGATAAATCATTACAAAGGATTGCAAACCTGCCTCTCATCTATTTCCACTCATCTTTATTTCCACGTCTTCCATTTCTCTTCATCCTATGGAGTCATGCAATCATGACTTGTTTACCACTAAGGGATCATCCCTTTGTCTATTTCTAAGCCACCCATTCCACTCTCCCCCTCTCTTTGAGCAGATATACCCTCTGCACCAACAAGAAATGGCTTCAAATCTAAAAGAAGAGAAGCATATGGTGAGAGGTGATATGGGCTCAGGAGGTTCGTATACCAGCTGAACAGAAGAAAGGCTGTAGAGGTTGCTTCTATTTTTCCTCCCCAAAAATCAGCTCCACTGGAAAAAATTTCATCAATGGGATTCATACTAAAAAATGAAGCCATATATGATGGAAAATTTACAGATTAAAAAACCATCATAAAAAATCATAAAGATTTGATAGAGGAGGAAGAAGATAAGCTCAAGTGCTTATCATATTTGGGGGGATGGCTCAATGGAGAAGGGCCTATAGAAATAATATAATTTACCACTTCATCACCCCCGTAGAAGAAGTAACCTTCCACTCATAACATCCCCCTGAGATTAATCCTAGGACTCTAGAAGAAAGAATTATTAAGAGCTCCTTGATTTCAATCAAAGAGATTGGATTCTCCAACGAAGTTGCTAGGGATGACACCTACTAGAGAATCATGCAAGGAAGCCTCATTCCAAAAGGTATGATCCAGAGCCACGGGCAGAAGAAAATAATTAGACCAACTCCCACAAAAGAAAGGTCCTCCTCAAGAAAAAGGGAAGACTCAGTACCAATCATGCTCACTTCAGGGCATGAGGATGATTTGTAAGACCCCGAGGATCAACAACAACTCCTCAAACCAAGTAAGGAGCATCTAAAGGAGGGGTTCATTCTGTTCGTTGACACTATGAGTGAAAGAGTGAAAGGTAATTTTTCACTCTCGTTATAGGCTATATCAATGTCTAAATTAATCGAATGGCCTCATTTCATAATAAAAGGAAGCTATTTTCCTTTCCTATTTCGGGTTTTATTTATCTTAGGTCAAACCTATTAGATTAGGAGTAGGAGTAGATTTCTTTCAATAAAATAAGTGATTGCGTACACTCTGCATGAATTAACTAAGGCATGTATGTTTTTTTATTTTGTATAGGCTCACATTTATGTTACTCCTTTAAGAAGCACAAGATTTTAGGAAGACTCTGAATGGATAAAGAATTCATAATTGGATGAGATGGTTACAAGCTTCACTTTAGGAAAATGCAGAGCAACTAAAATTCATATTTGACTTTCTTTTCAATTTTCTATTCTCACAAAACAATTTACAGAAGTCCTATTATTGGGGTAGGAAGAAGTAAAATTTAGTCAGCAGTCATGAAGGCTCTACGAAAAGATCAAAAGTGGCACTGGTTCGGATTCATAGTGACATCAAAAAACAGTTCCAGAAAAAATTAATAGTAGAATCTTGTGGGCTCTTTTCATTTAATAGGCTAATGGTCCCAGTGAGTCACCAAACTATTATCCAAAAATCAACAGACAAGAAGATTTTGGCATTTTAAAATCCTATTCAGAGATGGGACTTTTCCAAAACATGGGATGCATTACAGGTTCGTGGATGATGCCAAGTGTCCAACTGTCACAAATTCAAGAGTCAAAACAAGGGGGCAAGGTCTCGGAAGCCCGCACGTTGTCCACGTGTAACTAATAGAAAGGGGTTGTGAAGTTAAACATAGTGGGGTGTTTTCACTCCCCAAAGGAACAAACATTGTACCCACAGTTGGTGCCAAGTGTCGGCACTACGCATTCCCAGAACCAAGAAGGGAAACATAAATCCTAAAGATGTGTCTCACAATAAGTAGACTCCGGTTTGAAGTAGGACCCAAAAAGGGGTGACAAGCCATGTATCATGTATGAGTGATTACAAGACTCATATGAAATATTTCATGCTCAAGATCTTTCAAAATATTGGAGGTAAAGAGTCACAGGGCTGCCATTTCAATAGTGAGTTAATGCATATTCCCTAGTGAAGAATGCTAACCTACAATGACTCAAGTTATTCATCTACATTCAAAGGTTCGTTTTAGTATAGAAAAAAAATATACGTCGTTTGGGTCATGAGGAAGGAAAATAATACACAAAAGATCGAAATATCTGGTCATGTAATAAAGAGCTGAAGGGATGTTCCTCAAAATACGAGTCCATTTTAAGGGAGTCAGTTACAGGATAAACAGATGCATTAAATAGGCATGGCTCTCACCTTTTAAAAGGGGGAAGATAATGGAAGTGTGAGAGAGATCTTAAAAATCTTTTCATGTCACTTCGCTTGATTGGTCATAATTAAAAGAATTTGAAAAGAGTGTAGGAAGTTTTCTTATCTTCTCTTTCCCCTTCTATATAAAGATATAGATAGAAGTAGTTAAAAAAAGAAAAATTTGAGGAATCAGATGATGCTCTTCTCTATCTCAAGTCCCTCTTTTGTAAAAATCAGACATCTTGAATCTCTAGCTTTCTTCTTGGGTTTTTTAACAGCAAGCTTGCCTCTTTTCTAAATTTAATATTATGCACAATTTTTGGAGTAATAGATATGTCATGTGGTGTTTTTTGTTCATTGTTTGCATATCTTTATTGTCTCCAATCGCCTTTATCCTCATGTAGAAATTGTGCATCTTCAAATGTTGTTACTATCTTTGAAGTTATGCTTGAGTAGTTTGTAGTAGTGTTCCATGTGAGTCTTTTCTAACTTGTGGTGCATTTCAACAACCCTTTTCAGTTGTTCATTGTTTCCCTTTTTAGATAGTTGTGATCTTGATTGATCTTCTGAAATGATCATTTGGTGCATCACCCCTTTTTAAATTGAGGTTTTGTTTTGTTTTTCTAACCCTCATCCTACGCTACAAAGAAGAGCTAACTTATTTATAATCTTGAAGTCTTTTTAGGGTGCATGTCCCAAAAACCTAAGGATTCCTATGAATTTGACAGTCCGATTTGCTAAGGATGATCGTAAAAAGGAAGCATATGAATTCATTTCATGTGATTAAGACCTAGAAATGTACCCAAGTGTGTGATTTAGTGTCTACATTTTCCCCCACTATATGTTTTTTATCAAACACTCGATAACATAAAGTAGATAGAGATGTGTACTTGATAATCATGTATATCGATGACAAAGAGCATGTCGAGAGACAAGAAAAAACATGGAGTGATAAAAAGTGAAGCATAAAATCTAGAGAAAAGGAAATAAAAAGTGATGATGATGCTATGGGTGAAAGCGTATGTGTAAATGTCACATTATATCTATTGTCAACGTTGTTCTTGAAGTGCAATTGATGTGACTATTGCTTCCCATAAGGACAAACCTACAAAAGAGAACAATGAACAAATAGTCAAATATGTGTATATAGAAAAGTTTCAATCCAAATGTATGAAATCCATGTAAAAAGTGTGAAAAAATGTTGAAAAATAGAAAAAGGAACATATGTACCTGATTCGTGATGAGTGAAAGAAATAGAAAGTATCTTGAAGATTTTTTCGAAGAATAATTTTTTTAGGAGATCTCATGCCAAGTGCGAATTTTTTGGGGTGATCTCATGACACTGGCAGAAGTAGTGTATGGAGAAATTTCTAGTGTCATTATCCATCCTTTAAATGCTTCTCAAAATTTTTACACCATTGCATATGGTGTAATCCTATCTTGATCAAGTTTTATCCATTTCAATCTAGTTCAATCCAAAGAAAAAGGAAGATAAACTTTGTATTGATTTTTGGAGGATTGTGCTTGTACTGTGCCAAATTCTCTATGAACTATTTATAACCATGTTGATCTGAGAAAAACTATGTATCTACCCCCTAGTCATAGGTGCCCAGGAAGGGACAGAAGCACCTAGGTGCTCAATTATTTATTTAGGTTCTAGTTTCTATGTTGGAATAAGGACCCAAGTTTATTCTGAGACTATGTATTGTGTTGAATTTGCACTCAACTATGTTGAATTGCGACTGTAGACTACTGAATGGGGTGACTAATTCACCCAAAATATGCCCCCCATTTTTAGGTTGCATGTGATGGTTCTAGGAGGATGTGGCCAAATAGAGGACCCTGTATTGAAATGATATCGGTATGTAGGTGGGAATGTGCTTGGTAGAACCCAAGGCACATGCAAACAGTGGCTAGGAAATAAGTGTTAGTGTAAACAATATAAGCACACATAAAAAATAGTGTAAAAAAAGACAATGTAGATAGTGAAAAGTGGGTTGTAAACATGGGACATCACTTACAATGTCACAAGACAAACAGGGCTGAAGTGGCCAAAAGTATACAAACAGTGAACAAGCACAACATAGAAAATATCCCACAAACAATGGAATACAATGGAACATAATGGGAAACAAGAGTAAGTAAATCAGATAACCATGATGGAAAAAGGTTCTTGCAAGGAAAATGGTGTACATGAAACACCCATTATCATGTTAGAAATATGTAAAGTATGTCAAGAGCATGTACGATCTGATATAGTAGTGTGCTAGTAAATGGGTAAGTGCAACAAGTTGGGGGACAATTAAGTGGACATAAAATCTTGAATTTTACATCAAAAATAGCAAAACATCAAATTTAGTCTTCCGCGGACTTGAACCATGCCAAAATGTCAAAAATATGTCATAAAAATGGTACCATCGTGTAGGGGAGACTATTATCTTTGTATAAATATTGATTTTAAAGTGAATAGAATAGAAAAAATATCATTTTATAATTTTTTACTAATAGTAGGTCTTTAAGAAACTTTTTCCCATGAATGTTTATGTCTATGTTTAAGACTGTAAATTTTGTTTCATTTTTCAGAATGTGATAAAAATTATACCATCCCAACCATGGTGAAATTATATACATGTTCAAAAAAAACTATGTGATTTCAATATTTTTTGATGAAGTTATGGCGGGAAAATGGAAAGTGCTTTATTTTCTTTATGTTTTCAGATCACTTTCATGGAAAAAATCATAAAAAAAAATTTATTGCTCAAAAAAATACAAAATAAAATCTATCCCAAGATAGATAGCGGCATATAACTTCTCACCAAAGAATATATATATATATATATATATATATATATATATATATATATATATATATATATATATATATATATATATATATCAATTTTTGGTCATCCAAATTGCAGGCAAATAGACTACAATCTTATAGGTTTAAAAAAAAAAAATACCAAGTCATTGAATTTTGAGTGTTTAATATAGCTAAACTTGTCTAATTTTTTAAAATATTAGTACTTTAGAAACTAGATTCCGGATGCTACGAATCATATTGATATATTTTTTTCTAATTTTGAGTGTATGCATTGCTAATAATCCCTACAAGTTGATATTATGTTGTTATTTGCAATATGACGTCCACTTATGACCCCTTTTTTGTCCCCCAACTTGTTGCACTTACCCAAATATGAAGTAGCATAGAATGAAACAATAACACCTATAATGTGTACAAAAGTGGAGGGCCCCAAGATCCTTTCGTGGGACTCTGAAAAGTTACAGTGTCAAGCATCCATGTTGTGTATAACGATATGTGTAAATTCTGTGATCACAACTAGAAGGAAAGTGAATGCACATGTGTATATAGAAAAGATAATGGCAAGCAATGTATCCGTCTAACATAGTAAGAAAAGTGTAACATGCGAGTATAAGCAAGTGAGAGCAATGTGCAACCAATATATGTAGTATGTTGTGAATGAGTGTGATGGAATGGTATGTAATGTGAGCATGATAGGAGCCGCATGATCCTGAGTACGTATGTATGCATGAGTGAAATGAGGTTCATTTATAAATGACCCCTCAGCAGTCAAGAATGAACCATAGAAGAAGAGTGCATCATCTGGAAATGTTTTGAAGTGTGTGATATAAATATTTGATCAATAAAGTGTGGATCATGAATTGTAGAATGGTGTAAGGTTATGTGTAAGCTAGAAAATTTAATAGACATTAGAAGAATTAATTTTATAAATGTGCAAATGAGATGATAGAAAGATTGATCCTTGAAATGTAGAATGAAGTGTAACAAGTTCTATAAATATAGATGATTGAGGTGAGGTTCAAATCAGATTTATACCCTCAATAATATAGTATGAACCATGCAATTAGAGTTTTTCATCGAGTAGTGATATGTGTGCTATAAAAATGAAGCGTAGAATGTAGAATAGTATAGTATAGTGATGTGCTAGAATGATGTAGGTTGGAATTGTGTAGTTTGTTGTAGGAGGGGCTAGAAAGATGTATGTTGAATGTGCAAAGTGTAAGAATTTGTAGGATATGTAGTAGAATATGTAAGAAAAAGATGTGATAGATGCATAGAGTGTGAAATGTGTAGTGTGTGAGGCTCATATATGTAGTGTGCCCTCAACAGTCAAGTGTGAACCGTAGCACAAGAGTGTGTCATAGGGTAATGATGATACAAATAGTTTATAAAGTTGTATGTGATGAAGAAGAAAGACAAGATGTGAAGTATGAAGTGTTAGGATAGAAATTCCAAGCACCTAATGATGCTAAAAGGGGGGAAACAGTAAACATGATTCCCCCAAGTGTATGAAAATGTGTAAGCTATTTGATAAAAGTGAAGGAGAAGGGTCCTCCACCCAATGTATGAGGATATGAATATGTGTGAACATTCTCTAAAGGTGGTGGTAAAGTAGACTGACAATGTTCATGTGATAGAATTTGATTTGGTGAACAACTATATAAAGGAAACCATGAAGGTGACATGCATCTAGAGACTGATGTGGTGTGTAGTAAGATGAAGGATACCTAGGAGGCGATAAAAACTTAGGTGAAGAAGGCCTACGAGGTGATGTGTACCTAGATTAAGGACACCTATGAGGTGATGTGAACCTAGATGAATGAACAGTCTGAGAAGTGGACCTATGCTGATGAGATAGACTAGCGGACCTATGAGAACGAGTGTGTCATGTATGAGTAGGAGAGATAAGAGCATATTATGCTTTGTATTTCAGATGTCTAGGGGACCTAGATGCTCTAGTAAGTGCAAGGGCCACCTCAAGATGCCATGGTGCACATGGAGGGACACCTCGAATAGAGACAAGTGAGGCATGGAAATGATTGCTTTAGTGACTATGAGCCATGGAAGGCCTAAGATCATGTCACAATGTTGAATGCTAAGTGCTACAAGGAAAGGCACAAGCATGGTGAGAGGATCGATCATGACTAGAAGCTTGACATAGCCATAAAATATAGGCACTAGATATTAGATTTGTGAGAGTGAATAGCTGATGGCCACAAGAAGTGCAATAGAGCATGCATTTATGTTGAGTGGTGGATAAATAATAGTGTTATTAATAGAAGTAGATCCAATAGAATCGGGAATTTGCAAACGATTAGAGGAAAATTTAGCATGATGATCATGAACGGAAAATGTAATGAGAGGAGGAGATTAATTAGCTTGAGAAACTAGGAAATCGAGAGGTCCTAATGAAGGAGGAGGGACCTCTTGGTATGCATGATTAGCCAAAGATTCGGTAGCTTGCTTCTCATGATTTGAAAGTGGATTATTGAATATTTTTATATTTTTATTTTCATTGACTGGAGGAGAATTTGATGGCTTGGGAAGCTCAATTTGATATTTTTTATAAGATCGTGAATAATATGTCTTAATTTGAAATAAAAATCAGTGGAATTTCTTACACATTAGTGATAGTCACATCGAGAATTTTCGTTGTAGTTGTGGCCCTTGGGGAGAGATGGATCTAAAGTGAGTGGAGGAGGAAGTGTAATAATATTTTTCTCAATGATTTTTGGAAATAGAATATGTGGATATCGTGTTAGTTTAGTGGATGTATGTTTAGGCATTTTCCACAAGAGTAGATACAATGTTAACAGTGACTTTTACCTCATTTTCCTTAGTAGATGGTTTGAAAGGAGCTTTTCTTGGAAACTTGTTAAAATATGAAGTATCTTGACCTTGATATTTGAGTTTTCCCATAGTAAGAAGCTTGCTTTTGCGTAGTTTAAGAGTGAGGAAAATATTATCAAATGAAGGAGAGGTATTAAATGTTATGTTCTCTTGTAGTGGGGATAAGAGACTCTGAACAAATATTTCTTGTAATTATGAGTTAGCAAGAACATTATTCATCCTAGCTAAGTTGTTCTTGTAACGTAAGGAATAATCTACTAGGTTCTCATTAGATTGTTACTTTAGTTTTGATAGCTAAGCATATGATATTTTTGAGCTAACGTTGATTGAGAAGTGGGGGCAAGAACATCATCAAATAAATACATAAAATATGCTATCAAATGAACAAGTAGATCATATAACCAATGCATAGCATAGTCTTAGAGACTATGAGGAAAGAGCTTTATTAATAGAGTGTGATCATCCGCATAATTTTGAAAAGCCACATGAAATGCTCAAATATGCTCTTGAGGGTCACCATGGAATTTAAAAGTGGGTAGCTTAGGAGTGATGAAATTCAGAGGAAATTTATAAGTGGAAATGGCTAGTCAAAAAGGAGTATGAAGGAGTAAAGGGGAATCAAGAGATGGAGTTGCATGAGAATTAGCAAGTTGAAGTTGACGAATTTGAGCCTAAAAATATAGAAATAAAGAAGTAAAATCAGGAGTATTAGAAGAGGATCTAGGTTGTGTTGTAGTAGCAATGGGTTGAATGATAGGATTTGTGGTAGCGGGAATGGAAGTGGAAATTTGTATTGATTGAGTGGAGGCCATGGTATCAAAAGAAGAAGTTATAAGAGGTGCTGAAGTGACATCCTGAGAGTTTGATGTAGCATCATGAGTATTTTTAGCTATGATTAGAGCATGAATAATATGTGGAAGATGTTTAGGGTTGTCACACAGAGCTTGGAAAAAATTAGCAAGATTTTCTAATTATTTTTATCAACACTGGTGTCCTCATCATATGATTTCTCACTATCAGATGTTTCAATTTCATGAAGATGAACATTTTAAGAGTTGTTAAAAGGATTTTAAATTTCAACCATTGATGTAGGGATCTTAAGCATTGATTTAGAAACCCTACGAGTAGAAAGAAAAATTTATAGATGCTCAAAATACCCAAACCAACCACTATGGGTGACGGGCATAAGAAGGAGGATTTGAAAGATGAGATCACCAAATTATTTAACAAAATTAATATTTTTGTCTAAACCCTAGATAGGTTATTTCAGATTCATAACGATAAATAAAGTAGTAAAGTACATGAAATGACACAATAAATAAGCAAAGTAAATAAAACCCTAAGTTCAATAGAGAGGTATGATACTTAGCTAATTTTATAATTTTCCCAGTAGTGTGTGAAGGTATAAGACTAGTAAAACTGAAACACTCATGTACCCGAACCCAAAAATGTAGGAATGCAAGAAAATCCTAGATTAGGGCACCTGGAGCAGTAATATAGTGCCTGGGCACTAGGATCCCTCTTTAGACGTCAAGGTCTGCGTAGGAGCTTAGAAAATGAATTTCATAGGATCGATGAGTTATCGTAATCCCTCTTTGTTTGTCACTAGAATGTTGCACAATGATTTCCAATGTCACTGATAACTTGTAATAAATATATCATCTGCAAAACCCCAAAACACATCAAATCCTAAAAAATAAAAAGATGCAAATCAGGAGTCATACTGACCCAAAAGTCCCTTGACTGAGTGAACTTACGATACGAGTGTTTTACTACATTTCAGAATCCATGTAGTTATGCATGTGTGTGCGTATAATTGTTCCCTAGGAGGCTCTTTTCTACGACACACATGATATCGAGAAATAGCTAGATGTAAAATATGTAAATAGATGTGTTCATGGAAAAATAAACATCCCCTCCTATGCGTGTATGTAGAATAACCAACCCTTGTCCCTTGGATGGTTTTAGATGGATGCAATGATGCTCTTAAATGTTTTATAGATTCAACCTTAGGTGGTGATAATATATGCTTAGATATTTTTCCTTTAATTTTATCCCATAATATTGTATTTACATGATTCCCCTACTTGAATTTCATAATTGATCACTAAAAGGCCGACCCCTAAGAGATAAGGATGGGAAACAACTAGAAATGACCCAAAAGGGGTGAGAAAGATACAAAGTGGTCTAGGGCACCCAGAGGGGATGAGGGCACCTAGGCACTGGCATCATGGCTAGGTGTTGGTGTCTAGATACATAAAAGGTGAAGTATCGAAGATCATACTATGTACTAGGGTGTTTTAGGCCAAAAAAGGAGACCAGAAAGGAACCTAAGAAGCCAAATATAGTGATCAATTAGTAATTTTCTCCTTTCGGAAATATGTGAATGCAATGCATTTGATTCAGACCTAGAATGTACCCAAGTGCATGATTTAGTGTCTACAACCATCACCATATATGCAACTATTTGATTCACACTTTCTTGCAAAAAAGTCTCAACAATGTGAATACAAGCATAACAGGAACATTATCCCCCTTCATCATTATAGTTAGGGCTCAATATATATGAATTCAATTGTTGGAAACATCAACCAAACTAGGAAGCACTAAATATAATCTGCTTCCCCTAACACCATCCATACTCTCTCTAAATGAACAATATCACAAAACCACTTACCTTAGTCATGGCATGCTTGATACACATTGAGAAATTAGGAACTCATATTTATTTCTATAACTGAAACTTATCACATGAGTCATTAAGACTCATACCATATGATATCAATACTTTTTATCACAATCTCAACTCCTTTCACAACTCAGTCAATCATTTTTTCAACATTTCTTGACATTCTTCATGACTCTACAAACATTCTTGGATCAACTCACCTACTCATGGGACTAATAAATTGTCTCTTTGACTCCTCCTTAGACCATTGACTCCTTTAATGAATTCTTAGATACAAACTTGATATCAAGCATACCTCACTTACTAATCATTTAATAGACCATCACAAATAGTACTTGGAACTCCATCTTTTCCTCTAAAGTATATGCTCAACAAGTGTACCTCAAACCTTAAAATTCCAAATATTATCACAACACAAGTACTTATGACTCTAAAAAGTATCTCAGAAGAGTCAAACTACAAAAAAATATTTAGACCTCCATCATGTTTCACAATTCACCAATCCATGAATTCTTCCTTGCATACCAATTGTTATAGACCTTCTCAAAGCAGAACTAGAATTCCTCCATTTTCTTCATAGAATGTGCTCATCAATTGTATCCCATACCTTATAAACAAATAAAACAATATGGGAAAACTTTGACATACCTTGATTCAACACCTCATAGACCCAACAAGTTCCTCTTAATACTAAACTCTCTTTCATGAGATATACACAAGAGAACATACTTCTTTTTTCCATATCGGGCCTCTATGAAGAAAAAATTCAATTTGCAACCCATAATATTGGATCTCCATGCTATAAAAGGAACAACCATGAACTTTTATATCAATCCTCCAAGATTAAACTTAACAGTATTCAACCAAAAATATTTCTTTAAGATACTAAACTAGTCCTCCATGCAAGAATAAGAAACATGCATGCACATCTCAAGTCAATATTCCTCTAAAAGGTCATCAAAACGCATACCTCATCATGATATATACCTTAAATCATGAGAAAACATCATCAAATAGTCAACTAGGTCTTCACTTTCATGTTTCACAAAAATAAAGCTTTGTCAAAACTATTTGCTAGCTAATATGGTACACCATATGCCATGAACTTCCATGAATAAGAAACACTTTAATTCTACAACTTACCTCAGAGAAAAACTCTCCATGATGGTTTTTCACGTGCAAACCTAGATTTTTGACCTTTAAAATCAGAATATTAAGTGATATTTCTTCTTTATGACAAGAAAAAAGAGACAAAACACTATACCTTGGACCCTCCATGCTCAATAAACACTCAAATATTACATGTTAATACCTGCAATGATCATTTATTCATACATTCCTCATGATACTGGTCTTTCAATGATTGTTTTCCCCAAAGTTTGATCATCAATAAGCACATTTCATGATCTTATTAAGACATTCCTCTGTCAAACATGATTCTTCAAGATGGGACACTACAACTCATGTCTTGACACACTATGCACACAATACTTCATGTTAATGCCTCAATAAACAACACTGCAATCCTAATTTTTCATGACTTAACTATACTTGCATATAATTTAGTGACTTTTACCTATTGTTATATCTCCAACTACCTGATCATGACCTCAAATGCACTTTAATGGATTTATTTTGGTTTTCATAGTCATATATAAATATATAAGGCTTATATCACAAATATGTATATTTCCTACAAACCAATCTCCTACTTTTACATGACACAAACCTAAATTAGGTCACAAACCTTGTGCACATTATGTCCTTATAAATATCTAACTAATTTACCAAGCTTCCTCAATTATTATTGATTTTTATCATACTACAACACAGTACCATGGATGCAACCTAAAATTCATTATATATACATTTTAATGTAACTTATTAGTCTAATCAAGTCATCATATCACAACTCTATCCTTCTCATATTAACATATTAAATCATATTACAATCTCTCAAGTCTTTATTCACATTATTTACACTCTTATTTATAACATATCATCATGATTCTCTATCTCAACTTGTTGGGTTTTTACACACTTTCTTGTAACACAACTCTTCTTAATTGTATTTTTCACACAGTTGTACTTAGTTTTCAACAATATTCATGATTTAACACCTCTCTATGGTGCTTCAAATTAGATGAATCATTCCTCTGTGACACCTAATAGAGACACCCGTGCTTCTTAGGGATCTTATAACAACATAAACTCAGGAGATTCCCATATCTTTCACTTCTTTCTCAACATACTTGCATTCATGAGGTTGATGGTATTCTTTTAGGATTCACTTTCTCTTCATTGGTACATACTGGTTTGATGTCTTCATCATCCTTTCTCTCCTTTATCTAAGATGATAGAAATTATTCTTCACATTCTTGAAACTTTTCAATCTCTGGTACATGCTCTATCATGAAAAAAAATCTATCTTTACTTGTAGACTAATTAGGACTCAATTTGATTATTTCTTGTTCCTTCTTCACATGATCTTCATGATTTGTCTTCATGATATTATTGACTATCTTGGGTTCCAACTATATTTCAACAACAAGATCATACTTCCTGACACGCTTAACTGTATTTGGTTCCTCTTTGAATTCACTAACAATATTAGAATTGATATACACCTTCTTGTCTTTATTTTTCTTTTAGCATCTTGCAACATGCCATATATTATGACACTTAAAGAAAATAACACCATTTTTATCTCTAGGAGCTTCAAACCTTCTTGGTTTTTCTAGGTGCCTTATGATGAAAAAACCTAGCAACGTTAACTCTTTCATGATAATTATAACCACACAAACATCATAATTACTTCTTGACTGATATGGACTATGATTTATTCCATTGCTCTAGGAATACTCACTCTTGAAGGACCTTCTACATTCTCTAGCTCTATGACCAAACAAATGACATGAGTAACAATAGCCATTGAATGAATTAAGATACCTCATTACATTAGGTTGTTTAACTAGATTTTTCTTCTTGAATTTGACCTTCGAGAAAAAGGCGCAATCCGTAGCATTAAGGTCAATTATTAAGGATAATAACTCATAGATCTTGACTGGGACTATTAGGAGGTGCATCCACTACGCAATGTGTCATAGACCTTATTTGCGAATCCTGCAAACTAGTCATATGCTCCGCTGAGATCAACTATTTCGTGATCTGACTATGAGAAAATGGTCATCTAGAAACTTCATTTCATCTATTCTCGAAACCTCTTATTTGTCTTGCAACTGCTTGATGCCTTCTCAAACTCTAGCCTTTAGAGGAGTTCAACTCTTAATTTCATGAGCCGTGGTGTAATATTCTTCCTGTAGAGACTATGATGTTGGCGAGGGGTATATCTTTCGATCGTTGACCTATGGTTAGTCTACTCGCTATCTTCTTGAGCCTTGAGACTACGTGGTGGACCTAATGTAGATGATGATATCTCCATGCTCACATGTGAGATAGGGCATTCATATATACCTCAGTATGGTGCTTAAATGTGAATTATATCAGAGTATTCCTTATATCAGCTCTATTAGACGCATGTCACTCTCATAGTTGCATTTTACAGGGCGTTCATCCATGACACATGACACCAGCTTGTGACTACGCCACAGGCTAGGGTTGATGTGTGCAGCATAACATAACAAAGGGAAGGGGCACAAAGCTTCAAATAAGCTTGGCGAGCAACAGTGCCTACAACAATTGGTGGATGGCAATCTTGTGCTCCTCACAGAGATACACACCAATTCTAGTGAAATTTTAGACAGTCTAAGGCGAAAGGTCATAATATATGTGAGAAAAAGGAGTGCGAATGTACAGAGGCACTGATGACAGGGAGGGGAAATACAGATGTCGGCAAAAACAACAGGGACGATACGGCACAGGGGGGGCGCCACCCACTAAAATGACGTAACTGGTGGCTTACGGGGCACAAGAGCAGTCAATGGGCACAGCAGCAAATGACCATAGAACCATAATATCATGGAATTGCTTGGGTTCTAGTATTGTATAATGGTCCACAGGACATAGACAAAGTAAACAGAGGGATTGTCGAGCCAAAGGAGCAACTGGACAATAGTAGTACATGGCAGGCACCACCATAATAGGTGGAGGAACCCTCAGAGTGGGAAAAGACCCACTCGTTATTGATGTGACATTATCAGATAAAAGCAGATGGTATGTAGACGCACCGAACTCAGCACAAAGGAAGCCAACCCCTATGTATCGACGCACACTACTACGTAGTCTGACTACAGCACAAATTAGCAGAGAGAGCATAATTGACCTTCCTCTCTCGCATGTTCATAGCAGCACAAGTCACTTTATAGGCACAGCAGACTCGAAGATACAAGGGGGGAGGGACAACCGCGACTAAGGGCAGGAAGTTCCAAATCCAGAAGGAGACACAACCGAGTGGGGGAGTGACGTCACTATGATCGTCCACATGGACGCATGGCCTAATTAGAGTTTTTTCCACCTGACTTTGGGCAAGCAACGTGATGAGGGAAGCAGCTGACGCTAACATACATAGCGAAAGGGTCAGCATCATACTCATTCGTGCTACATCAACACATCGTCAAGATGGTAAAGGGGTGTGGAAGTGGGGGGGGGGGGGGGGGGGGGGGGCGGGGCGTGACGGAGAGGATGGGTAGCGCGGGGCTGGGTGCCTGGGGAGGCGGGGGCGGGCGGAGAGGTGAAACGGGGGGGGGGCATGCGGAGGGGTGGGGGGGGGTGGAACAATCAAGTGTGTGGACGGCGCGCTGGGAGGGGGGGTGCGACGGGAGGGTGGGGGTGGGGGGGGGGGGGGGGGGGGCGAGGGAGTGGGGCGTGGCGGCTGGCGACAGAGGATGGTCGGGCGCGTCCTATCGATATCAGAGGCGGCCTCAGTCGTAGGGTAGGCTAGGGGGCGCGCGCGAGGGCGGATGCGATCAGTCACTATCACGAAGTAGTACTGCAGCACGAGGCTAGGGAGTCACTCCTAAGGCGAACTAACGAGACAGGCCAAGAGCTCGGTCAGATAGCAGTTAGCTCAGCTCTGACTCGATATAAGGACAGACGCACAGCGGGCAGGGTAAAGAAAGAGACTCGCGCGGATCCAGGGCCTTCGTTCCCGTTGACACTGGATGATAGGATTTAAAGTTGAACTTCTACAAGGCGTGACCACCAGGCATAAGTCAATTTTAGAGTAAATTAGTCGATTGGTCGTTAAAGACCTCCTATAACCCTTCTCAAGAACCTATGGTACGCTCATCAAACTCTCCGATCCGCTAGGTAACGCCCCCCGAAAGAGGTCCGAACGAATCCGTGTCAAAGATATAAGGGGAACGGAATGTGAAAAGATCATCCCTCAGCATTCGAGCAAAGAATGGTTGTGTACATAATCATCACTGTGGGGTGTGGCATCAATAGAGTAAAAGGACAACTAAGACAAACGATGAACCAGTTTACATGGAACTGTAAACTCTCGTTTGAGGGTGCGATGAAATAAATAGGCATCACAATAAACTGTGTACCGGGTGTCTTCTGTATGAAACACGAAGGAAGTGAAGGGGCAGCGCCATACTTAACAAGGGGGCTAGAAACAGAACTTTACATCATGACTCTTTATGATGCGCGAGTAAGGGAGGAGCAAAAGACAAGACAAGGAAGAGAAGCAGGGGACATAGAGGGGATGAGGGAGAATGTGAGACAGTAGAATATAAGGAGAAGAACGCACAATTTGGTGTGATAAGAAATAATGAGTTTCGGGCGCTGTACCTCCTACTAAACTCGAGAAGCATCAGCCAGTGAGTAGATACAAGCTTTTCATCATCATTCAGACCAGGAAAACACCTTAAAGCAAATTGGCCATTGGACTACTACCCAAACAATTTTACCTTGAAAGGTGAAGCATGTACAACCTTAAAACACACAACCACTAAAAATAAAACACATGTAAATGTAATACATGATATCAAAAACATCTCCATGTCATTAGACACATCAAATCAAATAATAAGGGCTCAAGAACAACTCTTTTCCAAACATTGTCCAAATTTTCTTCAACACCCAAAAAATAGTCGTGATAAATTAACTTGGTTAGGACACCAAATGACTGAATCATGTCAATAATTTATTATATACATATATTATAGGTTCATACTTAACAATTATAATGTACAACTTAAAAAATACATTAAATTATTTACAAACAAGCATTTTTATGTGGGGCTCACTCACTCATCTGATAGTACAAAACCACATGTAGATAAATTGAAGAGTAATATACATTTTCCAATCATAAAACATTACAAAACAATCAATTATAGATCATTTTGAGAAATATCTCTCCAATCGATTTCAAGTTAGGGTTTTAGAAGGTTTTCGACCAGCTTTTGTGTTAATGATTGTTCGTATAGATGTGGACCTTAAAACCCAAAATAATGTCGTAAAATATTATCTATGACACACACACACACACACACCACCACACACACACCACACACACACACACACACACACACACACACACACACACACACACACACAGATATTTATTTATTATTTATTTAAAAAATATCTCATGTTCCCATGCAAATATTAACATACCAACGAGTAACTAAAATTTCACCTCAAGCTAGAAAATACCATTTTTCAGAACCTAGTTTTACCAAAAATGCAATATATTGCAAAATAATCCAAACTAAGATCTGAAATGTTTTCCACATACCCGAATCAACATTCCAAATCAACTTACCATACTCATATTTACATAATAGAACTGAAAAATTATCAACCTACCTCATTAGGATAGGTAATTCTCAAGAAATCGTTTAGCTACACACCTCAAAATCACTTTTTATGAATTTTCCTTCAAGCCATGACCTCAAAAATTCATTAACATATCTAAGAAAACATGTTAATTTTTTATAAATAATCACATGTCTATACTTTCCTTGGAAATTGAGCCTCATACCTCATTATAACCTAATGTCTTCACCTTGCCTTTTACAACTCCGTCTTCATGCCTAAAACTGACATTGAAACTTAATCCATACCTTTTCCATTATTTATAAACCATGATGTCATGCTAAAAAATTTCAAACAACCTCTACTTATATTTATGCACTCATCTCATGAAGCTACCATGTTCAAACATTCACTATGTTACTTCATACCATGATTAGGTTCTCAATGATGACATGTACTCAGCCATGTTGACCTTAATAAGGACATTATCATCTTGGCATAAATGAAAAAATCAATGAAAAAAATCCAACTCACCTTTACATCAATGAAATATTTGCAACAGGATGCTTGTGTTTCTCTGCTAGCAAAATTTTGGCGTTTGGGGCAACTCCTAAAATGTGTATGAGCATCTTTGAATATAGTTGGCTAGTAATAACAAGCCTTAAAAATTTTATGATTAGTCACTCTACCTAATGGGTGACCATGCCCAATATTCTCATGAAATTTTTGCATGATATCATTTGCTTCTTCTCAGGAGGCCACCTTAAATAGACACCCTCATAGTTCTTCCTATAGAGGAATCCCTTTTTAATCATGAAGTGGGAAACCTTTAGCCTTAATTATCTCCTTTGTTCTCACTTTAAATAAGGTGGACATGTGCCATATAGAAAAAAATGAATGATATGATTTTATAATTCATATTTTATCACCCCTTCATTATCTACTTGCATGATATCAATCCTTAGATCAATATAGGCTATGCGTTACACCAAGTCTTAACCTCTAACCATATTGGAAGGCTTGATTTCCAAGTCAAGTTATTATAACTTCATCGTCCATTTTCCATTTCTTTCCCCCAACTCATTTTTACCTAGCATTAAATTAATGTTTAGATCTACAACAATTGCATACACTTTACTTCTAAGTATGTAATGTCTAAACGTTTTTTACTAATTTTACCAAATCAGAGGCTTTCTTAGCCATCATTGAATAGTTTAGTTGGGAATCCTTCAAGTTAGTGCTCATGAATGCAATAGGGTGTTTATTGTCTTCTCATTTTTGAGTTAACACAGTAGAAATTGTGTGATCAAAAACACATGAATACAAGTAAAATTTATTGGAGAATTTTGGGTTGACTAAGACAAGAGCCTATTTTATTGCTTCCTTAATATATTTGAAGGACTTAGTGGCATCGATTTTCCATTAGATTATAACATCCTTATGGAACATATCATTCAATGGCCTGACAATTTCAGTAAAAATAGAAATGAATTTTCTCACAAAATTAATTTTACCAAAAAATGATTTCAATTCTTTCTTGTTATTAAGTGGACTGATTTTTGAAATTCTATCAACTCTACTAGGTTTTATAGATATTACTTCTCTTGTGAGAACATGGTGAAGTAATTTACCTTTAGTTACATAAAAAAAAAAATTCTTGGGATTCAAATAAATCACATACCTCTTGTATCTTTCAAAAACCTTTTGCATGTGCCCTACTTGGTCCAACCTATTTTCAGGAAAGATACTTAGATAATCCATATAAATTATGATGTATTAACCATTAAGGCCTTGAAAATCATGATCTATTACTCTTTGAAACTTTAGTCTAGCATTGATTAAACTAAAGGGCATCCTCTTATATGTAAATGTTCCCCACTTGGTGGTGAAGGTTGTTTTCAAGATATCCTCTTTATTTACCAACACCTTGTTGTACCCTAAAATACCATCAAGAAAATACATCATTTTAGATCCACTAATTATTTGGATTACCTCATCAAGAGAATGAAGGGGATAATTTTCTTTTTTTGATACTCTATTTAGGTTCCTGAAATCTACACATAATCTTATTTCTCCACTCTTTTTCTAAACATGAACTAGATTAGCCACCCAAATTAATTGTCTAATGGGAAATTTTATTCTAGCAACTAGTAATTTCTTTACCTCTTTGTAAATAAATGGTTCCAAAATTGGGTTTTTACCGATCTTTGTCTTTTCTTGAAAGGTTTTTGATCTTCCATCAATGGTATGGTATGGGTGATGACTTTAGGATCAAAGATATTGAAGTCATCATAGGTCCATGTTATGACATTCGTGTAATTTCTTATCAAAAATTTTACCTGATCCCTCTCTATATCTTAACATCCTAGGAACATTCACAAGTTTGGGTTTCTCTCTAGAGATTAATTTAATCTAGTCATAATATTTATCTTTTACCTTAATTCTAGTAGCACTCTAATTTTTCTGATCTGAATAAAAAAAATTCAAGAGATAACATACCTTTAGGAGTCCTATTCTCTTTTAAATTCAAAAACACCATTATCATTCAAACCATCCAGGTCCTTCTCATCTTTAATATGAGATGAAAAAACATAAGATCTATTCAAAAACTTAATTATTTTTTTATCATCATTAAATACCTGAAAATTGTCTATGTTATTTGGTATTGAATGAATGGGAACCAATTATACCATCAATATACTCTTCTCTAACTCTCGAGTAGGTACAAGGGAAGTAGCGGATCTAGCAAATGAATTCGCCTATTGGTTGTGTTTCTTAGGTACAAACAAAATGTTAAATGCATCAAAGAATTCAATCAGATCCCAAACTCTATGTTTATACCTTTTAAGATAATATTGTTTAGATCGATACTTGTTTAACAACAACCTCAAAATCACCAAACACTTTTAGCATTTTGATCTTATTTTTTATGGAAAATTTTAATCCTAATACTAAAGCTTCATATTTAACCAAGTTATTGGTGCAAGGAAATTGTAATTTATATGAAGCCTAGTATTGTTGTTATTTTGGGCCTTTCAAGATTATTCCTACCCATTTTTCTCATTTGGAACAAGCACCATCAAAATATAAAGACCATAAACCTAGATTATCTTGGTTTTCTTCTACCAATTTTGGCTTCTCTACATGCAGTGTGTATACTCTAATAACAATTGAGAAGAACTTAACTTCTTCATTGTTGGCATTATATTAAGTGATCATATGCTTCATTTAAGGTTCCCTCTCTATCCTACTCTATTTTTGGATTCCCCTCTATGGTATCCACATATGAGAGAAATCAGTTAACATGTAACAATTCAAAACCTTTGACCATTCCCTACTCAACAACATGTCATCTGCCTCATGGATCTCTACAACATGAATGTCCATGAATTGATGAATTATAGGCTTAGATGATAATTGCATATGAACATTAAGAAGTTACCCAATTAATTACACCTTTGATTTGTCTAGTTGGACAACTGCCCTATCAAATTTAATTGGGGTAAGGCCAAGTTTCTTGTAAATGTTAGAGGGAATAATCTTTGTAGATGCTCATGTATCAACTAGGCATTTATACAAATTTTTTCCAAATATTCTAACAATCAAAAAGAAAGGAGGAACTTTAATTTTGTTTTTGTATAATGAAACATTGGCATGAGAAAGTTTTTGGGGTCCCCTAGGGATCTTATTGTCTAAATATTTCAACAATAAATCTCATTGTTTTATTGTTTGAATCAATTCATTCAAAGTTATGTTTTCTTTATCTTTTTCATATCTTTCACAATGTTGTAACTAGTTTTAGGCATACCTGAGCTACTTTTTTTGTAGATTATAATAATTCCTTTTATATGAGAAGGGTCATTATTCTCCTTTGAATCTAGTGGAGTCACACTAATATTAGGAGGTGTAGATGTAGTCTTGTTAGATTTATTCCTCAATGCATATTTACTCTTCTGGTAATGTTGAAATGTATGGATTTATTCCATATTCTCCTCTGGTTCATTGTTATCCTATAATGGAAAAGAACATGTCTCTACCATCACATAAGAGCTAGGTGATTTTTCGTCATGAGATGGGTTAGTCATATCATTTATATTTAGAATTATTTCAAAGTTAACCAATTCTCCTTAAAAAAATTAAATTACATGAAAAAACTCTATACAATCTAATTCACCATGTCTAGCCTATTATAAACCCTACACCAATTTGGAAATGCAATTTCACAAACATTTATTTCTGGCATTTTTTTTGACATGAAACTGCTTGGTTATTACTATGCCTATATGTGGGGGCCTATTCCTATACCTTTGATAGCTGTAATTTTTTGTGGGTTAACTTCATTTACATTTCCCACTTGTCTTTGCATATTTATGAAATGTTTTCCTAATTTCCTTACCATCCCTTGGATATAATATATTTCCCCTTTATAATTATCTTGATGTAGTGCTTGGGAGGAGTTGTTGTTAAAAGGGACCAAGGTTTGGATATCATTTATTTGGGGCTCAATCAAGGGTGTAGGATTAGTTAAGATCTTTGGTTGATTTGCAACTATGTAATTGATATGCAATGTATTTAGAATAGGTGTTTGTAAAGGATTTGGTATGTTTTGATTGAATTGAGGAAATTTATTAGGATTTAGGTTTTGGAAGGAAGGAGGGGAATATCCTTGAGGATGCATTTTCTCATCAATTTGGATAGTCTCAATATATGGTAGTCAATGTAGTGATATTTTGGGACCTTCTCAAGAAAACTGATGTCAAGGGATCCAATGAATTCTATGAATCTCTAATGCCAAATAATTTGTTGGTTTATATGGATGGGTAGTCAGATTATACATATTTTGAAAAAAAAAAATCATGAGTTTTTGCAAGGGTAAAATTCATACCTGAAAGCATGACAATCATACCCTACTATGAAATTTTTTTCTTAAAGGTCTCCCGAGCCCTCCTTTGGATCATTCTAAACCCTTTATCAGGCCTATCCTATCCTCCTAAGTGGTCCTATGTGTTTTTTCATCCTTTTCATAGGTGATTAAGGGATATCCACTCCATTTAAGAACTTTCAAGGAAAGATTCTCTAAGACAAGCTCTCTGAGAAGCTTAAGAAAAGGTTATTCTCTAGTCTTCCTTAGGCTGGTACACACCCCCAGAGTGGAATGAAAGAATAAAAAACTTCAAGGAGGTATGTCAGAGAGATAATAATTTTTTGCATCCATTTTTGGAATAATATGGGAAGTTTCAGATGTTTTGGAGCAATTTCAACAAAAGTAGCTCCTAGAGGGTGAAGCAGTGTACAGTGTGAAAAAAACCCTTGAGCTTTGGGAATTGATTCTGGATGATCCATGAAGAGTTGGAGGCCAAAAGAAATATCTCCAAAAATCTAATTCAGATATATATATGATTGTGGTATCATGTTTTTCATAAGATTCATACAATTCTTCCCATAACATGTTTTCAGCATGTAAAACCTTTGAGCCCAAAGAAAAATCCTTTTTTAGGATTTTTTTGGAAGATTAAAGGTATGATATCCATACCATTGTGTTCAAAAAAACTTTTCCAATCACTTTCATATAAACAAGTGTTGGAAAATGCATCTGGGAGCTCAAGTTATGCCTCTGTCAAGTCACTCCCTAAGGTATAGTTTAGGAGTTAGTCAATTTTCAAGTTGTGAAAATGGACCAATCAAAAAGTGGTGCACTCTTGTGCACCAACCATCCCAAAATATTTGTATGTTTGGGATAAAATATTTTTCCCCCTCCCATGTATCCCCCTAGACCATTATTCAACCATATTGGAGCCCAAAATGACTAGTTAAGCCTCAGTGCATTGATTTCAAGCCACCAACCTCAACTAGTCATGAAGTGCCAAGTGGCCCAATCAGAGAGGGTAAAAATTTTATGCACCAACCATCCCAAAATTTTGGGATGGTTGGGAACAAAAAAAAAAATCCCCCTCCCATTTTTTCCTTTGGTCACCCATGTGACCTAGGAAGTTGCTAAATAGCTTTATTTCCAGCCCCCCTCTCTTCCTCAACAACGAATCACATTATGACAAATGGACCAATGGGAAGGGGGCATAATTTTTTGCACCAACCATAAAAAACATTTGGTATGGCTGGGAAAAAAAATTTACCCATGCTCAAGTTCTGCAAAATTGCCAATTTTTAATTCTAAGACTGTTGTTTCTTGCTACTTTTACTTCTACCTGCACGCACACATGAGAAACCCTGCTGTCAGCATTTATTCCATTTATTTTAATTTTATTCCTACACCATTTATCTCCACATTCATAATCCATACTCCTTCACCTATTCCATGTAAAAAACATTTCTTTTCAAGCCGTTACCATGCCCAATTTTTTACCATAAACCCTCATGAGCCAAAACAAAGAAGTGATTGTATCTTGCAAACCCCTATATGGAATTCAGTAAAACTTGGAGCATATATTCCTCTCCCATGCACATTTATTCTGAAAAAAACATAAATTAAAAAGTTTCCTTTGATCATTAAAGGAATTATTTTCAAATTTTATGCCCTAGACCCTTCTTCTGCAATTTGACGTTGAACCGGAAAGCAGGTGAACTTGAAATTTTGCATGGAGCATCCAAAGAGAAACCCTAGAACAAAAATGATGATTTTCCATCAAACCGAGGAGGTTATTACCATAGTATAAAAATATTAAGTGTCACTATTTTACACTTATTATTTATAGTAATTTTCCTAAAATAATAAAACACCCCTAAAGAAGCAAACACTAAAAATAACCAAGATGGAAAACTAGGGTACACATGCCGAAAAAGAAAAAAACCAAAAATCAAAAAAGAAAAAAGAAAATTTATAAAAATATAAAGTTCTTGAAGTTGGTCTTAAAACATCTATGAATGTGCTCTAAACTTGGTGAAGACCCTTGGTACTAATATGCATGCAAAAATCAACCCTGCCCAAAATAACATCTCTTGAAACCCCGGGTCTAAAATAGAAAGTTCCAATTTCAGGTGCAAAAATTTTCGGTAGACTACATTTTTTTGATATCTCACTAATTTTTGTAATCTACATAGGGTTGTAATATGGTTTCATAGCTTGAACATGTCAATTCATCCTTCACAGAGGTCTTGAGGCATCAAATTTGTGCCCGGGAGCAAGACAAAAAACTGCATGGCATAACATGTTAAAACCCATGGAAATTTTATAATTTGATAATTATTTAGGAGGGGTTCAAAGGATCCTAAGACTATGATTTGTAAATATTCATCTAGGCTACAATCATCTTCTCTCCCCTTAGTGAGTTGGTTCAAAATAAGCTAAGTCAGTGAGCTTGGTAAGCTGGAAGATTCAGTTAAGTAAACCAAGGAAAGTTTGTTAGATTAACCTTCTTGAGACAAAAATAGGTAATACATAGTAGTAAATTTATATACACAAGCATATATATATGTCTTCTTAATAGTTATAACTTCCCCACTGTGATCAAGATTCATCCCCATGACAAGCTATTGTAAGTACCCTGGTGAACAACCTTGTGGAAACCCCCAATGAGATATTTTCGTGGATTTAAGAAATGTTTTAAAATGGGCCAAGAACAACACAAATCATTTTCATTCCCAGTCTCACAGAAATCTCTAGAATTTGGTATTCTGAGTGAAGAATGAATGCCGAGATAGCTTTTGGATTCTTTAATGACACCTCAGGTAACTAGTATGTTGAAGTTGTTAGGCCTATGAATGATAATCCCTTGGAGGAAATGATTCCATTGAATATGATTTGACCCACATCTCATTGGATCAAGCTTCTCATGAGGGAAACACTAGTCTATTCAAGGAATCCTCTTCTTGTCTTCTTGATCAGACTGAAGAATACAAGTAAACCATTGTCTAATTTTAGGAAATATAAGAGCTCTAAGTGCATATATTCAACCCTTCTTAGGGCCCAAATCAACATCTCCCCTTCTGATCAAATATGTCCCTCCAATCAACAATATTGACACTAAGGAAATCAAGTAAGCACACAAATACATGATGTGGGGGAAATCCAATGAGAAGTGGATTAAATAAATCATTGAGAACAGGAAAATCATTATGTCTAGGCCTCATTTCCCTCATCAAGTATGCTCATAAAACATTGTCCGAAGTAAACAAGATGAACGAAGAGTTTATAAGGGAGGTTAGTCACTTGAAAGAGATACTCCCACTAGTGTTTGAGATGAGTTCCTTTGACTCTCACACTCATGTGAGCAAGGAATTATTTACATCAACCATCTAGGACTCATCTCAAGTTTTTATTCACATCATGGATACACGGTATGAAATTATCAAGAATGTGATATCAGAATTGGACTCCTACAGATGACATGTCTTTGAAATCTTGACCGAATTCTACCACTGTGTTTGAATATTTGAGCTCCCTCTACTCAATGAGGAATCATCATCAGAAGAAGTCATCATTGTATTCCAAGAGATGGTCAAGAAGTAGGTAGGTAACTCTCTTTCCTTCAATAAAGAAAATTTAGAGTCCCTAGCCAGTATCAAAAGTTATATTTCCGTAATTGCAATGGATCATGAATAGTTGTTTCATCAATGTAAAAGCATCAATGATGTCCCCAAGACATGGACCAAGGTTTTGGGTTGCATTTTCATTCCAGGGGAAGCTAAGATGATAGCTGTGATAGCTTAATTCGTCAAGTAATTGAAGGATCAGGAACCCACTCTAGAGACCTATCATTAGGAGGTATGATTTAGTTCATCTCATCATTGCAGGGAGCTTCTTCATCAAATATGGTAACCCCCACCTTCTTCTCTTTTTTCTCTCTTCCTTCTCTCCCATTTCTAATTATTTTTTGGGAATAATCATTGTATTTTGTCTCATTCACTTAAGTTACTTCATAAAGTAACATTATAAAATTCCCTTTAATTTATAAAAAGGGAACTCATTTCTCACTTCATAGGAAGGAGAAAAGTCACAAGTTGAATGAGACAACTAAGATTTGTGTGGGGGGTAAGCAAAGAGTCAATTCACATTGCTATTAATTGGGATGGCTTCTCCATTCCAAAGGATCCTAAAAATTCTATAATTTGTCGCAAAAGTGGATTGTGATATGTTGTTCAACTTTGTATCACTAATGCACATGGAATATAGGATACATTTCTTCAATTTTCCTTTTCTTTAATTCCTCTATTTCTCTCTTTTATGCACATTATAAGTATATTGTTAGAGAAAAACTTTACATCCTCGATAGATGAATCTAATAACTTTGTTTTTTAATTCATTGGTCTCACTACCTTCATTTATATTGAATGTCGAACTACTCAGGTTACTTGGTGTGAACTCTACATTTGGCCTACTCACGACAATAACCTTCAATTCCTAATTTCTCTCCTTTTACCCTCATCATTATGATTTCCTCCCTTGTAACCCATACAAGAAATTTTCCACATATTCAATGGAGTTTCACCTTGTGATCCCTAGCCCTTTTGGCCAACCCACAACAATAGATAAGATAAGATTGGTTTTCATTCAATAATGGGGGTTGTGCCATTCAATACAGAGGCATGTAGCCCCATGAACGTTGCTGGAGACACCTAATTTTCCCAACTAAAAATTTTTCTCACCAAAAAAAATATAGCATTGAAACCTCTGATAGGTTATTGGTCTTCCCTTTGCATGGTGGTGAATCTTTAATAAAGAAAAACTAGACTAGTGATCTTACCAAATTGGGCAACAAAGATGTCATTTACATCTTGTCAACTGGTAATTACATTTTTTGGTAGGTTTAAAAACTAGTCATATGTTGCATTCTTCAGAGAGATTGGGAAAATTATACAAGGCACATCCTCATGGGTCACATTCAACAACCTTAGAGATGACTTGAATGCTCTAATATTTTATTCAATAGAGGTGTTTCTTGTTGGGTCAAATATAGGAAGATACCTCTTTGGATTTCTTGGCAAGTCATGGACATCACAAGGTATATTAATGGGGAATCCTACTAGCCAAGCCATTGTAGGAAATAATGAAGGAAAGGTTTTTGTTGCCTTGGGTAAACTAGGTGTTTTAGTATATTTAGGAATATCTAAATAAGTCTTTGGGTTTTTTAGATTTTGCCTTATTTGAAGGTGTTTTCCTGCTAATATCTAAAGAAATATGGGATAAACTAGTATTAGAGCGGGACCTAGTCACAATTCTTGGTAAATCTAGTGTAAATTCACAATGTTAAATGATCAAACACAAGAATCCCTTTAACCAAAATGTATTCAGACCCAAAACATCAATGAATATGCCTAAAATTGATTACAACTCGAAGTTTGGGAATTTCCTTCTAGTGCCAAATTTTCTCGCTCTCTATTGACGTATCAAAATGACACAAACATGTGAGGTAAATGACAGAATCTTACGTCCTACTCATTTTAGAATTGCTTAAAATATGACTCAATGCATGAGTTTCAAGGTATTGGCTATTTACAAAAATATTGAGGGTGTTTGCTAGAATGTTAGTACTTTTAGTGTAAATCCTACAATTTCTTCAATTGATTTATCTTTGAAAAATATTCTCTAGACTGAATTAATCTAAGGGTAGTGCTCAAAGAAACTAAAAAGGAAAAGAAAGAGAAAAAAGAAAAGAAATATGCTAAGATAAATGTATGTAATATTGTTTCAGTGCATGATATTGGAAATATTGTGTTTTCCTTGTGAAACCAACAACATAAAACTTATATACTACTAAAATTTTAATGTCACTGATGCATAAATTAACTAGAATCAAGGTTGTAAACCAAATTTACCATATCAAATTGATTAATGCACATTTTAAAGGATACATTTAACTTACAGAAAGTTAAAACAATTGTATCAAAACTTTTAGATGCATAATATAAATGAATTACTACATGAAAGTTAGTGTGTATTACACCAAGCATTGAATGTTTTTAACATTAAATACCTAAAGTAGAAATAGGAGAATGTAGATTAGAAAAAATTAACTTGCATGAGTTAAATTTTAAATTGGTTGGCATATCCAAAATAACATTCTCTTCTTTAAATACTAGAGGTTGGTCTATTTATACAATTTGGGGGCTATTGTTTATAGCCCAGTTTAAACAATAATTATAATAGATTTAGGAATACTACCAATAGTTATCCATTCAATAAATTTCCTATTTGAATCTTGCTAGGATAACTACACTGGATAAAGCTAATTTGGCAAAAACATATTTGAAAAAAAGGAATCATTGAGGCTCTTGTTTTACTATGGGACATTTATGGACTAGGTTCACTTGTGAAGGCTCCTCTTGTGTAAGTTTGTCTTGTGTGGGGGGCTCTTATAATAGATCAGTTAAACTTGTCCCTTTTCCTATAGAAATGAAAGATTACTTATAGATCTTATCATATTTTTCAATATTTACTAGGTCAATAATTGGCTTTTTGAAGAGTATGGGAGCTTTATCCAGTAAATCCTTCTATGTAGCCTTGGCTTTCCCCATGATTTCCTTTAAAATCTCTATTTTTTGGACCTCATATCTGGTCTGAGAAATAATATCAATGACCTAGGAATCCTCTTCCTCATTTTATTTTTCTATGTTCTTTTGAAACATTATTAGAAATTGATTAAGCAATTTAACAAATTTGGTAGTGCATGCTAATTATTGGTCTTCCTTGAAGACCCCTGCGATGGATGCCTCTAAAATTAGTAAGATTCTCCTTAAAATTACATAATCTAGTTAAGGTGGAAGTTTACTCATCTTGTCATTCCATTCCTTAAATTTTTATCTTGTGTAAGTGGCATATTCCTGGCATATACTAATATCATCCATAGTCATAACCACAAGGTATTTGCATTATCCCTTCTTCAATATCCTGAGCCATGATTCTCAACATTTTATGTATAACACCCATCTTTTCAATTATGGTGTTGGTCCTTCTTAGAGTAGGTATTGTTCCTTATTTTTATCCTCGATGATTTATTTAATAACATCATATAATCTTAGTAAGGATTCTTCAACATTCTAAAGTGATACCTTTAAGAACAATGACATGTAGCTTGGGTTTTAAGATCTTTGTTTCCTAGCCTGTGCTCCTCTTACTTAGTTTGGCTTACTAATTCTAGCTTGAGATCCTTTATATAAGACTTATGGTTCCTTCATCATACTAAGTCCACCTGGGAACACTTTGGCTTTCTTTATCTATTTGTAAGAGAGAAAAGGTCCTCTAGATCTCTCATGCCAAATGATGGCCTGATGTGTGGACATTCTCTTTCTAGGTCACTCTCTTCAAATTCCTGGTCCTTGGATCTATATTTAATGTTTAGTTAAGGGTACTCCTCTTGGGCCACCCAATTTGGTTTCTCCCTGTGAGCAATCATGGCTTGTTTAACCCACTCTTGCTAGGGCTCACGTTAGGAGTGGATACTTATAGGGGCAGTATGAGACTTGTCTTTGCTTGTACTTGGCCCTGTTGAATGTATCATCTAGATGTGTGGGATTCTCTCTCATTCATCCGAAGAGGTTAGGTCATATGAAACCGAAGTAGGTCCTCTCAGTTGGTAGAGTGTATGAACCTATTGTACCTCTTCTAGGATATGTTCTACCTCTAAAAATCCTAGGAGTTGATTGGTAAAATTTGGAGCTATTGACTTCCTTGAAGGCTTTGAATAACCAGTTTCCTTCCTCTTTGTGAATTCCTTTTTGAATTATGTCCTACTTAGGGGAGGAATTTTCCCTGTTGTCACCTTCATGTTTTTTTGAGATTTACGATTTCATCTTCTTGGGTAATCCATACTCAGTCATTGACATCGGCCTCATGTGTATAACATATACTGTATTTTCCCTCTAAGTGACTCCAAATGCTTAACCACTCTTTTCCTCGAGTCATATTATCTTAGAGGGTGTTGGTGGCATATGGAATGAATTTTAGTGGGTTGGCTGCTAAAACCTTTAAATTAGGACCATATTTTAAATTATCTACATCCTACAATGAATGAAAAAGGTAGGACGCGTCTTGAGCTATCTTATCTTTACATATTACTTGCTATACCATTGTAAATTTGGTAGGTAACTTCACGTTCTATTCCAATTTCTCTGGTACATAATATGGGAGTTACAAAAGGTACATGCGAGAAATACCCATCAATCATGATCACTGTGTATTCTGGGTAGAAGATAAGGCATAGCCCCCATCTACTTGATTGAGGTACCAGGACATCATTAGATAATCTTAGGCATGGGTTGTCTCACGTATCTCCTTGTAGAGATTCTGGGATAAAATGAAGTGTGATATGTTCTCTATGTGATCCCTAAATCTATGTGTGTATAGGTTTGAATACAATTCATTCACTTTCAAAAACCATGAGGGAGACCATTTTTCACAAAATTTTGGACATTGAAGAACACCACAAACTACATCTGGTAAATATGAGGCCATACTAAAATGGTTTCTTATGGCCTACAAACTTTTTCTCTTTGGGAAACTAGGTTGGAGGTGATCTACTTGCCCTAAAGAAGGAACCTTTGTGATCATCTATTATCATGGTAAAGTACGGGAATTTATGACTACATAAAAATGGGCAATGGAAGGGTTTCTGTATAGTTTATTCATTAGGGCCCTGCCTATACGAGACCTCGGGTCTTAAGCCTTTGAATTTAGATGTCGTTCAGATTAGGATCATCCATGTTATTAATTGGGTCCTTGGCCCAACTCTACAAATAATGACCCTCACTAACGTGTCTAGTTGTCCATCTGACGACTCAATTGTGGTCGAATTATAAATGGACATTGGCCCCATAATAGCTTATAATAAAAATTGATGTGCATACCCAACAAAGATAAGCTACCCTGTTGGTCCCAAATTTGGAGAACTAAGGCCCAATTATTAGTTCTTTTGTATGAATTGGAAGAAATAGAGAGCAATTTTGGACATGGAAATACCTCAAGATTAGCTACAATCAAGTGGAGGACATTTATTTTCAATGCCCTAATGTCCTTGGCCCTTTGTGCTTGATCAACCAACATCCTCACTTTTTCCATGGCATCTGTTTCAATCCTTTATATTTGGATTGTTGAAAAAATGGTGGAGTAGTGTTGGAACTCATGGTTTTAGTCATTTTTATGCCCTTTAAAAGAACAAGGAAATACCATGTGTTTTTTCCTATCACCCAACGGGAGTTGGGCACTCACCCGAGGCGCACGCGGGAACCGAGCTCCTCCTTTGTTTGATTTGTGTGAGAATGCATTATTTACGATAGAAACTTAAGTGAAGATAATGGAACCGAACCATACATTCATCTTAGAGCTCAAAATGGGCTTTTAGACCAATGTATTTATCCAAATAATAAAATCATTACAGAACATAGATCTGAATCATAACAGAAAGGAAATGCACAGGGGTTTACACCTACTCATATGAAATATATATAAAAATGATCCATACAAATATAAGTAAAACTAGAACCACATATATTCATATTAAGTATGTTGATAACCACATTACATTTACCGAGGCAATCACAGACCCATATAATAGTACAGAACAAGGTCATGCATCATAACTAGACTTACGCACTTCATAGTACAAAGAAATATATTCAAACTCATCCCCTTGATACAATATACTCCTACAGATCCTCTAAACCCAACCCATAAACCCAAATCATCTCTTCAATTCTCAGTCTCTCCATGTGTCTCTTTCTCTTCTACCGAGCACTCATATATGTAGCCTTATCAAGCACCACCATGCCTTTATGAAGTTATATATTAATTTCCATGTGTCCAAGTGGTCCTCCATGGGAGCATGCTCCTTCAAATATGAGCTCTCCATCCTTCACAATGATGACCTTCTGGAATCTTCTATCGTAAGGTATATTCCTTTTGTGGGCTCCAAGTTTCCAAGCTAGCACCTTATCCACTCCGCATGCATAGCCAGGTCATGCTTTCCTCATGTTTTTCCCAATATGCCAAATATAGCTAAGTCCCAAAACCTTTTCTCTACCTTGTGCGCCCACCACTGGTTCTACTAAACCCTCCTAAAACCCTGTTCTATGTGCTTTCACCTTACGCACCCTTCTTCAAATAAGACTTGCATGCCTACTTGCCTTCTTATACTTATCCAATATTTTATCGGCCCAACATCACCCCACACTATGCCTGCTCTCAGCCCTTGGGAAAAATTTTTTAATGAATAAAGAATGAATGTCCTTGAATAGTTTGGAGAAATAATAAAGGAATGAAGAATTAGGGGAAGAGTGAAAGAATGGAGAAACTATGATTACTTCTACAAGAGGAGGGGGAAATATTTCATCAAGTCTACCTCCAACTTATTCCAGGTATTGACCTCACTTTGTGCCTATTGACAGAGGTCACTGACTAGGGTGCTCACCTCTTCAAAGCTTAACCCTTATCCTTGGGTATTCATTGTTTCCATGAACCCCTCTAATTGTTTTCCCAAATCCTCAAGTGCATCCATCCTTTGAGGGATCTAGGGATACAAATCCTTTAGCTAGTATTTTATTGAGCCCCACAAGGTCTCAATATCCTCTGATTTCTTCTCCAAATTGTCTAGAATTTTCCCCTTTGTTCTTCTCATTAGAACTCCTTGAGCTCTACTTCATGAGTGGCGACTAAAATGCTCACCACTCTATCTTTATCGGTGTAGTTTCCATTGACATCCTCATATACTTGGGTGGTGGTTTTCACATCAGAGAGGAATTTCTTGCACTGAGAAACATTTGCCACAACCTTTATCTTGTCCTCCTTCTCTTTTCACTTTGATTCCTCCTCTGAAGATTCCAAGGCCAGTGGTCACCTTTCCATTGCGAGGATGTGGGTTAAGTCCTCTAGGCACTCTAGGGTGGATCCATACTTCTACATTGGTGGTGTTAGATCTGGATGCTTCAAGAAAATGGCATCTATGATCATCTCTACTTTCTTGTAAAATTTGCATGCACCCTTACCTTCTCTTCTTTCAACTCAAGCCTTAGCTAAGCATTGATTAGTTCCTCCCACTTTAAGTCCTTGGTTATTTCCTCAAGTTCTTCTTGCTATTCTTCTCCAGTTCCTACCTCTAAGAACTTTACCCTATCATTCCTCCCGAAGAGCCTAGCTTCTACTTCAACTAAAACCTTATTCAACACATTATAGATTTGTTCATCTAATAGCCAATAAGCGTTTACCAAGGGGTTGTCTCCTTTTGACTCTCGGTACCTTCATTATTTCCCCTTGACTTACTTCAAACTTTCAGCTTCGTCGATGTGAGGACTCAAATTCCAAAGAAATTGTTTTCCTCATCCGAGGGTATGCACCTTCCTTCATCAAAGGATGTCATAGCCAAGAGTTACTCCATTAGTACGGTGCTTTGAAAGCATGCACATGAAACACCTTGTTCGGATCCTCAATATAGCCCATCCTTTGAACTTGTGATGCTTCTATGCATTTTTTCCCCCCATGCATGTGGCCTTAGGAAATACTCACAGCCAAATTGGAATTCTCCTCCCATGCTTCCATATTCCTTTTCTATGCTTTCCTCCTCTGCTTCCTTCCTCACTAGGTTTACGACTGTGTTTCATCTCTTACTTTATCTATGTCCTTCAATGATTTTTTCTACTTGTTTCTCTGCAGCCTCATCTATCTATTCCTTGGTGAGGCTTGGGGTTCTTTGTTCCTTTGTAACTTCTTCACTTACCCCTTTGTCCTGAGTATCCTCCTCTTCCTTATCATTCTTCCTCTGGACAAAGAAGTACTCATTTTCTTCTTCCTCTCCTTCCACCTCTGATTAATGTACCTTTGAAAATGAGAGGGCCTTGAACTGAATTTCAACATCATGCTCATCATCATCATCCTCTTTCACCTTTATAAGCCTCCAAGATCTTTGTACCCTCTGAGTCATATTATTCTATGTCACCTTCTTACTTCTTCCTGACAGGAGATTATTGCTTCCTTTTCCTCCTCCTCTGGTGACTTCTCCCGATTTATGGGTTCTTCGTGCTCTGACACTTCTCATTCTAGAGTCTTTTCATTTCACTAAGGACTTATTTATCCATGCGTAAGTGCTAGGATTAGTGCTTTGTCTCCGGTGCAGGCTTACCACTTATGTAGCCTGAACACTTAGTTCTTTCTGCACCTATTCTCTTTACCTATTCTTTTGTTCGGGCTTCTTCCTTCTTATGGGGTCTTCATGGATGGATACATCATTTTCCAATTATGCACCCTTTTCAAATTTTGGCCTTATGCGAAGGTATATATTTACTACAGACCTTCCAGTGATTGGCAATGTTACTAGCTTAATTATCTATATCTCATGGGATATGTATCTCTCTATGTACATGTGCTTCTTGGGGCAAGCTAGCTTCCTGCATAACTCTCTATGGTCTTGATCCACCTCACTAATGTTGAAACTTAGTCTCTTGGCCTCTTTGAACCTATTCACCCCCACTTAGAGGTATTGTGCGGTGAAGGAGAAGGGAAGATTGTACCAGGGGCTGATTGTTTCATTTTTCAACCTAAATCTACCAATGTAGAAGTATTGATACACTGCAAAATCTGCTTCTCCCTTTATGAGCATGGGTAACTGCTATATAATCCTCCATTCCACCCCAAATGCATCTCTCATGTGTTTGTACCACTTCTCTAAGTGTACCTTGTGAGTGGCTATGATGGTCTCACAAGAATATTTCGTGAACCTTTTCACGGGCAAGAGATCCTCTTCTGGGTATTCCCAAAAAAACCTTTTTGGCCCATCGGGTACTCCGATCTCAAAGAAAAAAATTTTGAGGAGGAAATTTCCAAATAGTATCTTCTCACCTTCTTATGTGCTATTAATGATTTCATACATGATGAAAGCAGACAAGTTGTAAATGCTCCCCTTGGATATTTTATGGCATACATTCAGCCATGCCTTGTTCACTTGAGTCCATATTTCTTGATCATTGAGCTTGGTTACCAAGTGCACAGCCATCCTCACCAAGGGATTTGGAATCTCTGGGATGTCAAAGTATCATGATCCCTTCTTGTATTCATACATGGCTACTATTTAACTGATGGCCTCCTTGTCACTTAGATCATCATCAATGTTATCCCACTCACATATAAGGCCTGTGAACTTAGAAATCAACTTGGGAGTTATGCACATCTTGCGCCCCGTGAAATAAAAATGGTCTTCATGAACACACACCATTAGCCACTGATAGAGGAACTCAAGTTTTCAAAATTACTGTAATCCATAAATTTTCAGTAACCCTTCCTTCTCTAATTTAACCTTTACTTCATCGATGTATATGGGCATGCCCTCCGGTGTCCTCTTGTTTTTTGGGTGAACCAACTCCAAATCCATTTCTTTTTCTGGCGTGTTGGTGCAATGATTATAGTCACTCACTGTCATTTTCCCTAAATGAGATTCCCATTATTTTTCTATAAATACCCCATCTGGGTATTGCATCTCCATGTACCACTCTTCATTTGTGCTTGTGACGGCAGCTGTTTACTTCCCCTTGCCCTTGCCCTTCTTCTTTTAAGGTGAGGTGGTTGTTTTTTTGGTGCCATTATTTTAGTTAGATTACACTTCAATGTCTTCTCCTTGCTCTGTTCTACCACTTTAGCCAATACCAAGACTCAATCTTGCAAAGAAACCCTCCTAGCAACGTGCCCTAGCCGCCAAACCCTAACTGGAACAATTCTTCCACAAGACGATGCTTCTCAACAAGTTCCTCCACACCCATAAAATCCTTTCCTATTGGTTTTCAGATCTACTCTAGTTATGTTCTCTTATATTTCTTAGATATTTCTTCACATAAATCTCCTTTGGATGCCCTAGTTCACGAGAGATTTTTTCACTTTGTAAACACAAGGTAAAATAATGAAGTTCCCAACTTCTTATTTATATCTTTTTCTTCTTTCCAGCATTAAATGTTATTTTACCTACCACCATACTTACCACTAAATGTGGATTTTTCCACTAATTCGGCCTTACGCACCTTCACTTACATGCCAATTATTGCACGAAACATTATCCAACCTTCTGGTGCACAAACAATCCATCTAATAGAATACTCTTACATGCGTGTCAACAATGCAGAAGGAACTTCTTCTGTCCACTTGATTTTTACTCTCGCCTACCTCATGTTGTTCCTGCACTTCTTCCTCCTCTGTATGTGGTTTCTCTGTAGTATTATCCTAACATAAACCTTTTTCATCCACCTCTCTTCCATGCACTTCCTTCATCCTTGCATGATTTTTATCCATCAACAAGGCCATTCATCACAACTTCTACTGCTAGTTCAACTTGTATTACGGGCCTATACTTCACATCACTCTACCCCAAACTAAAAAAGATGTGTGGTCCCTTGTGCATGTGCAACCTTCAAAAAACAATGTGGTTATCAGCACCCAAGGTGCAAAACAAACAAGAAAGGGAAACACAATAAAAAAATTGCATAAAGGGAAATTCTAAACTAATTGGAAATATTGCCTTATTACATACACCAAGAAGACTTTTTTATAGTAGGGATTCATCCTACTTCCATTGAAATGTCCTAGAAATATTGTCCCATTTAGCACTCTCAACTGGCATACACTTGAATCAAGGATGTTTGAGATGATATAGAGCCCCAGCCAATGGACTTTCAACTTTTTGGGATGGCTTAAAAACTTGGAATCATATAACAATACCATCTTCCCAACCTCAAATTTTTTTTTTTTGATGTGGCGATCATGCCTCACTTTTTGTTTATCCTTTTCATCTTTTTGACTCCACCTAGCCAATGATCGTCTCTCATCTAATTTCATCAATTTTTCAATCCTTTCTTCCAACACTTGTTCACTGTCCAATCCTCCTATTCACGTTATACGCAAAGAAGGTAACATGAATTCAATGGGTAGGAAATCATTCATGCAAAACACCAATTGGAATGGTGTGGCTTTATTTAACCTCTTGTAGGTTGTCCTATACACCCATAAAACTATTGATACTTTGTCATCCCAGTCTTGTCTACTAATGTCACAAATTTTGGTCAGGGTGTGACTCAGTATTTTATTAAATGCCTCGGTAGTTCCATTTACTTGTGGATAGTAAGGTGTAGTATTATGATGAGCCACCATGACCTCTACTAACAAACTCCTAACAGTATCATTTAGGAAATAATACCCCTATCACTAGTTAAGATCAATGGGCATCCATACCTTGTAATAAAATTTTCCCATATAAACCTAGTTGTTGTAGCCGCTATATAATCCTTAGTAGGCATTGCTTCTCCCCATCTTGTCAAATAATCCATGCAAGTGATTACATAGCATGATCCCATCCTATGCGTGGCTAGCGAAATTGAGCCTACAAAATCTATGGCCCACTTTTCAAATGGATTTGTACTTGTAATAGGGTGCAAAGGAATTTCATCCCTCTACCCTGGTTTTCCAAGGTAATGATAATGATCACATGCCTTACAATACTATTTGCAATCTTGATATAGGGTCTCCCACCATTACCCAACTTGTAATATCTTACACGCAGTGGCATCCCCTACATAGTATCCACTTGCACTTCATCCATGCGTGTCCACCATAATAGCTAGGTGCTCATGTTCTATCACGCACCGGTGCAACACTTTATCACACCCTAGCTTATACAAATCAGAACTAACCATCATGTAGGGTGAAACGCATATGACTAACTGCTTTCTTTGTAATGCTTTCATCCCCTCTAGTGCCACACCTGTTTTGAGAAACACCTAAATATCCTCTAACTCTGAGGGTGCGCGTCGTAACCTACATATTTACACATCTAGCATGGTATCCTAAATGCTTTGTGATTCCCCTCCTGAGTCAATTCTAGACAAATGATCAGGTCTAGAATTACTCTTTCCTGGCAAGACAACCACTGTGAAATAAAATTCTTGGAATAGTAGGACCCATCAACATATACTCCCTTATATAACGGTCTTGTTTACTAAGTATTTTAATGCCATGTGGTCTGTGTAGAATAGAAATGTTATTTCCAGTAGATATTGCCTGAACATGTGCAACGCGTAGATCATGGATAGTGCTGAGTAGTGGTGTAATTTTGTTCTGTTGATGTTAACTTTCTACTTGCAAAAATAAGGGATGGTCAACAACCCCTTCACCAAGTTATGCCAGTACTACTCCAAAGGTTATACCAGAGGAATCCACATGAACATGGAAAAGCTTATCCCAAATGGGGAAATGAAGTACGGGTGTTGTGACAAGCCTATCCTTCAAAGTGTCGAATGCCCTCTATTGTGCCTCTCCCTAATAAAAGATACTCTTGTGTCTAAGCAATTCCTCCAAGGCTGCGATAATCTTGGCATATCCCCTGATGAACTTCCTATAGTAACCCGTATACCCAAGGAATCCATGCACAAAACTTTGGCTAGTAGGCCCCCCTGAACCCACAATGGCTGCAACCTTAGTGGGATCTACTAGTAATCCTTCCTTACATATGATATGCCCTAATAAAGTTCCAAATGGGGTAGTAAAGACACACTTTTTGATGTTGAGGGATATTCTCAATTGTCAACACCTTTCAAACATTAGTCTTAAGTTATCACAATGGTTTTTTACTAGACCATACACAGTCCAATAATCCAAATAGACCTGAAAAAATTTATGGATGAAGTCTTGAAAGGCATGTACTACAATGCACAAGAACACAACAGGCGCATTCTTCAATCCAAAACACATGACTATATAGGAAAAAATTCCCCATCCAATCCAATGAAAGTTTTCTTTCTTTGGTCTTCCTTTGCAATCCTCACCTAGTGGTACCCTGAGAACCCATCCATGAAGGAGTAGACTTCTCACCTGGCCACTCCTAATATTTCTTTAGTAAATAGGGTTGGGAAGGGATTACTGACACATACTACATTCAGGTCCCTATAGTCAACATAGATTCTTATCCTCTCATCTTTCTTGATACTGATGACCACTAGTCTTATCCATTCTGACTCTTCAACAGCCTTAATGATACCTAATGCTACCATCTTATCTATATCCTCCTTGACCCATACGCATAAATTTAGGTTCATCCAATATGGCCTCTTTTGGATCAAACATGCACCTTCCTTTAATTTTATCCTCATTTCCGCTAAGCAATGGTGGACGCCTTTAAGTTCATGATACCCATGTGGGAAAAAATATTGGAACTCGTGTAATAGATCAATGATATTTGAGACATCCTTCTCCAACCAATAGTATCTAATGATATATTCCTTGGGTTCAGCTTCTGACCCAATATTTACCTTCTTCATTTTTAGGGGCTCATGGTAAGCACACATCCTTTCATCAGCACTATCTATAACATCACGTGTAACTACAGAATGGTTAACATCCAAAATTTCCATCTCCTTGTCATCTATGACATAAACCATTTTCCCCTCTTCCTTTTCTATGCACGTACGCTCAAGATATATCTCCTCAGATTCATCCTCATCAAAGTGTGCCTCTAAAATGGGCTCACCAAGCAACTCTAGTATCATATCTTCTTCCATGGCACTATCCCCCATTGTAAGGAGCTTGATCACGTACAATGGCTTATACAAAGATGGCTTTGTGTTCCGATATTCAAAATATTGGATGAGATCAGTTGTCAACTCCTTCCAATTTCCCATTTTGAGGTATGTTTCTGAGTGGATATACCACACGCATGCACAACCTTGTAGTGTGGAATACAACTTATGTACCCATAATGATGGTGACAAGGCCTCTGTGCCTCCTACTTAGGCCTTGTCACAAGCTTGGATGTGGAGCGAGGAGGGATCCTTGCCATGATATTATTAGATGACAGTGGGTGTGTTGCTTGTAGAGAATCTGATAGAGAAGGAAATCCTCACTTTGTGCCATTCTACAAGACTCTCTCGGTGTGTATCCCACCACTGTGCTATAGTTCAACATCCCTCTTATTTCATCCTCACTCCTCTACTGAGATTCTATGTCCTGTAATAAAATTTTAGGATATTCTCCTCTAGAGTAACTTGGAAACTTCTTTCCTCCTAGGCACTTGAGTGAGCACGCCTTGGTTACTCTTGTTACAGACCCTCTCAGTTGTCACCCAATTAGCTCATAAATCCCATGTGCCCAATTGTCACACACCATGATTGTTGTATCACTCATAGATTGAGCATCCTCAAATTAGATAGCCCCTTCTATAGGGTGAATTATCTCAAGGTCTCTAATGGAGCACACATAAATTCTATCAAGGACCTCTCCTCCCAAAGGCTCATTATAAGACACTAACTTCCCATCTGTCAAAGGGATGATGACCCATTCTTCCTTGTTCTCAAAACTAATATATCCTTCATTGAACCTTAGGTCAGTGTTGTTCTTATAACACCATGGGCACCCAAGCAGTGCTGGAAAATTTTCTACCTCAGTGAGCACCAAGACTTCGAAGTCTCCAGTAAAAATTTCCTCCTGAATGGTGATCACCTCATCCTTCAATACTCCAATGGGAATTTCCTTAGTTTTTTTCCATATACAACACATTCAAAGATGACTATAATGTTGGGCTTCCCATTTTATGTCAAGCATAAAATATAAGAACATTGACCTTTTCTCCCATGTTAATCAATATGTTACTCAGTAGCTAACCATCTACAACTGCATTCATTGTGATCTCTTTGTCATAGTCAAGGTTATGGGGAGGGAGGTTTGCAAGCAAAACCTTCCTTTCACGCTCTTCTCTGGCACGTGGCATATTCTCCCATAGCCATTTTCCTAGAAAGGGAATAATATTCTCTTGCCTTAAAATTTTACACACTTCCTTGACCTCATCGAGGTCCTTCTACAGAGCTTCAGCATTCCTCCTTTGCTCCTGCTACCTGGACTGCTCCTTTAGAGACTGGATTTCTCCTTGTAAACTCTGAATGACATCCAATACCTCTTGATACACTTCCTTCTAGTGGGCATGGTCTAGATACTTTCCGTGCACTAATTCTTCTCTTAAGACTAGAGTCCTTTGCCTTGGTACTTCCTTGGCACGCGTAGCCTCTACTCGTGTTGTCACCAAAATACTTTCTAACCCTGATTCATGTGCTACTCTAGGAATCCATTGTTTGTTGGCCTTCTTTATACTCACCATCCCAACGCATTTTTCCTTCTGGTGCTACTGGATCATGTGTTCAAACAACTCAAGGCACTCCTCATACTTATGCTTCTTCCCACACCATGAGCACTGCAATAAATCTGAACACTCACACCTCTAATGTTATGTAGATCCATAGTTATAGTAGGTTTCTCATGGGAACTCACTTCTTCTTCCTCTGTGGTTAGTGCAACCACTTAATCCTATATGAAATTCTCTCCCACACACCCCTCCGTATGTGTGTCCTTTATAAAGGTGATCATCTTCCTTGGAACTATTGGCAAGGCTAGTCTGGTGTACACCATGATCAATGGCCTCATGGATTTGGTCAATAAGCCTACAATCCTTAGTATCATGGGTTGTAGAGGTGCAAATATTTCAGTAACAAGACACATTATTCTAGATTGTGTGCTATAACAAGGGACATCTATTTGCATCATGGTCCCTGTGACAAATTTCATAATCTAGTGCTATGGAACGTACTGACTTCCATGGGCAACTATCCTTGGCATGCCACTCTACTTCACAATCCATGCACCAAAGACCACTATGAGTCTCATGTGCATATTTTGCAGATAGATTTTCTAACTGATTCACCATGGCAGAAATTTTAGCCTCCAGAAAAGGGTTGACACTAGTATTAACACTCCCAGCTGCTTCAATAAGTAAGGCAACCTCTAGATCCTTGTGTGGGTTAGTGAATGTTTTATTTGACAATGCCCTCCTAAATGGAGTGATCAACCCTCCAAAAAACCATTGAGCATGCTATGAAGGGTGAATTTCATATGAAATTTTTAACATGAGGGTTTTAAACCATGCATCATACTCCCACACACTCTCTGTCATTCCCTACTGGATCTCCTTCAAAGTGCTAATGCTCTTCTGCTCAAACGTTGATATATGGAACTCTGCTAGGAAGTCATTCTTCAATGGGGTGTAGTCTACCACCATCTGATAGGGTTTGTACTACATATACCAGCTATGTGTGTGTCCTTCCAACATTATTATAAACTAACTTGCCTTCTACATCCAAGGTAGTGATCCCCTTCGTGTGCCAAAGAAATTCACAGTTGTGCACATGTTCCGTAACATCCTCTATACCTTGGTAGTCTGGAAAATGTAAATAAATTTCAAAGAACACCTGAGGAGGTGGCTAAGGCCCCTGTCCTCCTTATCCATATCCTTGGTTCCCTCTGGTGTTTCCTCTAGTGTTCCCTCCACCAGATCCACTGGATCCACCAGGTCTTGTGCCTCTAGATCCTCTTGTAACCGTTAATTGGCCTTCAGATGTCACACCTAATGTCCCCAACATCCCACTGAACTGTGCACCAATGGTCTGCAATATTTCTCCACTACCACAAGTGTATCCCACGTAACTCCCAGATGCATTTCTCAAACCTTGCATACTTTCACTTTGTCCAAAAATTCCTCCAAACACTAGAATGGTATGTGTAGCCATGGATGTTCCAAAAAACATTTATACCTCCTAAGCATCGATCGGTCACTCCCATTGATACTAACTAGGTTATTAATACTTCTCCCTTGATTTGGAAAACCAAGCACTAAGGGTTGGTCACCAGGTAGGTTTAGATGTGCACCAACATATCTTCTATCTCCATGTGACGAAATCTCATCAGAAGATGAAGGGGCCTCTCTTCTACACTTGCCAAGATGGGGTAGAAAATACTACTCAGGCTCCACATCCTCTGTGTGAACTTCAAAACCCTCATGAAACATATTCTTCCATAGATCCATCACACTTGAAACCTCACATTATCTAGTCATCTCCCTTTTTATGAGCTTCACTATACTTGAGTCATCTCTCCTCCCTTTCCTTTTTAGTCGTAATGTCTTCCATCTTCCTCCACCCTAGCTTCCTTTCCTAACACTCAGAGTAGCGTAGCCAACCATGGGGAATGATTTTTAACTCAAATTAATGACCAAGATCTTCATAGCCAAAGGAATGGCACTCAAAAATGATCCTTTAGGATCCCTTAGAAACTCAAACTCGGCAACTTCTGGGAAAGTATACATCGATAAAAGTGTAACTAGCTAGGACTCCCTTCCTCAAGTGATCAATATCATGTGTCCAGGTCAGATCTGCATCCTGTAGCCTCTAATAGTCATATCTATAGTAACATCTTGATCTCGATGTGTATGCTAAAAGCCATTCATATAGCTCTACTAGGAAGTAGAAAAATAATGTCTCATACAGCTCATGGTATAGGTTATCTTCTACCCATTTATGTGCATTGAACTTAGGTCCAATGTTGAATGTTGGAGAAAAATCATCCTTCGTGCCCTTGAACCATGTTTCAACACTTTCTAAAGTCACGTGCTCTATCATCACACATCACAAAGACAAGGATGCATACCATTTCTCACAACAACTTTGAAAAGAGGGTCTCGACAATAGAACCAAGATGTATTCATTTTTTATGCCCTTTCAAAGAACAAGGAAATCACATGCATGTCATCCTATCACCCAGCGGGTGTTTGACACTCACCCAAGGTGTGCATGGATGTTGAGCCCCTCCTTTGTGTGAGTTGTGTGAGAATGCATTATTTACAATAGAAAATCAAGTGAAGAGAATGGAACCAAACCATACATTTATCTTAGAGATCAGAACGGGATTCTATACCAATGTATTTATCCATATAAGAAAATATTACAGAACATAGATCTACATCATAACAGAAAGGAAATGCACAGGGTTTTACACCTACTCATATCAAATATATATAAAACTAATCCTTACATATATAAGTAAAACTAAAACCACATATATTCATATTAAGTATGTTGATAACCCACATTTCATTTAATGAGGAAATCACAAATCCATATAATAGTGTAGACCAAGGTCGTGCTTCAGAAATAGACTTAAGCCCTTCATAGTACAAATAAAAATATCCAAACCCATCCCCTTGATACAATATACTCCTCCATATACTCTAAACACAACCCAATAGAGCCCTCATCGTATTTCTGCATGGCTTTTTCTCTCTTCAATTCTCATTCTCTCCATATGTCTCTTTCTCTTCTACTTGGGCACTCATATATATAGCCTTATCTAACACTAGCCATGCCCTTTTTGAAGTTGTAGATCGATTTCCATGTGTCCAAGTGGACATCCATGGGAGCATACTCCTTTAGATGAAATCTCTCCATCCTTCACTTTAATGACCTTCTAGAATCTTCTATTGCAAGGTATATTCCTTTCATGGGCTCCAAGTTGCTAGGCTAGCACCTTATCCACTCCACATGTGGCATCTGAGTCATGCTTTCCTCATTTTCTAACTGATATGCCAAATATGGCTAAGTCCCAAAACCTTTTCTTTGCCTTGTACATGCGCCACTGGTTCTACTAAACCCTCCTAAAACCCTATCTTTGTGTGCTTTCACCTTACACAACCCTTCTTCATATTAGGCCTTACGCATGCTGACACAACTTTTTATACTTAGCCAATATTTTAGGGGGCCCAATAATGATCAAGTGAGGTTAGGTCAAAGAAAATGTCCCGCATCACTCTAGTATCTGAGTAAGAATAAAGGAATGTATCCACATTGGAAGTTCCTAGTTCTCCCTACATAAAATGAAGATTTACCAGCTTATAAAACCACAAATAATTCTTTGAGGTAAACTTCTTAAAGTTGGTTGAAGATAACAAGGATTGAATTCACAAGAAATTTTTACAACTTGAAGGCTTTAATGAATTGTCTTGATTAACACATGATGCTTATAATTTAGCAATGTTTTTTCTAAAATGGTGTGCTCTATTTTAATGGCTCATAATGTAAGACTTGATGTTTTTTCACATCTAGAGAACGTTGATTTTTACATTAAAAATCCTTTTGAGTGTGGACCTTATACCTATGTAGCCTAGAATAAATCATAGCCATCATTTTTAATTATACCTTTTGAGACCTTGATACCACATGTATGGAATGTGGGATGCCACATTATTATGTACGAAATGTTATGTGTGAGGAAAATTAGGATGTCACATGTATCATTGGAATTGGATCCCCATTTTCAATTGGTGATGTGTTCTTGACCCTTCCTTACCTTTGACCTTCTTAGAATTTTTCTTGAACTTTGAAGTGCGAGACAATTTCTCATGAACTGTAAGTTGTGAGGCCTAAAATCTTAATACTCATATTTGGGAAAAAAATTTGAATACTCACACTTTGAATGTGTTGAGTTTTTGATATTTGCATCAGCGAGATCTCTTTTTGAATATTCTCACTTGAACTCTCGCACTTTGGGGTGTGAGGAAAAGTCAAACCTTTAATTAGCCAAAATTCAAAATTATACATGTAAGACTTTCTATATCCACAAGTGTGAGGAAAATATGGATTGTGAACCTAAGGGAAAAGAAATAACTAAGTGAAAGCTCTCACATATTGGGAGTGCAAGTACCATAATTTTGGAGTGTGAGGCTCTTAATAACTAAATAATAAACTAAGTAAATTACTCATTTTAATTAATTTAATTAAGTATAAGCACTGTCATTTATAGAATAAGGTAACTCCAATTAAATATTATTGCTATCCCAAATGGTAAATAATTCCAATTTACCAAATTATATTAAACTATAGAGGGTCCCCACCTATATAATTTGTAATTTTTTAAAGGTGGGGGAGTTATGTAATAACATATACAACTGAAAATAGGAATGAAATCAGTAGATATTTCAATGATAACAACTGAATATAGATAAGTAGGGAAGGTAAATTCCCCTATGAGTCTCATTAGGACTAGTAAATAACAGTGTCAAGCATCATTCATCATTTGAAAACATGTATATATTCTTCATTCACCTCAAAGTACCATGTGAATGCACATGTGTATTATAAATGGATAAAACACACTATGAATCAAACTAACATGGTAGGAAAAAATGCTACATAAAATAGTATAAGAAAGCAAGAAAGGGTGCATGAAACCAATATCTATGCTAATATTTTTGTATGTTTTCTAATATGTGAATGTTTTTAAATTATTATAAAATGAAATACTATGATTAGGGGAGGGGAGAAAGGTTTTCCCCAGTATATGTGTGTAAAGTGAGGTTCATGTAGATAATTTTACCCTTATTACTTAACAAACATGTTTGAATCTATAAAAAGAGTGTTTCATTGGGTATTGAGGGGGAAATGGTATTCCCCCCATGTGTATAATCCATAATGATCTATTCAATGAGGGTAGATGATGAGGGCCCACTATCTACTAATGTGAGAAAGAAATGCATGTGAACATGATCCAATGACCTAGTTCCATATGAAAGTGTATGTGTTAAGATTTTCGAAGTAGTACTATGTTGTGCATGTGGGTAATGAGATTGCAAAGTGGGCCTATAGGTACCAGGTGTAGTGTGCATTCGATGTGTATACTTGTCCCTATATGGTTGGTTATGGGACCGATGTGTCCTCTCATGGGTGAGAAGTAAAAGTCACATGTGTAGAAGATCTAGGTAGAGTTGCATAAGTATCACAAGAAGTTATAGGATCCCTAGATGGAAAAGTAGTGCATGTCAAATTCATATGACTATCAGTAATAGATGTAGAAGTAGGTGTAGTGTCAATTGAAGGTGTAGGAGAAAATAACATCCATAGATAAAGTAATGTTATGATAATTTATGAACTTGAGGCATAAAATAATTATGGATGAGGTGGATTTGGTGTCACTAATATAAGGAAGTCCTAAGACCATGTGACAATACGTAACCTTGGATCCAACAGAGAAAGGAATAGATATAATAAAATCCTAATAATGATTGTGAGAACCACATGCCCATAATAAGTAGGTGATCTACATGTAAACAAAGATACTGGAAATCTAATAGATCACAAGAAATATAATGAATATGCATTACACTTGAAATTAAGATGAACCATAACATTGTTAACAATGTGAGTACCAACAGAAGCATCAATGTGTAATCTATGTGATGAGAAAGAAGCATGAAAATTTTCATCAACAAAAGTGATAATAGATGGAAGAATATCAATAGTACCAACAATAAATCCAAGAGGATGATCTAAAGATGATAGAGGTGGAATTTCATAAGCATGATTAAAAGAAGATTCGGGAGATTCTTTTTCATGTTTGGGTAATGGATCATTGAAAATATCAAGCTTACCATTAAATTCAAAAGTAAATATGCCTTTAAATAAAATCTTAGTGATCTTAAGCCTACATTCAATGTTTTATCTTAACCTACAAAGCTCCAACTACAACCTACAAGATGCACTTTTACAAGATTTCCATACCCACCTCATATGTTGTTTCCTCAACTCATTGAAAATAATATGATTCCTCTTCCATCTCCTCTTGAGATATATCATAATCATACTCGTGGCAATAATTTTGATGATAATGCACATTTTGATTATCATATATGTAATGGCCATTCCACTTATAGATGTTTTAATATTATACATTTTATTAACTAGAATTCAATTGAGTTGCATGATCCTAATGTTTCTATTTCTAAATCTACTAATGACAATTATAAGCTTGATATTTTCAATGATCTAAACATGATGGAGGTGTAACTACATGATAAACATGATTCTAATAAGATTTGGGATATTTTTTTCATGTTTGGGTAAGAGATCATTGAAAATATCAAGATTACCATTGCCATTAGTAGATTTATAAATAGAAACGTTAGGCTTAGGAAGCTCAATTTCATTCTTGTTAATAAAATATTGGATCAAACTTCTAAGCTTAAAACATCTCTCAGTAGAATGATCATTAAATCTATGATAATCACAATGTGAATTATCATCAAAATTATTTCCATGAGGATGATTAAGATCTAGCTCAAGAGGAGATGGAAGATAAATCATATTACTTTCAATGAGGTGAGGAAACAACATATGAGGTGGGTATGGAAATATAGAAAAAGTGCATTATGTAGGTTGTAGTTGGAGCTTTGTAGGTTGAGATACAACATTGACGGTAGACTTAGGATCACTAGGATTTCCTTTAAAGGCATATTTACTTTGGAATTCATTAGTATATTGACTGGAAAAAGTATCACCATACTTAAGCTTTCCCATGGATAGTAAATTATTGTCACGTGCTTTAAGAGTATGACAAAAATGGTCTAAATAATGAAAATAATCAAAGAGCACACATTCTTGCAAAGGATAAAATATGCTTTGGATAAATATATCTTACAATTCAAATTCAGCCAGGGCATTATTCATTTTAGAAAGATTATTCTTATAGCACAAAACATAGTCACTAAGATGTTCATCAGATCCTTGCTTCATTTTTTCCATTTTTGCATATGATATTTCAATTCCTATGTTTGTATAAAAATGTGCCAAAAATAGATTTATTTTATAATTGAAAGATCTAATAGAGTCTAAAGCATAAAACCATCATAAAGCATAGTCTTGTAAGATCTTAGGAAAAAACTTGGTCAATAATGTATCATCACAAGCATAACCAAAGAAAGACACATTAAATGGCTTAATATGTTCTTGTGGATCTCCATGGATGTTAAAAAAAGGAAACTTAGGTGAAGTAAATTTTGGTGGAAATGGGTGAGAAGAAACTTTAGGTGCAAGAGGACTATGTTGAAGAAGAAGAAGAGAGGCATGTTGTAATTGATGAATTTGAGATTTTAAATCATGGTACAAGGACTCTAAGGCATGGCTGCTTGAATAATAACTAGGTTGGATATGAGAAATGAGAGGGGAAGAAATGTGAGTGCTAGGTGTGGAAATAGGATCATGGTTGGTGGATGCCCCTGCATTGGTGGGAGGGGATGAGAGTGGAATAGAAGATGTTGTATCTGTAGTAGGGATAACATTAGTTTCCAAAGGGTTAGATGTAGAGATCCATTGGGATTCTTCACAAGCATCAAATAACAAGAGATCTAGGTTCCCAAGGATGATCAAAAATGTAATTATTCATATCATTAATATTTTCAGTAGTAAACTCACGACAGGTGCTATCCATGATAGAAAATAAAGAGATCTAATAAAGGGTGTGTAAGGAACAAGTTCACCAAATGATTTTCAAAAAATAAATATTAAGTTATAGAAATAATATCAAATATATAATATTGTAAACATGTAAGATATAACATGTAATGACAAGAAAGTATAATCGAAAAGAGGATGGGAGTGACTTGTCTTTATAACTTGCTATCTTTGATGATTCTAGACTGGAAGAGTGGTTGATCAAGATAGATCTAAATTATATATGTTTCATCTAAAAATAGAGATATGCAAGTCCTTTGGACATAAATTCCCAAAAGGGGACAGGACCACCCTAATGCTAGTGTCCTTATTAGGTTCTAGTGTATTGGCTGTGAGTTTAGATCTAATCTTTTCAAGGTTTGATAGTCTTACTTTCACTTCACTCTTTGTCACTCCAACTTCACTCTAGGTTTTCATTGTTGTACTTGTACCTCTAAAAAAAACCATAACTACTTGCACAAGGCTCAAACACACATTATATGGAATAAAATATACATGTTCTCAAGTTTGACTTACCTCGGTGGTCACCCCAACATGATTGTCACTATCCACTGCACTACATTTCAGACTCTATGTATAACTAGTGCACGTGTGATATATTTGTGTCCCTTGAATCTAGGTTTCCCTTGTTCCATTCACACTAAGATAGTGAGCTACAACTAGTTTTCCCCCAAGATGAATGTGTGAGATGGAATTCATAATTCTCCCTTCCTATGCAGTGAATGGTGTAGCCCAAATGCAATCCTTGAATATTTCTCTTTTCCCAAATAGCATATTAAAAGTAATAGCCCAAATTTACCATGCCCTTAGAATAATAAGTAAGGAATGTATGTATATGATTCCTTTTCTTCAATTTTATCATTAACAACTAAAAATCCTACCCATAGTGATAAGTAGAAGTGTTAGAAAATATAATAATGGATGTGGCACTTTAAACATGAGAAAATAAGGGGGAAAGAAAGTAGCACACAAAAGGGACAGTAGCACCTGTGCGCTCATGTCCCTACTAGGTGCTAGTGTCTGAGAGGATTTGAAGATAAAACAAAAGACATTGTGTTGGGTCACATGTTGAGCAATGTCCAAAATTAAAGGGATTGTTTTAGAAAATCACAGGATGGAAGTATAAAAAGATAAAATAATGTAAATATAAAGAGAATTAAGTGTTGTTAATGTCTATTTTTATTTCTTAGGAATCATGCATATATTTACTTACTAGAGACATTATATAGTATTACTAAGTGTGTAATTTTGTGTCTACACATATTTTATTCCAAGAAAATACCAAAAAGAAGTTCAGTCTTAGATTTTTTGTGAAAAGGTACTATTAGTGTAGATCATATCATTTATTGAAATTTGTCTCAACAAAATATTAGGTTTTAGTTTTGTGTGTTTAATTACATATCAGACCTTTTTTATTTAGAATTTATATTTTTTCATCTCTCCGTCATGTTAAAACAAAAAACATTAATCAGAAATTTCATATTTTTCTTATGTATAGCTTAGATATGAAACTACAAATTTCACCTAGATAATTATATATTCAATTTATTGGTATTAGAGTGTCATTTAGATCATTAGGAACCATTTCATTCACATCTTTAGATAAGAAATTTTTTTCCCATTGCATATGAAAAAAAATTGGAAAAAGAAACAAAAAAATAAAACAAGAAGTTGTGCATTTGTATATCATTCTTAAATCATTCTTAAATTGGTTGTTGATTCCCATTGCATGCATGAATTAGCATATATTTAATTAATAAAAAAATCATTTTAAACAATATTTCAATTCAATCTTTAACTTAATTCATTCAATTCCAAACACTTGTAAGAAAAACATTCCTGCAAAAATGATCAGCAGTCCAAAATTGTCATTGAAACAGAAAAAATGCATCACTTTTCACTTGAAAATAAGTCACAACATATTTCCACATAACAAACAAGATATCCAAACCATATTCTAACTAAATCAACACTCCAAAAATAATCAAACTGCCAAAAAAAACATGATAATCTGTGGGACAAAAAGTTGTCACTTTCTAAAACATTTTGTATGAGACTCGTATGGATCCAATTATAGTCACAACACACTCATAGAAATCTTACTTTATCCATAGTCCATGCTTACATCTCCATTTCTATTTGTCACATCCACACAACCCCAATTCAAGATACATATTTTCTACACTTTAGGTCTAGTTAGCACTACACAACAAATAGTCTCTTACACCCATGAATGAATTTGGATATCTAAATAATTCTTAATAAAGTTATAAATTTCCCAAGTGTTCTCACTCCTCTAGAGCATGATAATATTTAGTATGATATAATTTCCAAGATGAGACATGAATTATTTCATTCATAATCATACCCTCACTCATTATTACACAACTAATCATCCTTGATGATGAAGACACGTTACTTATACAGGACAACCACCACATTAGCATTCTTAGGAGACAGTTATTTCCCTACATATTAGAGTTCTTTCTCATCCTTGGTTTTATCCTTATCTCATTTTTCTCCACTCTCCATATTAATTTTCAAAACCTTATATAAATATCATCAAACAACTGCTTTATATATGTATCTAAATTAAACATCCCATCATTCACTGATTGTGATATAGACCAAGAGTTACACATTATAACAATCCTTGATCGTAGCATCCATTGTGAAAAAGTACATATAATCTTCATGATCCCATTGGAAAAGAATCATCTATCCACCTCACCTTGATTTTTAGACACATGTATCCCCCATCATGTCATCCATCATCCATGACATCCATTTCTACATCATCCAAATGTTGGTTGACACATCCAGAACCATGAGGATTCAAGTATGCATGGAAGGCCACCCTACACTTTTTGGCACATACAATGGCCTTGAAATATGCTTCATTGTCGAATGTTAGGATTCATAATTGTGTGACACCTTATTTTAGTTACTTGTAATGAAAAAACCATAGATAATTTCACTAGAAATTCATGAACACAATTAGATAACAAAAGGATAAATCAGTTTTTGGTGGATTTAGACAAACTCTAGTAGTCAAACCCTATTGAACCAATGTATGCATTTTAATACACCCCCTTGAAGGTAGGAGAAAACTCCATGTAGTTATCCTAGTATGTGTCCACTTTTATATGCAAATCTAATCCAACCTCTATTGTGACCATTTGTCTCTTGACACAAAGAATATTATATGTAACTATGGTTAAAAGTATAATGTACCCTACGTGGAGGTGATATAGTGTGATGTTCTTCAAATGCTAGATTTATTCCCTTTGACCCGTAGTAACTTTGACAATGTTTGGTATTGAATTTCTCTTGTTATTATTTGGATCTAAGAGATTTAGTGTCTTGTATATGGGGAGGATAGACTCTTAAACCTAATGTGAGTTCTTCAGAACTAAGTAGTGGTTTCTCTTGTAGTTTTTCTTCTACTTTACGAAGATTTAGGAGATCCTTTAGTGGTTTTTGAAGGTATTTTTCTTGAGGAATTTTTGTAAATGTCAAATTGTTTCTTAAGTGCATTAGACTTACTTAGATAGGATTTTGTAGGTTATTATCACATTAAAAAATACCTATAGGATAAGAAATGACCCAAAGAAAGATACATAATTAGAAAAATATATGTTGGAAAGTGGGATATGGGACTAGATGGGTCATCCCAAACCATAATATGGATTGGTCCTGGTCTGTATGGTTTTGGACAGGAAACTCATGATATCTTAACACAATTGTGGGAAATATGTCTTGGATTGATACACTAATTTAGATAAATGTAACTGAGTATATAAATGATTGATAAATGTGTAGAGTAAATAAATTCACGCAAAATATGGAGAGAAAGAGAGATAATTCAATTGCGCTTAGGATACACACACAAGTCATAGTATATAGATAAAGAAAAAAATTTCATTAGAAAAGAGTAAGTTTCCAATTGTAGGTTCCTATACCAAGGTCATGTTGTTTGATAATGTTAAAAGATCCTAATTAATCATGTTTGAACCTACCTTTAAGTGTAGCTTCTACATTCATAGTCTTATGATTTTCTTTGAGCACAAGGTCACCAACATGGAATTGATGATTGTAGACTTTCCAATTATATTCTCTATTAACTTGTTCCTAATACATTCAAACATGATCAAGGGCATGTACTCACTTAAAATCTAGCATTTTTATCTCATGCAACTAATTTTCATGATAATTTTAATTTTGATAATAATCTTTCAAGGATACTTGAAGTGAGTGGATTTCCAATTCCATTGGGAGGAAAAAAAAATTTATTGTATACCAAGGAAAAAGGAGTAACTTTACTAGGTATACACACACTTTTAGGGTAATCCCAAAGGGCATAGATAACCTAATTGTGGCATTCTATGCCATGTTTAGTAAAAACTTTATGCAAAATCTTGATGAAGTTATTATTATTATATTTAACCTGACCCTTACCATTTGGGTAGTAAGGGATGGAGAATGTGTGTTTTATTTTAAACTTGGAACTTAATTTCATTAATGTATAAATTTTAAAATAAGATCCATTATTAGCAATTAGTACATATGGGATTCTAAATCACTTGATAATTTTTATGATGAGTAAATTATAGATGTCCTCACCTATAGTGGACTTTAAGTGTACAACTTCAACCCATCTAGTAAAATATTGTGTCAATAAAGATGAATTTATGACTATGAGAAGATGTGGGATTAAGTTTTCCAACAAGATCAAATCCCCATACTGAAAATGTGTGGGAGCACAATTATTTGTAGTGTATGAGATAGCACATGATTTAGATTACTATGCTTTTGGAATTGGTCACATTTTTGCATATTCATATCATTCTTGCTACATTATGGGCCAATTATAACCTTGGTGTAGTAATTTATAAGGCATAGATTTTTTAGTGTGTGTGACTTGCCTTGTCATCATTCGGGGGATTTTTCACCTCACATGGTAAGTCATCTCACTTAGGTGAGATCATAGGTCATACGAGTTATATGATACATAGAAGATTCCATCATAAGGTCTATCGTTGTCACATGCACCAGTGGCATCATAGGAGCTACATTCCATTTTGGAATCCTAACTCCTCTTTTCCTCATAGAGGGAATGATTTTCTAGGCATGGGAGTTACACAACACTCCCATATGTACCCTCTTATTTTGATTGATGAGAAAGAGTAGACCTATTATTTTATGTATGATTTTCCTTGGTTTTCAAGTTTACTTGTTGATTACTTGGAGTTTTCACATCACCGTTGGATTGAAACCTATTTGATGTGTAAAGGGTTCTATATTTATCCTCACATAATAATATCACATGATATCAGAGTGGTTGTTTAGTAAACGTCCACTCATTTTTATCTAGTTATTAATTACTTCATGTTTCATTATTCATGCTTCTCGTGAAATTTTTTGATCATATTTAGAATCTTGCTAACTAGTTTTAACAACTTTATTTTTAGATATTGTGTCATCTTGGTTTTTTTTCATGTGTAGGTTCAGTAATTTTCTCATTGGATTTAGCTATCTGCAACTACATTTGGTGGAAAAGCTAGATTTTGAGGTATTTATTTTACTGGTTTTTATCATATTTTTCATTAAAATTCATGTTTTTGTGAAAAATATCCTTATAGTTTCTATCCCTACATCCCACTATTTTCTTCTCCTCCAAACCATGTTTTCCTCTCTTCAACTTGTGTAGCTCACTCGAAATTTTTCCAGCTTAGTGAGATCCTTTTTGGGATCCTATTCCTGTGAACTATCCTGGTGAGTTGGGTGTTCATCTATCTGGATTCAGGTTTTGTATTTCCTGTTCATCAAGTTCCTTTCTTTAATTGTGGGTTATGTTTTTTTTCTCGGTGAGTTACCTTTGTTTTCCTTGGCTCAGTTCAACATTAAGTTTTTAACAAGCATTTTTAGTTTTCGTTATTGACCTGGCCTCCTTAAACCAAGCTAGTTACTTACCCCCACTATTTGGGCCTTGCTCTACCCGAGCCCTTGACACTATGTCTAAACATTTCTCACTTTGTTGTGCCTTTGTTGCATCTCAGGACCCTATCACCCAAGTTGGGTCCCTTGCTCATCCAGTCTGTGTTTTCCATGTGGCCTCCATTATAATTTTCTTGCCTTTGGCTTGTGAGGAACCCTATGTCATTGTGCCTCCAATATTTTGTTATCTCCCATCAATTTGTTACCCTACAAAGCTTATTTCCTCACTCACTCTCCCCTCCTATCTGGTTCACTGCCTCGAACACTTCCCTCTTAATAACTGCTCTGACTTGTTGCCAACTCTACACATGGTTGACCGAGCTCCTTCCATGTAGGGCCACCTCTCCCTCCATTGACCACTTTTAAATGTTTTCCTCCCTTTGTAACTTGCCTAGCCCACGTTTGTTAATTCTTGACCTTTTTTTAAAACTTAAGATTATTTGATTAATCTAAGTTTTATTTTGCATAAGCTTGATAAGTTTTTAATTAAGCCTAATTAATATTTTTTTAAAGGAGGGTTATTAATTTAAAAGGTAGGTCAATATATTTTACTAGGAGGTAAATTTTTTTAAATTAGGAGGTTAATATTTTTAAGCTTATTTTTCATATTTTTAACATTCAATTAATCAGAAAAATTAAAAGTGTGAAATTTAGTGTTATTGGAATTTTTTGGTTGTTAACCTTCTCCAAAAGTGTGTAGTGCATTCTAGATCCTTTTTTGATTTATGGGATCTTTTCTTGCATTGTAGAGGCCTCTTGACTCGTTTTGAGTCCCTTTTTTCTTTGTATCACTCCTTTTATTGCTTGTGGGCTAGTGAGTGTGTCTACTACAACCTTGCGACAAGGGAGTTTCTCTTTCAATTTGGGATGTTATTTCTCACACATGACTTATTTTCTCTCCCTTTTTATTGTTTTAGCATTTTTTTGTGCTTGCTTATAGTTTTGAATTGTCACAATCACCAAAACTTGATTGTGGTCTCCACACTTATGTGTTATTACGTTGATTTCAAGGTGAGTGACTGACTATTTCATGATGTACATTCACACCTGATTGTAATCAACGTACTAAAATAAAGTGCTACAAACATGGGGTGAAATATTGTCATGTGGTGTGCATGTGTGGGTGTGTTATTTTACTTATGCATTCCTTTTTTTCTCTCTTCATGATGGATGCTCTTTCAGTACCTTTTCTCACACTATTCAAATTCTTTGAATAGAGATCAAAAATGATAATGAAACTAATGGGTAAAGGGTTATTTCGCATCACCATGGGAGCTGAGACTGAACTTGATGATGAGCTTAAAAATCTAATTGGTTGAGGCGATATGATGAATCCTTATGTATTATTTGTATGTCTACTTCTCTAGACTTTCTCTTCCACATTGAGGCTTCTGACACACCTAATGAAGCATATAAAACATTATATGGTTTTCTCGGAAAGAAATATGACATGAGAGTGCATCAGTTGGGAAATGAACGGTTATGATTAAATCCTAGTGACTTTGATAACCTATAGGCCTTCTTCTCAAAGTTCATCCACACCAAATTGCTTTTAAAGGAATGTATAGTTGAAAAAAAATATGCCTAATTGATATTGTCAATTTTTTCTAAGTTAGGTCTCGAATACTCAATCTTTTTTTTTACTTTCCATGCCATGAAATCCACTCTTAGCAGTACTTCGAAAATACCCTCATTTGACAATTTTTCATCTCAACTCATTGAGAAAATCATAAACTCATTCAAATTGGAACTCTCAAATCCAATTCATGTGCCCTTGTAGCAAGTAATGGTAAGGAAAAGAAACCTAAAAAGAATAAAGAGAAAAAGGACCAACCAAGCCCGAACCAAATTTAACATGAATGCTTCTAGTTCTGAGCCTAAAGCAAAGAAGGAAAAATGTAAGTGTTCCTATTGTAAGAAGACTAGACATGAAGAGAATCATTGAATGAGAAAATAAATCAATCACCTAACTCATTTACTTGAGAAGAATAAAATAGGTTTTCCTGAGTTTATCAAAAAAATGCTCTGAAGTCTAAGTCTTCCAAATAAAAGGAGTCTAAATCTGAGAAGGAGAAAGGAAAGGCCCTTGTAGATATATTTTCCCCTTTATTAACGTGTATTATTGATTTTTGTTCCTCACATCACATGGGATATTGACATGTTGAGTTCTCCAACATCCATCCATGTGGCATGTCCCAAATCACATTGGATGATGTACCAAGGTGTTTGTTTCTGATAGTGGATCAATAGAGATGAACAATGGAACATTTAACCAAGTGTTGAGTGTTCCTAATCTCTCTTCCAATATCCTATCATTTTACCAAATCACTCACCTTGGTGAAGGAATGTGAGTGCAATTTGGTCCTCACTCGGTGATTATATGTGAGCTTCACTTTGACTCCATAGTGACTGAGGGAAAGGTGGATCACCGTTTATAGTTTTAGACCTTCTGCCACTTTACTTTTGATTCAACACCCATTTCCTTTCTCACTCATGCAAATGAGGTTAGTAAGATATGGCATGAGTTTTTTGGTCATATTAACTATCGTTATCTTCAAAATTTGATCCAAAAATAAATGGTCAACGGGTTACCCCACATCAAATTTTGTAAGGGTCTTTGTGAGGGTTTTTCCCTCAAGAAGCACCGTGAAAAAGTTTTTCCAAAGGAAAATCCTGGAGAGATACTCATCTTTTCGATCTTGTTCATAGTGACATATTTGGCCTTTTCCCATCTCCTTCATTTACTAGATATTTTTATAGAGTTACCTTCATTGATGACTTTTTGTGTTAAAATTGGGTGTATTTTCTTAAAAATAAATGTAAATTCTTAAAGTGATTTCTAGACTTTAAGGCTCTTGCTGAGAAACAATTTGAAATGTATATCAAGGTTATTCAAACTAGAAATGGAGTTGAGTATACGAGAAATAGGTTCAATGATTTATGTACCTTTGAAGACATTTCTTTGCAGTATATAGTTGTTTATAACCCTTTGGAAAATGGAGTTGCAGAAAGAAATAACTAAATGCTTAAAGAGATGGCCACTTGTATGGTTCACTCAAAATACTTTCCTTTGTAGTATTGGGCTGAAGCAGTGAATTGTTATTGCTACGTTCAGAACTGTGTTCCACATAAATCAGTAAGAGGGATGACACCCTTTGAATCCTATTTTGGATGCAAACATGATTTCAATAACTTTCACATCTTTAGATCTAATGTTATGGCCCGTATTCCTAAAAGGAAATGTGGTTCCTTAGAACTAAAATTCAAACATTTTATTTTTTTAGGGTATCTTAATGGAATGAAGGGTTATAGATTGTTGAACCCTACTACTCATCAGCTTTATATTGAAAGAATTGTTAAGTTTTTTGAGTCATCTTTCACTTCAAATTCTCCACCCTATGGATTCCTTCTACTCTCTAACTCTTCAAATGTTGATCATGTCACAGAGTGTCCTCCTAATCCTCCGCCCAATCCTCCTGGTCCTTCTACTCCTCCATCTTCTCATGCTTTAGATTCTTCTGATTCTAATAGTAGTGATGATGAGGACTTTTTCCCATATCACTTGAGTGAATAATCTATAGATTTTGAGCCTAACTCATCTCATGGTCCTTTTTGGGATAGTTAGACCTTGTAAAGTTCAAAATAATGAATTAGGGATCCTTCAAATGAAAGATGGACTCATTCATATTTCACTAGACTCCACTCCTTTGCCTCCACTTTCAACCCTTAGTCTTTTTTTGAGGCCCCTAGAATTCTTGAATGGGATTCTTCCATTGATGAGGAATATTCCTAACTCATGAAGAACAATACTTGGGATCTCACCCATCTCTTGAAAGGAAGAAAAATCATTTTTTATAAGTGGGTTTACCAAAAAAATTATGGTGTCGATGGAGACACTGAGAAGTATAAAACGTGACTTGTAGCTAAGTGTTTCTCCTAGGTAACTGGGGTTAGTTATTCAGAGACCTTTTCTCCAATTGTAAATATGACTTCCATTTGACTGACCCTCCTCATCGTTTCCACAAATAGATGGTAATTTCACTAGATGGATGTTAAGAGTGCCTTCCTTCATGGGGACCTAGAGGAAGAGATATACATCAAAAAACCTTCATGTTATGTTCATGATCCCTCCCTTTTTTGTAAGTTAAAGAAGTCTCTCCATGACCTTAAATAATTCCCTTGGGCTTTGTAAGACAAGATGGAATACTTTCTACTTGCATCAGGGTTTACTTGGTGTCACTTTGACCCTAATTTTTTACATTTTTTAGTAGGATGACTCCATGCTCATCCTCATTATGTATGTTTATGAATTTTTTATTATGGGAAACTCTTCTTCTATCATTGATTTTGTGAAGAATTCCTTGGACAATAAGTTCTCTATGTCTAACTTGGGCTTGATTCATTAGTTTCTTGGGATTCGAATTTCCTAATCTGAATCAAGAATTGTAATTTCACATCCTGATTACTCCCTTGATTTTTTAGATCAATTTCACATGACTAATTGTAATCCATCTCCTACTCCTTTACTTTCTAGGTTATGTTGGTTTCTAATTTCTCTACGCTTATGGTTAATGGTACCCTTTATCACAAGTTGGTGGGGATCTTGATCTATATGACTCACACTTGGCCAAATATTTCATATGTTTTTGGTATTATGTCCAAATTTATGCAAAAGCCTCACGAGTTACACTAGAAATAAAAAATTAGATCTTTCACTATGTTCGAGGAACTCACACTGATAGAATTCAATATTTAGGAGGGATATAGATTGATATTTTTGGTTTTACCAATTCTAATTGGTCTAGTGATCTTGATCATGGGAAATATACCCCATGATATAATTTATCTCTTGGTTTGGGCCTTGTCATTTGGTTTAGAAAGAAGAAAAATGTGATTTTGATATCATCTACAAAGGAAAAGTAGAGAGGAGTAGTCAATGCTACCATGGAATTTGTTTGGTTGTAGAGAATATTGAGAGAGTTTGGTATTCACTTTCAAAGGTTGACTATCATTTACTATGGCAACATGAGCACCATCTCAATTTTTTGAAATCTAATTTAGCATGTTATCCATAGGGATCCATAAAAAAACACACCACTTCATCAGTTCCATCAGCACCAAGAATAAGAAACAGGAAAAATGAATAAAAATGAGGTAAACGAAGGTTTTGGAAGGAACCACCACTCTGTGCAAAGCGGTGGTTTTAGAACTGCCGCCCTACAGGGTGGAGGTCCTGAAACCACTGCCCAGCTAGGGCGGTGGTTCTTTGACCACCATTCTACTCAAGGTGGCGGTCCCGTCACTTCCAAACAGAAAAGAAGAATGGAGCACGAATGGATGTGAATTTGAAGTGCCTAGTTGTGTCTCTTCCCTTCCATGCCCTTTCACATCTTCCATTGTAAGGGAGGACATGTGAAGGCCTATAAATGCATGAAAAAAGTAAGAGAATAGACATTCAAAGGAAAATCAAACATTCAAAGATCTAGAGAGATCAAGAAGAAGAGAGTAATGAGAGCAATGAGAAAGATCTTCAGTGCTAGAGTGGAATTTGTAAGAGAAAAGTGTAGAAATAGAGCAAGCAAGTAATTAGAGAGAAGGTTTACATTGTTGCTTCTTTTCATACTTATTATAATCTATAATTGTCTATATTAGACCAATAAAAGTGGGAAGAAAGAGTAGTTGCCCTTCCTGATTGGTTTTCCTACTTGGGTTTTCTAGGATAAAATTTTTGGTGTTGAAGTTGTTTTATTTCCTTCTCTGATTTCCTTTCTATAGCACTAGAAAATCAATCACAAAGCTCTAATCTTTCAATCAAACTATAATTTTCCAAAGTTTAAATTAGAACAACATAATTGTGTGATTCGTAGAGTTCCAAAGTAGAATTTTATAGATCATTTTGGTATCAGAGCTGATTATATATCTAGTTGTGTGGTATTCGAATCTTTCTTGTGATTTTCTATGACAGTGACAAGGTCCAAAGGTGAAGAAGTTTTACCTTGTGAGCTATATTTTCTACGAAGCAGTGGAAATAGAGAAATTAGTCCGTAGAGTTGAGATGCTAGAGACCATGATGGATAGATTATATAGAAAATAAGAAGAGCTTTCATATCTGTAAAAGATGACTTTGGTTAAGCAAGATTCCATGGACTCAGTGGTTTGAGCACTAGCTAAAAAATTTGGTATCGTGAAGAGCCACAAAGAGGAAGAATGGAAAGAGTGTGAAGAGATGCCAATTGTAAGCGAGAAGGTAAAATATGCACATACACCTTTTAAAGTTGAAAAAAAGGTAGAAATAAAGAATTTTGAAGGATAAGTAGATGCATAATTACTGGATAGATGGATAAAATAGTTGGAAGTCTACTTTAGTGTGCATAATTTCACTAAGGCACAAAGGGTCACCTTTACATGTCTCAAAATGGAAGGTCATGCTCTGGTTTGGTGGGAAACCCATCTAGCCACTTGTGAGAAGAAAAAACTTCCTATTTTCAGTACTTGGAAAGGTTTTAAAGAATTGATTAGAGATAAATTCTATCCTATTGGCCATAATACTGACATGATGATTAAGTGGTAGTAATTTAGACAGGGCAGTGGTCAAAGTGTACAAGACTACATTACGGAATTTAGGAGACAAGCCATGTTGCTTAATATGGACTTGGAGGATGAGGACATTCTGATCAAGTATTTGGGAGGACTTCACACTCACCTTCAAAGGAAGGTAATCTCCATGAAGCCCAAGGATTTCAATGAAGATTGTATAAAATCATACCACATTGATGACAAGAAGAAGCAAGGATAAATAGAGGCAAAGGGAGACCAGTCAATAGAACAACATGAAAAAGAAAAAGGGAAGACATGTAGAATAGGTAAATGGAAAGGTAAACATGCCACTACTACTTTGCATACTTGTAAAGATCCTAAGAATTTTTGTAAGAATTGTGATGTAAATGGACATACTGATGCCACATGTTAGAAGTTACATATGGAATTACACCCAAAACACCGAACCAAGAATTTCAAGAAATCCATGGCCACTGTGAAGATAGAAAGGGAGGTGGAAATTGAGGATGATTTGGATGTAGACAAGAGGTTAGGATGCATGGCCACTAACATGTATGGGGAAGTAGAAAAAGAAGAGACGAGTAAGATATTCTAAATCAGAATCCAAATCAAGAAGACTAAGGTACACACTTTATTAGATTCTGGTTCTCATTCAAATTTGATTTCTGATGTAGTTATAGAGTAACTTGGTCTAGAAACTTATGTGCATCCACATCCATACCCACTAGGATGGGTGAAGAAGGGTGTATAAATACAAGTTATAAGGAAGTTTAAGTTTCAATTTGGGATAAATACCCAATACATAGATGTATTAGAGGTCGATATTATTCCACTTGATGCATTTAATGTTGTCTTCACAATTCCTTACTTGTATGCCAGTGATACTGTGTTCATAAGGAGGGAGAACCAGTTCAGATGGGTCAAGGATGGAGTCAGTTTTAACATCGGGGCACACCAAAGAAACACAAACAAGGCTATGGTAAGTCAACCAAGCACCAAGACTTATTCAAGAAAATCATTGGTTTTGTTTGCTTTCATTGGAAGAAAAGAAAAATAGACGTGAGAGCACAAATACTTCTAACCAAAGGATGGATAATTTCGATAGCACTTGTCAGTTTTTACAGAAGAAGCCACCACAAGAACTACTCATTAAAGGAGAAAAACAAACTTCCACTATGTAGTCACCATATCTACCTATGGATTCACTAGACCTAATCGTGGGGCAGCAAAAAGAAGAGGAGATACAAGGAACGATGGTGACTATAGTAAAATTATACTTGGAGAAGATTCGGCCAATCCATCTCAAAAGAAAAATACAGAAAAGGACTAAACCACTACAATATGAGACATTTGCCATACTGCATGCAGATGCACATGATAGCAAGTTGTAAGAGCTTGCACCCACTAATGCCATCTACACATGAAAAAGAAGGAAAGATTAAGAAGTTTCCTTCTTAAGAGGATTGTACTCAGGGAAACTTAGAGGAGGATGTAGCACTGGAGCAACATATCATAGATCCATAGGAGTCTTGGCAGGTTGGACAAGAGAAAACACCAAGGCAGACCTAGTGGTACTCGAATGAGCACAAGAGGGAGTTGATTCCTCTACCACTCCCCCACTAAGATTTTGTGGGACCAAAAACCTCCTAAGTAGGGGAGGTAAGATCCATAGGGATCTACAAAAAAAACACACCACTTCATCAGTTCCATCAGCACCAAGAAGAAGAAACAGGAAAAATGATTAAAAATGAGGTAAACAGAGGTTCTGGAAGGAATCACCACTCTGTGCAAAGAGGTGGTTTCAGAACCGCCGCCCTGCAGGGTGGCGGTCTAGAAACCTCTTCCCAGCCAAGGCAGCAGTCTTGAAATCACCACCCAGTCGGGGCGGTAATCCTGTGACCGCCAGTCTACTCAAGGTGGCGATCCTGTCACTTCTGAACATAAAAGAAGAATGGAGCATGAATGGACATGAATTTGAAGTGCCCAACCATGTCTCTTCCCTTCTATGCCCTTTCACATGCTCCAGTTCATAGGAGGAAATGTGAAGGCCTATAAATGCATGAATGGAGTAAGAGAATAGAAATTCGACAGAGAATCAATTATTCAAGCATCCAGAGAGATTGATAATAAGAGAGTAATGAGAGCAGGGAGAAAATATATTCAGTGCTGGAGTGGAATTTGTAGGAGAAAGGTGTAGAAATAGAGAAAATAAGTAATTAGAGAGAAGGTTTACATTTTCGCTTCTTTTCATACTTATTGTAATCTGTAATTTTCTATATTAGACCAATAAAAGTGGGAAGAAAGAGCAATTTCCCTTCCTGACTGGATTTCCTCCTTGGAGGTTTCTAGGTTAAAATTATTGGTGTTGAAGTTGTTTTATTTCCTTCTTTGCAATTTCCTTTCTATAGCACTAGAAAATCAGTCATGAATCTCTAATCTTTCAATCAAAATGTCATTTTCCAAAGTTGAAAGTAGAAAAACATAATTGTGTGATTTGTAGAGTTCCAAAGTAGAAGTTTACGGATCATCATGAGCAACCGAAGCATATTGATATCCAAATTCATTTCATTCAGGAGTTGATACATGAATACATCATCGAATTACAATATTTTACAAATTTTTAATCAATTTGCAAAAAAAATCAATAATCCCTTCACTGAGGTGAAGTTTCTTCACTTGTGATATCTACTTATGGTGAGCTTTGTTGAAGCCACACATATTCTTTAGGCTTTATAGTCCTCTTCTCATCTTGTTCCTTTCTTGAAATATGTTCATTTGTGCATGGTTACCTTATCAGGATTAATTTTAACGCCCCATATGTAACACCCTCGATAGTTAATATTTTCCTCCTTTGAATTTCAAGTGTTGACATGTGATTTTCCTTATAAGGATATGTTATTTTGATTATTGGAAATCATGCTTGATATGAATAAGTCTTTTCTGCTCTTAAGATCCATTGACTGAATTGGAATGGCTTTCCTAAATCCATTTTCCACTTCTTTTAGGTAAGTTGCAATTTGGTTTAAGAGTTGTAGACTTATCTTTTATTTGACTCATCCTTGGATCAATTTCAGTGATCCAAGGAATGTTTTAAATCTGTTCAGATTGAACGAATGGTGAATAGACATTCCACGAATTAAGAAACATATGCATTGAACTTTGTAGATACAAGTTCTTTGATTTTTGTGTGAACGTGTTTTCATTCAGTGGTATGTTTTTCTTGGGTCTTTAGAAATCGACCATGGTAGGTCATCGCTGACGTAAATGGAATTGCAGCCTATTCATGGCAAAGGAGAGATCCGGGATCCTATATAAGACTAACCTATGGGATCCTAATCTAGGTAAAAATATTTCCTACCTAAGCTATGTCACTTGATAGAATTATAATTCTAACCTAAAGCTTCTTATTCTGCTATGATTGGTTGATTTACAACCTAGCCTAAGCTTGGTCCTAATGAAATTGGAAAGGTTACTAGGTATTAACATTAACCTAGATCCTAATACTACAAGGTAATATTATAATCTAACCCAATGCCTACAACTATTGTGTTTTGAATTAATTTTCCTATGTGGAAATTACATAAACCTATTTGCTAAGGCCTATGGTGGGGGTTAGTTGTTAGTGTTATATCCTAAGGTATAAATTTTAATCTACCTAAGATCTAACCTAAGCAACTAATCTATCCTAAACTATTAGGCACGAATGGGGACTTATGTGGTTGCATGTATTTGCGCGACGGTTCCTAAGGCATTTATGATGTTGATAAGGTTTTAAATGTATATGGACTGTCAGCTTTAGCAGGGGCTAGTGGGCTTGGAGGAGGCTTAGGTGGTAGTATCACTAAAATTAAAATGCATGTTATTTTGGACTTGGCATTCGACAGAATTGGAAAGCGGTGGCAAGGAAGGATAGGAGGGAAAATAGGAATTAATGGAATTTATTGTTTTCATTTTTTGAGCTCAAACCGTCTTGGAAGGCATACAGGTGGATTTTTCTTGGGTTGTTTCACTTTGCATGTTTCATGATTTTTGCTCTACATGCTCTCTGGTTTTTCGAACCAATAGATTGAACTGCAATTAATGGCTATTTTTGAATTTTCAAATCTATTTTCGTTTCGTGGAATGTATAAGACGAATTCTAGAAAAGGAATTTGGTTGTTTGATCTTTCGTGGAGAAGAGGAGAAGTAGTGAGCTCGGCTGGAGGTCTTCTTCAATTTGATAGAAACACTATCAGGAATGATAGGCTCTAACTGTTAAAATCTCTTACTTTCTTGTAAGTGTTTTCATAAAAAAAACTCTTCTTTGTTGAGATTTGTACATTGCATGTTCTATCTGGTTATTTGGTTGCTGGGTTTATTAAATCTTATATTCTTGGTTTTGAATCCATGGCTAAAATGGTTCGGTGGGAAAATTATGTTGTGTTGTTTTATCACAAGAACTATTCAAGCAAGAACGATGTTGGTAACTCTATTTGGAATTTTCAGTTTTGGTAATTGTTTGTTTCGGTTTCGATGACTTTCGTTGCCAATAAATTACTATCTGAGTTTTATGGAAACTCTGAGTTCCGCCTATTTTTGTTGAGATTAGTTTTTTGTGAACTCAATGTGTTTTTTGAGCTTGAGCTAGTAAAGAGCTCATGTTTTTATGGAAGCTTGTATGCAAGTTTGAGTTTTGTTTGAAACTTGTTGAGTATTTGGGAACTGCTGTTAGGTTTCTTGGTGCTATGATGTTGGTGTTTGTTTCATAAATATAAGGGACTATGATTAAGCCGTAGATGTCTTGATTCTTGTTTTCCATCTTACGAAATCTTTGATAGTTGTTAAAATCCGCATATTACGTGATGCCTATGTCATATTGTCATGGATAATATGGACTGTTGTTAGTCTGCATAGGGTTTGGTGCTTGTGTTTTATTGTGACCATATGAACTGTTATAGAGAGTTCATTAAGAACATGGCCTTTGTATTTTTTTGGTGTCTAGTTTGAACTCTTTTAAGGATCTTACAATCCGTTTAAGTTGGTAACCAAGGCTTGATAAAATGATTAATTTAAAATGGAAGCTCTATTCTTATTTTGAACTATTTAAAATTTTATTCATTACATTCTACCTAGCATTACGATGCGGGATTTTATATTAACTCAAATATGAGGTAATGTGATGCAAAGCGATTCAAGGAAATTGTTACTTATTGTTGGAAATGGAAACTTGAGCAAGGTGTTAGTTCAGTTCGGTATTCTTTCTGGTTTTCTTTGTTTAAAGGTGTAAACTAAAAAGGGAACATAATGTTTCCTGAACTTGTTTATAATCAATTGAATGATTTTGATCTTTGGTGAGAAATTTTGCTCAACATCTTGCTCGGATTTGTATTTCGAGTCTTGGGCAATACATATTTTTTTAATATGTTGTTAGATCTTGTCATTTAATTTGAGTTTATTACTGGAGTGAATTATTTTAAACTCCAAACTCTTAAGAAGAAACAGTTGCATATGCATGGAAAAAACTAGAAACATGGTCTTGTGAGTTGTTTGGTAAACTTTGTGAGATTTTGACTAGAATTATCTTTGTAGTTTATCATTCTTATTGGGAATTCAATATTTTTACTCTTGAAGTAATATGTTGATAAGTATGGAAAATAATATTGTCTTGATTGAGCTCTTGGGTAATTTTGATCGCTAGTTTTTACTTGTATTTCACTTCTTGTTAGGTCCATTGAAAGAATGTAGAGCCTATAAAAGAATTAATTATGATTCTTTTGTGTCTATGGGCTATGTAAGACCTTCATTGTTTTAATGTTCCTATTTGAAATGGATCTCTTATGTTCCTATTATGATTTACTTGCATTGGTTGTGTAAATTAACTTGTACTTTTGTAAAAGATGAAATCTTATCTAGTTGATATTCTTCTTATTATTTATATGAATAAATGTGTATTCTTGGATAAGTAGCGTAGAATGGAATTTGAGTAATTTCCCTAAATAAGGTGCAACTAGATAAGTTGGAGAATTTAACGTTCTTATCTAAGCAATTCAATATAGTAAGGTGATGTGTAATGAACATACAATGAAAACTATGGAAATTGTAAAGGACAAAAAAGGGTGTGTTAAACCCTAGAACTTAACTAGGAAGAGAAAGACTCTTCCTCTCTCTTAAACATATAAACAAAAAGGAAGATATGATTTCTAATCTTTAGACTTCATTTTAATAAGTCTATTAAGTTTTAGCCTAGGTGGTTATTACACTTCCTTGAATGGTTAAGTCACATTAAATGGAACTTATGGGTTGCTGTCCTGTTTTTGGGTAACTATTTGTTAAGCCAAAAATTACCAAACATTGAAAGAAATCTTAAGTTAAGAAATTTATTCAAGGATTAATTGAATCTAATATTTAAAAGAACTTAAGGAGTGTTGGATTTAGGGTTTAGCAAGGTTGCTGAAAACTGTTTTGTAAAAATCCAAATTAACTTAACATAAGTAATCTCCTGGGGGTATGTACATCTCAATGAGGCTGTTTTGTAGGATGTTGGAACACACCAACTATAGAGATGTACCTTTAAGAAGATTGGGATCTTCTCGCGAACACAACGAAGTAGTTGACATGTGGTAACACCCTTCTGCATTGATCATCAATATCTACACACTTTTGGAATTGAACTTAGTTTTCCTCTAGGACTGGATAGTAGCATAGTTAGGATATGAAGTAGCCCTCTAGGACTCAGGGTACCTTGGCACATGGGGTTGACCTAGGTGGACCCAATATGCCAATATACCCTAAGTCTTTGTGAGCCTCTTCCTATCATAACCTATGTTGTTAACCTGAACTAGGGTTAAACCTTGGGCAAGTGGGCTGAAAGAAGTCAGTAAAGGAAATTCTAGATAGCAATAGAGTGGGGTGAAGGATGTATTCAGGATTGATGAGTATACCGTCAAGGAATAAGTAATACGAATAGTATGTTAGAAATCTTTGGCAAAAGTATTGCAAGATGATGATTTTGTTTTCATATGTCACCTAGTCTAAGGATCGTGATGCAGATGAATATTGGTAGCAAATATTCAAATAGGTTCCTTAGACAGACCACTAAATACCTAGAACAGGGAAGAGAACCAAGTATACATAGGATACAGAAAAGTATTCAATACTTAATGTTAAACATGAATGGATCAATAGTTCACCGAGTCATGAGATGAATAGATCGGTAGCTCATCGAGTCATTATAGCTACATATGGTTATCTGTTATAAGAATGGTTGTTATGGTATGTGTGTTATAAATTACGTATTTGGAACAGAGAACATTACTCATGTAAAATAAAAATAAAATTCCCTTATTTCTAAAGTCTTAATTGGAATGTTACATCTTGGTATCAGAGCTGAAGGTTGCAGCTCTTGGACCTATTGTGTCCATAATATAATAAAAACTTGAATTTTCTTGTAACAGAAAATGGTCAGAATAAGAGGAAACGTTGTGAATAACGCTCCACCTGATGAAGGATCAGCAACAACCCAAAAACTTGATGAGATCATTATTACCCTGTTGGACACTAGAGATTGTTTGGTTGTACTTGAACAAAAAGTAATGGATAATGAGGAGGAAGAAGAAGCTAGTAATAACAATCAACCACCTCCTGAGGACAACCCCAATTCGGGTGTTGTTGATAACAATGTTAATGTGCATGTTCAACCAGAAAATAAAAAGGCAAGGTTGTTAGCTAAACTCACTAATGATATAAAAAGGATAAGTCCACCTAAGTTTGATGACACCAAATTAGGAGATGAAGCTGAGAATTGGCTCAGCAAAATAGAGAAGTACTTTGCAATAAGGAACTTCTCAGAGGAAACCAAAGCTATTTAGGGAGCATATCAGCATTCCCATGAAGCATCTGCATGGTGGGACAGCCGTAAGGCTAAGTTAAATATTGATGAAACTAACGTCACTTGGGATCAATTTAAAAGTTACTTTATGCAACATTGGCTGCCACAACTTTATTATGATAAGAAAATGACTGAATTTCAAAACTTAGCTCAAGGTAAGTTAACTGTAACTGAGTATTGGGAAGGGTTTACGAAACTCCTCAAGTATGTAACTTAGTACCAAACTGATGAGAATTTCAGGATACCAAAATTCATCATGGGATTGAATCCCATTGTTGGGGGAGAGGTTGATGTTCATAGCCCAACCACTATGGAAGGGGTTGTTGAAAAATCCATAAGGCAAGAACATAAATTAAAGGCTATTTCTACTCATAAGGAGGAAGTACGGAAGAAAGTTCCAAACTCTTCTTCAGCTTCTCTTGCACCTAAGAAAGGACCATGGAAAAAGTTTGGTAATAAAATTAATTTTTCAGCTGGTAATAATAAGAAAACAACAATGAATAAAACTGCTAGAAATGCACAAAACAACTTTGACAAGAATAATAATAACGGGCAGAAGTCCTATGGAGGTCAAAATGATAGCTTTAAGGATGGAAATAATTTTGAGTCTAAAAAGGGATCGATAGGAGGCTATTATAACTGCGGTAAAGATCATTACACGCATCAATGTCCTTTAAAGAAGGATGATTGTAATCAATAGCACAAGATACACGCTATAGTAGCTGACAAGCAAGCTACACCCATAGAAGTTCCCGGTAAGTTATTCGGCATACCTGTTACTATTATTTTTGATACGAGAGCTACTAAATATTTTATTTCTAGTAAAATTGCTTCGAAACTTAAAAGAAAAGATTGAAAAATGGATAAATCATGGACTATACATTATGGTAATAATTATGTTCATACATTTAGTATGTGTCTTTTTGGGGCAGTCCTTGACTTACCTAGCTTTTCCACTAAAGTTGATCTCTATGTTGCACCTTTGGGATCTTATGATATAGTCATAAGCGTAAATTGGTTAGCAGAGAATAAAGAAAAAGTGGACTATTTTGAAAAACATATTAGTTGTTTAGATGATCTGTAGAAAACAACAGAGATTCAAGATGTAAAACGAGAAATTTCAATTAGTAAATTCTCAGCTATGCAACTTAAAAAGGCCAAAAATAAGGGCTTTACCTTATATGCAGTAAAAATTTCAGAATCTGCAAAAGAAAACAATGATTTCATGGAATGTTATCCATTGTTACGGAACTATAGTGATGTGTTTCCAAAAGAATTACTGGGTTTACCAGCCAAAAGGGAGTTTGAATTTATGATTAAAATGAAACCAGGTACTGAACCTATTTCTAAAGCACCTTATCGAATGACTACCACAGAGTTAGTAGAGCTTAAGGCTCGGTTGCAAGAAATTTTGTCTAAGGGTTTTATTAGAACAATTGTTTCACCTTGGGGTGCACCAGTGATCTTTGTGAAAAAGAAAGATGGAAAACTTAGATTGTGCATCGATTACAAGATGTTAAACAAAGTAACAATAAAAAATAGATACCCACTTCCTAGAATTGATGATCTATTTGATCAGATGCGTGGATCATCAGTATATTCTAAGATAGATCTTCAATCTGGATATCATCAATTACGAATTAAGGATGCAAACATTCATAAAATGAATTTCAGGACAAGGTATGGACATTATGAATTCATGGTTTTACCCTTTGGATTAACTAATGCACCTACAACTTTTATGAACTTAATGAATAATATATTTCAAGAATACTTAGACAAGTTTGTGCTTGTATTCTTGGACGACATTCTCATATATTCTAAAAGTGTTGAGGACCATCATGAACACTTGAAAATAGTTTTGGAAATTTTGAGAAAGAGACGGTTGTATGATAAGCTCTCTAAATGTTCTTTCTATGACACCGAAGTTCACTATTTGGGTCATGTTATAAGTAAAGATGGGATTACTGTAGATCCTTCTAAAAATTGTAGCTATAATCGAGTGGCCTACACCAAAGAATGTACATGAAGTTAGAAGTTTCATGGGCCTTGCGGGTTATTATAGAAATTTTTTTAAGGATTTTTCTAAGGTGGCTGCACCAATAACTTCATTGTAGAAAAATGATAAGAAATTTGTTTGGAATGATAAATGTGAATATGATTTTAAAATTTTGAAAAGTCAGTTGACTTCAGCACCTATTTTAGCTATACCTGATCCTAATGGAGACTTTACTATGGTAACAAATGCATTCAGGGAAGGTCTTGGAGGTATTTTGTTACAAAATGATCATGTCATAGCTTATGAAAGTAGAAAACTTAAGTTACATGAGTTGAATTATGCTCCACATGATTTAGAGCTTGCCGCCATAGTTCATGCACTTCAAGTTTGGAGGCATTATCTGATTGGTAAACCATTTGAGTTGAAAACTGATCATCTTGGGCTGAAGTACATTTTCACTTAGCCAAATCTAAATGCAAGACAATGAAGGAGGTTAGAGTTTTTGTCTCAATATGATTTTGACATAAGTTATATTAAAGGAAAAGAGAATAAAGTGTTTGATGCTCTAAGTCGTAGGAAGCACATTTCTACTCTTATAACACTAAGAACTCAGTTTAAGGATGAAGTAAAAAAGTGTTATGGAATCTAATTCTTACTTTCAGCAAGTAAAAATAGCGCTTGCTGCAGATCTAAAAGATGAAAGGTATAAAGGTTTTCACTTTTATAATGAAGGAATCTTACGATATGGAAACAGAGTATACATACCTTTGCTTAATGATTTGAGAAAGAAATTATTGGCTGAGTTTCACAGTTCACCTTTTTCTGGACACCTTGGCATTACAAAAATGCTTGCTGATATAAAACAACAATATTTCTAGAAAGGAATGAAAAAGGATGTTATTGATTTTGTGACTCATTGTCTTGAATGTCAACGTGTAAAAGCAGAACATATGCACCCAGCCAGTTTATTGTATCCTCATATCATACTGCAATACAAAGGGTAGGTAATAAGCATGGATTTTGTACAAGGATTTCCTATGTCAAGAAATAAACATGATGTTATTTTGGTAGTAGTTGATAAACTAACGAAAGTAGCTCCTTTTATTGTTGGAAATCTAAAGGATGATTCTCCTGTTTTGGCTAAAATATTTATACATGAAATTTTCAGATTACATGGAGTAATTTAATTAATCATATCTGATAGAGACCCTAGAATGACGTCAAGGTTTTGGCAAATACTTAATGCAGCTCTTGGAACTAAACTGAATTTCAGTTCTGCGTATCATCCAGAAACGGATGGACAGATTGAAAGAGTAAATTAGGTTTTAGAAGATATGTTACAGATGTATTATATGGATCAACAGTATAAGTGGGAAGAGTATCTTCCATTAGTTGAATTTGCATACAATAATACATATCATGCTTCTCTTAAGATGGCACCTTTCAAGGCACTCTATGGAAGGAAATGTAGAACCCCTTTTAGTTTGGATAACATGGAGGATAGAGAGGTAATTGGACCTGAAATCCTTATGAAAATGGAACAACAAGTTAAAATGATTTGTGAATGCTTGAAAGAAGTAGCAAATAGGAAAAAGAGTTATGTAGTGTAATGCTTGTAAAACCAACCCCATGCAGATCTATGATTAACCTAGGCTTGGTTAGCTGAAAGAGGAATAATTTAAAAAAAAAATACTATCACAAGCATAGTCTAAGACACACTGCACAGTTTGAATCTACCACAAGAGGAGATCAAAGTTATGATTTTTGCATATATTTAGTTTTATATGTTCATTAAGATCTAATATACTTATTTACTTTGGTGAATCTTGTCTTTTGTGCAAATTGATGTTTATGATGTCTCCATGTACAAAATACAAGGTGCGATAAGCTTTTGAAGTAGTAGGCCCCAACCCGTAGCAACTCCAGCTGTGCTCCTACAACAGCCCGTAAAGCAACTGGCTGTCCTCCTACAGTAGCCCGTAGCAACTGGCTATACAACCTACAGCAGCTTGTAGCAACTGCAAGCCTGCCCGTAGCAACTCTGGCTGTGCACCTACAACCGCCCGTAGCTAACTCTAGGCCTGCCCGTAGCAACTATAAACCTACCCGTAGCAACTCCAGGCCTACCCGTAGCAACTACAAACCTACCCATAGCAACTTCCAAGCCTACCCATAGCAATTACAAACCTACCCGTAGCAACTTCCAGGCCTTCCTGTAGCAACTGCAAACCTGCCGTAGCAACTTCCAGAATTACCTGCAACAAGAACTTCAAAATGCTATAACTTTTGACTGGGAACTTAGTTTTTGATAAAATTGGACTTTTTGGAAAGGTGACGATGTCTACTTTGCAAAAAAATCATAAAACTTAGGATTGGATGAGGTTTAGATATTCATTTTTGCAAAATAGTCCTACAGGCTCCTACAGTCAAGACTGGCAATTTTCTGAGTGAGTCCTTTTGTTAAATTTGTTTGATTGAAAGCTTCTAAGGTAAATTCCTTGAGTGTGCAGGTCTCTCTTGGGTATGTTTTGGTCTTGCAAGGCTTAGTTGGTTCACTTCATTCATTACTTAATGGTTTGAGGGGTTGTTTGGTTCATTCGTTGGTTGATTAAGCGTACATGCAAATGAAGTAAGGGAAGATCATATTACTACGTTCTAACTGACTGAAATAACAACTCTTAAGTATGTAAGAACATCATTTAAAGTCATTTCATGCTAGCTTAAAACAAACTTCTTTCTTCAATGATTGATAACAAGATCTAAACGAAGTCCTTTTATTCTTTATAGATTGAACATTTCCTAACAAGACAAGTAACAAGAATAACATAATTCCCTTATGCAAGATTTACTTCCAACATTCCAAAACAGAGAATTACATGCATTTGAATGATTCTTACTTACACCAACTCATACCAACGGATGCAACAAAGTAATTATTTTAATCATTTCAAATGTAATATGCAAAACACAACTCGATCCCTTTACATTCTTTCAAGCATGAAGTCACATTACGATTGAGCAATCAACTTGGACAAATGCAATCCAATGGAGGTAGTAACATATCTCTTTTTTCATTATGCCATGAATGCACAAATGCAATACCATAACAGTTCTCTCAACAGCAAGAAGACAAGATTGTTTCCCTTTCTCAAATCAAAATACATCTTGCATGGTCAATACAACATATTTACAATATAATGAAAGTTACAGTCCATCCACATAGAGTGGGGAAAGGAAATTACAACAAGAAGTAAACTAACAATGATGGATGTTAACTCTACACCATGACTGATTTCAAAACAACAGCATGCTTTAGATGTTTCCTTCGATTGATCATAGCAAGAAGAGAGGGGAAAGGCAACGCTCTCCACCCAACCAAGATATCCAATGAAGAGATGAAGCCTCTCTTGTCATTGGCCCCGAGCCCCAACCACAACACAATGAAAGATGGGGTTCAATGCATGGCAACATCCATAGGCTTCCACAACACACACAGGTATATTTTTAACAACAAAACAACCAAGACACACATATAGATTTCCACTGTATTTCACAATCAAACAACACATAGGCTCTATTTAATCAAGCCAAAGGAGCAAGGACTATGGGGGAAGCTACTTATGCTTCCCAATTGGGAATTGGGCATCCACCTATAATCATACCGCCAATATAACATATCATATCCCGTAAACCTTATGCCTCCCAAACCCTCCTTATCCCCCCCACAAATTTTCCCTTATGCCCCCCCTTAAGTTTTCCCTTATGCCCCCCCACAAGTAATAAATGCAAGTTATTTCTTTTCCATGGTGGATCCCAAACCCAAAACTCCCTCCACAAAACTCTGATGCCCATGGCATTCCCTTATGCCCCCCATAATGATTCCCCATAGCCTTCTCCTACACCATCCCTAGGCAGTCTACCCAACCAGACAAATGGAGAAGAGACACACATTTACATTCCATAATAACATGTAAGAAAACAACAGTAAAAAGATGAACAAGTTCTTACCTTGCCATAACAATGACAACACCTTTTCAAGTAAGAAAAGACAACCCCAAATATTAATTTAAATGTCCACAAAATAGTCTTCAAAATAGCAACAAGAATGCCCAACTCATAGTTTAGAAACAATCAGTCTTCAAATACAAGAATGCAGCCCCAATAGTCACTTGAATGTCCACCAAAATAGTACTCAAAATAACAAAACAAGAATGCCCAAATCACAGTTCAAAAACAGTAGCTTCAAATGTCAAGAATGCAGCCCCAACAGTCACTTGAATTTCCACCAAAATAGTCCTCAAAACAACAACAAGAATGCCCAAAAATACATTCCAACAACAACAGCTTCAAATGCCAAGAATGCAGCCCCAATAGTCACTTGAATGTCCACCAAAATAGTCCACCAAAATAGTCCTCAAAATAGTAACAAGAATGCCCAAAAATAGTAGTTCAAAAACAACAGCTTCAAATACCAGAATGCAGCCCCAAAGTCACTTGAATGTCCACCAAAATGATGCAACAAGAATGCCCAAATCACAGTCTAAAAACAACAGCTTCAATGCCAAGAATGCAGCCCCAGTCACTTGAATGTCCACCAAAACTTTAATGATGATGAAATGATATTCTAAAAACAATAGCTTCAATGCCAAAATACAGTCCAACAACAAGCTTGAATGATGATGAAATGATAGTCTAAAAATAGCAGCCTCAAATTCCAAGAGGATAGTCCAATAGCAAGCTTGAATGGAGGTGAAAAGACAGTCCAAAAACAGCAGCTTCAAATGCCAAAAATACAGTCCAACAACAAGCTTGAATGGAGTTGAAATGACAGTCCAAAAACAACAGTTTCAAATGCCAAAAATATAGTCCAACAACAAGCTTGAATGGAGATGAAATGATAGTCCAAAAACAACAGCTTCAAATTCCAAAATAGACAATCTAATAGCAACATTCCAGAAAAAGAATAACTCTAATGGCGTCCAAAATGTGCAGCTCCAAAACAACAAACATTCCAGTAAGAGAATAACTCCAATAGCTTCCAAAACATGTAGCTCCAAAAGAACAAGCATTCTAGCAAGAGAGGAACTCCAATAGCTTCCAAAACATGCAATAACAACCAAATGATAGCAAACATTCCAGCAAGAGAAGAACTCCAATAGCTTCCAAAACATGAATCCCTAAAACAAAAAACATTCAAGCAAGAGAAGGACTCCAATGCCTTCTAAAACATGCAGCCCTAAAACAACAAACATTCTAGTAAGAGAAGGACTCCAATGGCTTCCAAAACATGCAACCCTAAAACAGCCAAAAGAAGAAGAGAAAAAAATGTGACTCTTCCCACTCTCTCCCAAAAATGCAAGTGGAAAATAATCATCCCCCAAAAATGAAAACCCAAAGGGGAATGTAAAGTCTTCATGCCAATCAAATTGACTTTACTTGCAAGCCTCCACTTACACCTCAAGGACAACCAATTAAATTTTTGTAAGAAGGTACACTTACACAAGCAAGATTGACAAGCAAAAATGCATTTAAGATGCAAAAGTAAACACTCCAATCAAGATAAAGTTGGTATGAAGCTTTTAATGGGTGTGGGACAAGTTTAGCTTGTCCCACAAGCTTCCAAAAATACCCTCCAAGTACAAATCTGAGTTTCAAGATGGTGAAGTGTTTTATACTCCAAAGATCAACTCTCTTACACACATTAAATGCAAGGATCAACACATCAATAACTATATTTAAGCAAGTCTTATTTAAATTTATCTTTCACATTCTATTTAAATAAAGGAATGGACACATTCACAAATAAAACACATGCAAGATAACAATAAAAGAAGGACCACATACTAACACACACAAACCCCCATGGTCACATATAAAGGCAATCCCCCCCATGGGAACCCGCCCAACAACAAACAACATGCAAACGACTAGTTTGCCATGGTGACCATGTTGAATCCATCCAAAATTCCGTTGTGGTTAGTCTCCAATCCCCCTGATGTCTGCTGTGATATAAAATAGCCTACAAAATACAAATACCTCCTTCGGCCTCGTGGCCATATCAGAACGCTCAAAAATAATATAATATAAATCTAAGCATCGTAAGTATAACTACATAACACAACATTAAAATAGCGACTATATCATTTTATAAATTAAATCAACCATTCTATCATCATTTAAAATTTTCATTTTCTATATATAATCAAATGATTAAACATCACATATCTGGATAGCATCAATGATATAACTACATCAAATAAAGCATCAACATCTATATATATAATGTTTATAATAATCATCATGCATCATGTATAAGTCCAGTCAGTAATGAAGTCCATAATCCAACATCATACTAAACCAAGCCAAAATAGTGTCTAATACATAATCCATAGTCTGACGATTTTGGCAAGTCTACCAAGTTATCACCTCATTATGTGGGACCTTTTGAAATAGTTGAATTAATCAATCTTGTAGCTTATCATCTAGAACTACCACCTGCTCTGTCACGAATGCATGATGTTTTTCATATTTCTTTGCTTAAGAAATATATTTCAGATTTATCAGATATGTTAAATTGGAATTCCTTGTAGGTCCAAGACCCAGGAATAATCATGGTTAAACCCATTTAAGTGTTGGAAACTAACCAGTTGAATTTAAGAAAATCGGGAAATAAGTCAATGTAAGGTCCAGTGGTACCAGTTTAGCGAAGAGAGTGCAACTTGGGAAAATCTAGAGGATATGAAAACTGCTTTTCTATATCTATTTGAACAGAATTGAATCTGTTTGACTGATAAAAAAATTATGATTTTATCTTTATATGACATTAAGTAAGCTATTTTGGGGCAGATATTTATTTGATTTGAATAAAAATGTATTTAATGCTGATTTATGGAACTATAAGGTTTTGAAATATTTGACTTGGGATAAGAGACGTGAATGAATTGACTGTCCTTAATGTAAATTGTTAAAAGAGATAATCATTAGGATGATGATTCTTTTTAGGAGGGAAGCATGTAACACCCTCGACATTTTTTATTTTCCTCCTTTGCATTTCAAGTGTTGACATGTGATTTTCCTTATAAGGATATGTTCTTTTGATTATTGGAAATCATGCTTGATATGGATAAGTCTTTTCTGCTCTTAAGATCCTTTGACTGAATTGGAATGGCTTTCCTGAATCCATTTTCCACTTCTTGTAGGTAAGTTGCAATCTGGTTTAAGAGTTGTAGACTTATCTTTTATCTGACTCATCCTTGGATCAATTTCAGTGATCCAAGGAATGTTTTAAATCTGTTCATATTGAACGAATGGTGAATTGACATTCCATGAATTAAGAAACATATAGACTGAACTTTGTAGATACAAGTTCTTAGATTTTTGTGTGAACGTGTTTTCATTCAGTGGTATGTTTTTCTTGGGTCTTTGGAGATCGACCATGGAAGGTCATTGCTAACGTAAATGGAATTGTAGCCTATTCACGGCATAGGAGAGATCCAGGATCCTATATAGGACTAACCTATGGGATCCTAAGCTAGGTAAAAATATTTCCTACCTAAGCTATGTCACTTGATAGAATTCTGATTCTAACCTAAAGCTTCTTATTCTGCTATGATTGGTTGATTTACAACCTAACCTAAGCTTGGTGCTAATGGAATTGGAAAGGTTACTAGGTATTAAAATTAACCTAGATCCTAATACTACAAGGTAATATTGTGATCTAACCTAATGCCTAAAACTATTGTGTTTTGAATTAATTTGCCTATGTGGAAATTACCTAAACCTATTTTCTAAGGCCTATGGTGGGGGTTAGTTGTTAGTGTTATATCCTAAGGTATAAATTTTAATCTACCTAAGATCTAACCTAAGAAAGTAATCTATCCTAAACTATTGGGCATGAATGGGGACTTATGTGGTCACATGTATTTGGGTGACGGTTCCTAAGGCATTTATGATGTTGATAAGGTTTTAAATGTAAATGGACTACCAGCTTTAGCAGGGGCTAGTGGGCTTGGTGGAGGCTTAGGTGGTAGTATCACTAAAATTAAAATGCATGTTATTTTGGACTTGGCATTCGCCAGAATTGGAAGGCGGTGGCAAGGAAGGATAGGCGGGAAAATAGGAATTAATGGAATTTATTGTTTTCAGTTTTTGAGCTCAAACCGTCTTGGAAGGCATACATGTGGATTTTTCTTAGGTTGTTTCACTTTGCATGTTTCATGATTTTTGCTCTGCATGCTCTCTGGTTTTTTGAACCAACAGATTGAACTGCACTTCATGGCTATTTTTGAAGTTTTGAATCTATTTTCGTTTTGTTGGAATGTATAAGAGGAATTCTGGAAAAGGAATTTGGTTGTTTGATCTTTCATGGAGAAGAGGAGAAGTAGTGAGCTCGGCTGGAGGTCTTCTTCGATTTGACAGAGACACTATCAGGCATGATAGGCTCTAACTATTAAAATCTCTTGCTTTCTTCTAAGTGTTTTCATAAAAACAACTCTTCTCTGTTGAGATTTGTACATTGCATGTTCTATCTGGTTATTTGGTTGCTGGGTTTATTAAATCTTGTATTCTTGGTTTTGAATCCATGGCTAAAATGGTTCGGTGGGAAACTTATGTTGTGTTGTTTTAGCACAAGAACTATGCATGCAAGAATGAAGTTGGTAACTCTGCTTGGCATTTTTGGTTTTTGGTAATTGTTTGTTTTGGTTTTGATGACTTTCGTTGCCAATAAATTACTAGCTGAAGTTTTATGGAAACTCTAAGTTCTACCTATGTTTGTTGAGATTAGTGTTTTGTGAACTCAATGTGTTTTGTGATCTTGAGCTGGTAAAGAGCTCATGTTTTTATGGAAGCTTGTATGCAAGTTTGAGTTTGTCTGAAACTTGTTGAGTATTTGGGAACTACTGTTAGGTTTCTTGGTGCTATGATGCTGGTGTTTGTTTCATAAATATAAGGGACTGTGATTAAGCCATAGATGGCTTGATTCTTGTTTTCCATCTTACAAAAACTTTGATAGTTGTTGAAATCCGCATATTACTTGATACCTGTGTTATATTGTCATGGATAATATGGACTGTTGTTAGTCTGCATAGGGTTTGGTGCTTGTGTTTTATTGTGACCATATGAACTATTATAGAGAGTTCATTAAGAACACGGCCTTTGTATTTTTTGGTGTCTAGTCTGAACTCTGTTAAGGATCTTACAATCTGTTTAAGTTGGTAACCAGGGTTTGATAAAATGATTAATTGAAAATGGAAGCTCTATTCTTATTTTGAACTGTTTAAAAGTTTATTCATTACATTCTACCTAGCATTACGATGCGGGAGTTTATATTAACTCAAATATGAGGTAATGTGATGCAAACTGATTCAAGGAAATTGTTACTTATTGTTGGAAATGGAAACCTGAGCAAGGTGTCGGTTCAGTTTGGTATTCTTTCTGGTTTTCTTTGTTTAAAGGTGTAAACTAAAAAGGGAACATAATGTTGCCCGAACTTGTTTATAATCAATTGAATGATTTTGATCTTTGGTGAGAACTTTTGCTCAACATGGTGCTCGGATTTGTATTTCGAGTCTTGGGACAGAACATATTTTTAATATGTTGTTAGATCTTGTCATTTAATTTGAGTTTATTACGGGAGTGAATTATTTTAAACTATGAACTCTTAAAAAGAAACAGTTGCATGTGCATGGAGAAAACTGGAAACATGGTCTTGTGAGTTGTTTGGTAAACTCTACGAGATTTTGACTGGAATTATCTTTGTAGTTTATCATTCTTATTGGGAATTCAATCTTTTTACTCTTGAAGTAATATGTTGAAAAGTATGGCAAATAATATTGTCTTGATTGAGCTCTTGGGTAATTCTGAGTCGCTAGTTCTTACTCGGATTTCACTTCTTGTTAGGTCCATTGAAAGAATGTAGAGCCTATAAAAGAATTAATTATGATTCTTTTGTGACTATGGGCTGTGTATGACCTTCATTGTTTTAATGTTCCTATTTGAAATGGATCTCTTGCTTATAATGGGAAGATTTTTAAAGAAAAGTTGCATTAGACTCCTTCTTACTTTAAAGTGTTCTTGTTCTTTTTTTTGGGAACTCTTATATGAACTTAAACTGTATATATATTGAAAAAGGGATTTTGTTAATTAAGTTGAAGGAAATGATTACTAGGTAGGATCATTTCTGTTAAGATTCTTTTCTAATGCAGTTGGAATAAGTTCATTTGTTTGGAACCTTCTGTTAATTATTCTTTTAGGAAAAAGTTAATCGTTACTTGATTAACCTTCTCATACTTATCATTTGACTGAAATGAAATAGAAAGAGAATGATGACTGGGTTGTTGAAAAGAGAATGCAAACTTGCTGGTTGGCTGATGATCCATCTTTCCTTCTTGGATTTTTATATTATTCTTGTTCTGATGAATATCTTAAATGTTTGATTTTAAGGTAGTTAATCTTAAGTTGAAATAGATTAGGTCATGATGTGAACCTGTTTCTACTTTGCGGATATTATGTGTTTTAGTATAGTGAAATGGCTTCTCTTCTTCTTGTTTGGAAGTTAGATGTATCATCTTAATGAGAACCATGTTGTAAACACTTCCTTTGTCTTATGGTAAAAATAAATGTTGTATTCTAATTTGAAAGGTTTGGAAACAATGAGATATTATGATCTGTTGTTTGTTAAAGGTAATTGATAGGATCAATTATACTTTAAATTGTAAGACAGATATTATAGATTATAATTTGCTCTTCCCTCATAGAAGTGAATTCAGATTTATTAATGCTCTTCTTTTTTTATTGTTATTACTTATGCTTATTGTATGATATACTAATTGTTCATTAAAGAAGGGTTGTTTTATTGAAACAAATAGTGGAATGCACTTTTTTTTAAGGATTAGTGCTTATCATGCTCAGTTCTTTGAACTGACCCATGCTAGCAATTTTTGCAGATGGACTTCGTAAGTGATAAAAGAAGGCACAAACTTATATGATGCATTGGCTGATTTAAGTCTGATTCTTTGTGAAGAATTCTGATTTGTTCTTGAGTTGTATTGAAAGGAAAAGTTATATTCTTTTTAGAAGGAAGGTTGTTGTTATGCAGTATGCCTAAAATGCATAAGTCTTGTAAATGTATAAGTTTTGAAAATGAATTGAAAGATGAGGATTTACTTGCATTGGTTGTGTAAATTAACTTGTACTTTTGTAAAAGATGAAATCTTATCTGGTTGATATTCTTCTTATTATTTATATGAATAAATGTGTATTCTTGGATAAGTAGCGTAGAAGGGAATTAGAGTAATTTCCCTAAATGAGGTGCAGCTAGATAAGTTGCAGAATTTAATGTTCTTATCTAAGCAATTCAATATAGTAAGGTGATGTGTAATGAACATACAATGAAAACTATGGAAATTGTAAAGGACATAAAAGGGTGTGTTAAACCCTAGAACTTAACTAGGAAGAGGAAGACTCTTCCTCTCTCTTAAAGATATAAACAAAAAGGAAGATATGATTTCTAATCATTAGACTTCAATTTAATAAGTCTATTAAGTTACAACCTAGGTGGTTACACTTCCTTGAATGGTTAAGTCACATTAAATGGAACTTATGGTGTTGTTGTCCTGTTTTTGGGTAACTGTTTGTTAAGCCAAAAATTAACGAACATTGAAAGCAATCTTAAGTTAAGAAAGTTCTTCAAGGATTAATTGAATCTGATATTTAAAAGAACTTAAGGAGTGTTGGATTTAGGGTTTAGCAGGGTTGCTGAAAACTATTTTTAAGAATCCAAATTAACTTAACATAAGTAATATCCTGGGGGTATGTACATCTCGATGAGGCTGTTTTATAGGATGTTGGCACATGCCAACTGCAGGGCTGTACCTTTGAGAAGATTAGGATCTTCTCACGGATACAGCGATGTAGTTGACATGTGGCAACACCCTTCTGCATTGATCGTCAAGATCTACACACTTTTGGAATTGAACTTAGTTTTCCTCTAGGACTGGATAGTAGCATAGTTAGGATATGAAGTAGCCCTCTAGGACTCAGGGTACCTTGGCACACGGGGTTGACCTAGGTTGACCAGTATGCCAATATACCCTAAGTCTTTGTGAGCCTCTTCCTATCATAACCTATGTTGTTAACCTGAACTAGGGTTAAACCTTGGGCAAGTGGACTGACAGAAGTCAGTAAAGGACATTCTAGATAACAATAGAGTGGGGGTGAAGGACGTATTCCGGATTGACGAGTATGCCATCAAGGAATAAGTAATACGAATAGTATGTTAGAAATATTTGGCCAAAGTATCACAAGCTGCTGATTGCATTGTCCTATGTCACCTAGTCTAAGGATCGTGATGCAGATGAATATTGGTAGCAAATATTCAGATAGGTTCCTTAGATAGATCACTCAATACCTAGAACAGGGTAAGAGAACCAAGTATACGTAGTATACAGAAAAGTATTCAATACTTAATGTTAAACATGAATAGATCGGTAGTTCACCGAGTCATGAAATGAATAGATCGGTAGCTCACCGAGTCATTACAGTTGCATATGGTTATCTGTTATAAGAATGGTTGTTATGGAATGTGTGTTCTAAATTACGTATTTGGAACAGAGAACATTACTCATGCAAAAAAAAATCCCTTGTTTCTAAAGTCTTAAATGGGAATGTTACACCATATGACACATCTTTCTTAGTTGTCTAAGGGATTTTTCTTTCTGTTTATGACTTGTTATGACCTCTACCTCAGCTTCGATCAGGGGGGTGTTTGTGTGTGTGAATTTCCTCATCATCCTTTGAGGTCTTGTCTACCTCACATGGTGAGTCATCTCACTTAGGTGATATCATGGGTCATAGGAATTACGTGACAAATGGTAGATTTTGTCATAGAATATGTCATTGTCATATGTGTCAATATAGTCATAGGAGTTACATTTCATTTTGGAATTATAACTCCTCTTTTCCTCATAGATGGAGTGATTATCCAGGCATGGGAGTTACACAGTACTCCCATATGTACCCTCGTATTTTAATCTATGACAATGAGTAGACCTACTCTTTCATGTATTATTTTCCTTGTTGTTTGATTTTACTTGTTGATTACTTAAAGCATATGCGTCACCATTAGAGTGCAACCTCTTCGATGTGCATAGGGTTTTGTCTTGATCCTCACAAAACAATCTCGCAAGTGTTTCCACTAAAGTGTTAGCCACACTCAGTATTGTGCATCTCAACAAGTGGCATTTTTTATCAGTTCCCAAACACTGTAATAGGCACCCTTCATTTTGATGATTAAATAAATATCTTCCAATGATGGCATATGAGGCCACTTCACATCATAAGTGGAACCCCTCATGTGATGAGGCATTTTTCAAAAATACTTGGTAATAGATAAAAATTTAAATATTTATATACCATTTGGGATTTTTACCATTGTGTGTAATAGCTAAAAATGTATAATGTTTCACTAGCATTAAAAAATGGAAATTTTCCATAGTTGACAATTTGTAAAGGTGGCATAGTCATTAGTCGTGTCGAAGGGTATGAGAGAAGCTGCACTAGCCATCATGTCAGCATGTCTATTATATTTATGAGAGATATTAACATTAGAGACTAAGTCGAATGTAAAAAAGAAGAAATTAACCATGTTAGTGTATAGGATTAATAATTCCACTTTGCTTTGGTATATGTCATGTACTTAATGGGTAACTAATTAGGAATCACAAAAAACTTGTAGGGATTGAATTTGTAATGTGTGACTAGTATACAGTTCTAGGATCAAGGCTTCATACTCAAGAATGTTATTTGTATATGAGAATCTAAGCCTATATACAAATGACATAGTTTCACCATGAGGTATATGATAAAAAAATATCCATCTCCTATTATGGTGGCACATTTTGAACATTCAAAGTACACGGTCCATAATTTAGTATCAATATTATTGGTAGTGAATTCATCATGAAATTTTTATTTAATAGTGGATACGTTAATAAAGGTGTCTCGGCTAATTGATCAGTGATGATTTTCCCTTTAATAGATTTTAAATATATAAACTTGAGATCAATCTCTCGAAGTAACATTACCCATTTAGCTATTGTTTTAGATAGAAGGGTGTGAGACATCAAATAATGTAAGGGATAAAATTCCCTAATAACTCATAACTCATTATTTAACATGTAGTGGCATAATGTTTAGCCAAATACTAAATCTAAACACAAATTTTTGATGATATTGTAGTTATGATTATATTCAAGTAGTTTTTAGATAATATAATAAACCATGTGCTATTTATTATTATCATTATATAGTGTGAGCTTGATACTGAGAGCATGGTCAATAACATATATAAAGGAGTAGCAGTTCAAAAATGGGTGGCAAGGATGGGTAGATTGATAAAATAATACTTAATAACACCAAAGGAGTTTTTACCAAAATCATACCATTTGAAGGTATCATCTTTTGTTAATTATCATGTGAAAGGTTGTGTCTTATCATCCAATTGGGCGACAAAACGTCAAAGTTCTTGGATTTATTCTAGAAGTGAACACAACTATTTTAAAATTCTTAGGTGGAGACATTTCAAATATTTCTTGAAATTTTTTATAATCAACCTCAATTCCACATTTAGAAATAATAAATCCCAATATTTAGGTGGAGGAAGAAATATGTGTATCCAGGATGGGGTGCATATATTGAAAGGATAATTTTAGATGTATTCAACATTAAACTAGTAAGTTTGGTTGTGGGAGATCTTGAAGCAGCACTGGTGTACCTTCAACTGAAGCCCAAGTTAGAGAATAAAAAGTATGTGGAGAATGAGTTCGTGATCCCAGGGCCACCAAAGGGTAAGCATACAATGAAAAAAATTCTAGCACCCAAGCCCAGAGAAACTATTCAAGTCGACGATGAAAAGAATGATCGTGAGGATATTGGTGGTTTAGAACATAGAGGTAGAAGACATCATATGCATAAGGATGAATTAAACCAATAAGTTTGGTTGTGGGAGATGTTGGAGCAGCAATGGTGTACCTTCAACTGAAGCCCAAGTTAGAGAATAACAAGTACGTGGAGAATGATTTCGTGATCACAGGGCCACCAAGGGTAAGCATACAATGAAAAAAAACTCTAGCACCCAAGCCCAAAGAAACTATTCAAGTCGACGATGAAGAGAATGATTGTGAGGATAGTGGTGGTTTGGAACATAGAGGTAGAAGACATAATACGCATAAGGATGAAGCTGAGATGCAAACTACACCACCTAGGCCACAAGAGGAGGATGAAGAGGACTTAGGTGTGGACCAAGGAGAGCACCGATTCAAGAGAGTATTCAAGAGAACAAGGACACAAGGTGTTACTCTGCAAACAGTGCACAGATCACCCCGAATCTCTCCATAAAAGGAGACAACTGAGAAAAGGAGAAGGAAACTTAAATTGAATGAAGAAGCAGAAGAGTCAGAGGAAATCTCGCCTAATTATCCCACACCTCTAGAGAACGTAGAGGGAAAAAAAGATGAATAATTCAAGGAAGGAGAAGATGAAGAAAAGGGAACAGATGAGACAACTACTGAGACTACTCAGGACATGGAAACACAAGTCCCAAATATGGAAGATCAAGTTCCTAACTAGCCTAGGTCAAGAAAATAAGTGGGGAGCACATTCCACCAGCCATGGGTTATGCCGAGGATGCAAGTAAAATTGTTTACACCCGCTTCCAAAGCACATTGATACAAAATGAGTTATATGGCTGGGAGTTAATGGATGAGGATATGGAAACAGTGCACACAAGAAAAAAATTATCATGGTTGATGCACACGCACATGGATGAACTAGATGCTAATTTGTGTGAAGAGTCATGCATGTCGAGGAGGTTGAAAAAGACACCTCAGGATAGACACATAACAGTAAAGCCTACTTTTATGACAGATGAATAGGTGAGTAATGCATTGGTAAAAGTCTCAATCGAGGTGACAAGGCAGAATATGGACAAATCTCTCGTAATTAGGGTGCTAAAAGGAGAAATCAAAACTAAGGATGAGGAGATAGTGTGCCTAACATAGGAAAGAGACTTATCGCAAAAGAAAAATGTTGTATTTATCAGCATTGTAGAGGAAATTGGTGATAATGTTATGAAGGCTAGGCCACACCCAGAGCCAAAGGTACTAAGATGTTTCCTTCGGTAATACACTATGTAAGTACATTAGTGGACTTAGTGCTTGAAGATGAACCTCTGTGCATGCCAGCACCAAAGGATCCAGCTCAAGATGTAGAGTGAGAAAAGGATTCAGTAATGTGGAAGATTGCATCATATGAAGGATTGTTGCAAGTGCTGCAGGAAGAACTGAAGAAGGCAGACCAAGCCTTGAACATCTGTACAGCTCCATGGGCGCTCATCAATATAAAAACTCTGGAGGAGAACAATGAGGTCTAGAAGTTGATGAAGGATGACACATTAGGCTATGTAAACATATTAGCATTGGTTAAACAGAAGTGCAAGGCCCTGAAAATAACCCAAGAACCACACAAAAATCAGCTAGAGGAGCTTGGGAAACTTATTTCACATAAGATGGATTTGCTAGAGGGAAGGATGACTACAATTTCCAGCATTGTGTTGGTCATGCAGAATGAGAAGGGAGAAATTATGAAGGATGAAATGGAGTCCATTACTATGGACATTCTAGAAAAAGTAGAGGAAGCACTCATTGAGTGGTAGACCTTGGAGGTCAAGATTAAGGAGGGATATCTTGAATTAATTTATCAAGTTGTAAAAGAAGAGACTGCAGGGTAAAAACATTCTTTCATTTATCCAAATTATTTCTATTCTTCTATTCTTTGATTTGTTTTGGAGACAACCATTTCCAGGGTGGCAATACAGCTAGTTTGGGGTAATTTTGATCAATCAGGCCCTAGCACTTAGTAAATAAAATACAAAAGGTTTGTGCAAGAGAGAAGAGTGCATTTAAAGGCACAGACATATCAGAAAGGCTCGCACGCGAAGAAAAGAAACAACTTTTGGAATTAGCCATTTTCACCATAAGGATCTATTTTTGGAGATAGTGTGCGGAGCACTAAAACCAATTGGAGACTTGCGCATCAAGCATTAGTTGTTTTTTAAGGATAAGCTACGAAGTGCTTTACATGGACACAAGCCAAAAATAGATCTACTACTGTCAGTTAACTAACAATAGTCTATTGCTAGCGCACTTGCATGTGTGGCTATTATTGTAAATGGCATGTGGCCATTAATAGCATGTGACGTATTTTGGGATTAGATAAGTGGTGAAGAGAAAGTCCCCACCCTTATAAGTATGTAGAAAACTATGTAGTAGAAATATATATATATATATATATATATATATATATATATATATATATATGCATAGAGAGATAGAGATAGACATGATATTTATATGCATATATATATATATATATATATATCTATCTAGAGAGAGATAGGTGTGCCTACATAGAGAGATTATGCTGCTAAATTTGTTACGCATACTACTGGTATCATAATGAAGCTTTTGTATACTTATTACATTTAATATAATGGAGGATATTGGCTAAATTTAAGTGTTAGTTTTGTGTATATCTGAATCTAGCATGTTGTTGATCTTATCATGGTTAATACTTAATTTTTTTCTTCCCTAAGTATAGATCTAGTATGCTCTATAGAATGATGTGTTAGTAATGGAACTATATGCATTAAGTCTTCATCATGCTAAAATATTACAATAGCAACTCTAAAGATGGACCTGGTACCTTTGCGTGCTTTGGGTGAATTCTTAGTCTAGGCTGAGTGATGTATCAATGTGTCTAGGGTCTTATTGGTTTGTATTACTAAATTTTATCCTACATCATTGGTTCTGTTGCTAGGACCTCTTTTTCAGTTGTTTTCAGGATGGTTTGCAATGAAGACATATAAGTTAAGCTTAGAAAGTGTTGAAGAGTTGTTACACAATCTAGAAGAAGAATATGCACAACGATTCAACACTAGATCTAAGTTTAATGCATGCATATGGGTGGAATAGAAACTGTATGACAATTTATATGAAAGTTTTTTTGATATCATTCCAGTAGAATTGTATGAGTGGCTGATTACTTATGCATCTAAGCGGAATTGGAGGTATCTTGCACTTGTCTTGATGTAGGAAGAATTCTAATCCCTTTATGATGTTGATCTGATTTGGACTTGAGCTGTGGATACATGGTTCCGTGGTGTCTTGAATAGTTATATCTTGGAGTAATCAATTTTGACTTATTCTTTTCCAGAGCTAGCTGAATTCAAATTCTTATGATATCCAAGAGGAGCTTACTTAAAAGGAATTCCACTGGTGATTGAGATCTTGATGGTAACTTTGAACATGGAGAGTAAACCAATGGCTAACTAAACCTCACCACGCATGGGGGCAGGAATAGTTTTGGTGAAAGATGGCAGACCTAGCGGCAGAAAGGCAGAGAGAGGAAAGGTGGCTTAAGTATAATGAGTTGCATGAAAGGGAGATCAAGAAGCAGCGTAATGTTGCAAAAATTATGGCATTGAGGAGAGAGATGGCTTGTGAAGTATTTGAATCTCACTTAGAAGACGTGCAGCCAAAGCATCAGGAACTCCTCTATCTTGGAAAGAATGATAGAGATCCTTCCTTGGCCTCACACAGAATCATGCCAATAGAGACTACCTGGGCCACAGGCGTGCATCTGAATCCACCTGGTAACCTTGCCCTTGCATTTGGTTTTTTAGAATCTAGTACAACAAGTAGTCAGTACCCTAATTCCAGCAGTGGAATAGTAGGAGCGAGTCTTATGAGAGGTATAATAATGGCAATGCAAACAACTTCATTATTATATGGGAGTACTTTTTTAGGTTTATCAGCAATGCAGAATACAAGCATACCAATTTTTGGAATGGATTCTGGGAGTAGTAATGCTTCGTAGAATGTTGGGGTAAAATTCATTACTAATATTGGGACACAAGGAGATACATCTTTTATGCAGCCTAGAATTCACCAAATAACACCCTAGACGCACTGGCACATCAGTCAACCTAGATTGAGCACTCACCTAAAGCACATAAAGGTACTAGATCACTCTTTAGGGTTTTTGTAGTAGAATTTTAACATGATGAAGACTTAAAGCATATAGATAATTAGCTAATACATCATTATATAGTGCATGACAAATATAGATCTAGGAAATAATAGGTTTAAACAATAATCATGATAGAAATAAGAACATGCACTATCCAATTACACACAGGAATGAAACTTAGGTTCAATCAATATATTCCATCTCTTAATTATCACAATAACACAGAAGCTTCTTACAATACTAGAAATCTATGTTGATGCACACATAGATCTGATACGGTAATCCAGAAACACGCACACGTCTCTGTATACTTATACCTCACACACACACACACACTATATTATCTATCTCTCTATATTCATCATCTCCTTACCAGATATTTCACTACATATATATAGGGTGGGTACTTTCCCTTCACCACTTATCCATCCCAAAAATAGGTTGCATGCTATTAGTAGCCATGTGTCATTTTCATGCATAGCCACACATGCAAGTGTGTTATCTATAGACTACTAATAGTTAACAGAGGTGACAATCCTATTCTTAGATTGTCTCCATGCAAAACCACTCTAAATATAATCCTCCAAAAATAACCCATTGTGTGGGCACACACATCTCTACCTTGTTTGTGTACTTTGCACGCCATTTTCTAAAAATAGATCTTCATGTTAAAAAAATGGCTAAGTCCTGAATGCTTACTTGTCCTTCACACATGGGTTCTTCTTATCCCTTCACGCCCTTGAACCTGGCCTGTTTTCCCATATAGACTTCTTGTGTGAGTTCTGTTAAATGTTCTTTGATCAAAATTACCCCATACTAATCTCATTGTCACCCCGAAAATGGGTATCTCAAAAAAATGAAGTAAAGAATGTTGAATAGAAAGAATCAGAAAGATCTTGAATGAATAAAGAATGTTCTTATGTGGCAGCCTCATCTGTCTCATCTTGAAGGATCAACTTTGGATACTCCTCCTTTATTTCAGCCTCTAAGGCCTGCCACTCAGTGAGCGCTTTGTCCTACTTTCTCTAGAATGTCTACAACGATGGATTCCAGTTCATATTGTGTTACTTCACCTTTCTCATTCTGCAAGACCAACATAATGTTGGACATTGCAGCCATTCTTCCCTCCAGCACATCCATTTTATGTGTGATGAGTTTTCCCAAGCTCATCTAATATTTCCTTGTGTGGCTCTCTTGTTGCTGTTAGGGCCTCACACTTTTGTTTTATAAAAGTTAACCTCTTTACACGGCCTAAGGTATCATCCCTCATAGCCTTTTGGACTTCATTATTTTCTTCCAAAGTCTTTACCTTGATCAATGCCTCTAGATTTGTGCATATATTTAAGGCATGATCCAACTTTTTCAATTCTTCTTGAATCACTTGCAGTAGTCTATCATATGATGTAATCTTTTTGACTACTACAGCCTTTTCCCTTTCCACCTCTTGTGCTAGATCCTTTGGTGTTGGTATAAGTAGAGGTTCATCTTCAAGCACTAGGTCTACTAAGGTACTTACATAGTGTATCGTCGAAGGAAACATCTTTGGTTCCTTTAGTTTTAGGTATGGCCTAGCCTTCATAATAGTATCACCAATTTCCTCTGTGAGGATGATAAATACATCATTTTTCTTCTGCTCCTAAATATCTTTCCTATGTTAGGCACGCTATTTCCCCATCCTTAGTTTTAATCTCTTTCTTGAGTGCCCTAATTTTGGCGGGCCTTTTCCATATTGTGCGCTCACCACTTCTGTTGAGACTTTGACCAATGCATTACTCACCTATTCATCTGACCTGACAATAGGCTTTATTGTCATATGTCTAACCTGATGTGTTTTTCTTCAACCTCCTTGATACGCACGACTCCTCACACACATAAAAATCAGGCTCATCCATGTGGGTGTGCATTGACCATGCTAGTTGCTTTTCAGTGCACACGGTCACCATATCCTCATCCATTAGCTCCGCAGCCAAATAAATCCTTCTGTGCTATCGTGCTCTAGAAGCAGACACCGGATAATATTTCCTGAGTCCTCAACGTATCCCATGAGTGGTGGCACTATGTTATCCACTCATCATTTTTGTCCTTGGCCCTTTGGGTACTTGATATTCAAGGTTAGGACTCTTCATAGTATCATGAGTAGTATCATGTGTGGTTTTAGATGTTTCCTTCTCTCCTTCTTATCTGTCTTTCATCTCTTCGTCTTTTGGCTCTTCTTCTTGCTCTAGTGGAGTAGGAGATCCCGGAGCGCTCTCCTCTGATCCTTTGGCCTATTCTCCTTACCATTTATGGGGTTTTCACCTTAAGTCCTTGTGCATCTAAATACTTTTTTGAACTTTCTCTCTCCCTGTGCTACCCCTGTATCATCTTCTTCATCCTACCCCTATGGTGGAGTAGTGGCGCATTGTGATTCCTTCCCATCTGATAGTTTCCTCCTTCTATTCTCTAAGCCACCACTATCTTCACGCTCTTATTCTTCATCTTCCACATCAATGGTTTCTTTGGGCTTCAGCACAGGTTTGTTCTCCATTGTATGTTTACCCTTCAGTGGCCCTGGGAGCACAAACTCATTCTCCACGTACTTATTTTTTTCCATCTTGGGCTTTAGTTGAAGGTATACTAGTGCTTCCCGAATATCTATGATAGCTAGACTCATGGGATTGATGCTCAATACTTCTGAAATGAGCCTCTCAATATATGCACTTTTCCCTGGATACACATATTTCTTTCTTAGTGTGTGGTAGTCACAGTCTACCTTCTCTGCATTGAAGACCAAGTGGTGTGTATCTATGAATATGTGGATTGATGTTTTAAAGTACCTCACTATGAAGGTGTGAAGAAATTTACACCAAGGGCTCTAGGATCCATCTTTCATTGGGAATCACGCGATGAAAAAATATTAATATACATAAAATTGTACTTGTTTCCCTATTACCAAAGGTAGGTCCTTTGGGATGCGCCATTCTTCTTCAAAGGCCACGTGGAGCATGTCATACCATCTCTCCACCCTTTGCTTGACATCATCTATCATGGACCCTTTACATAGGTAATTGTTGAACCTTTCATCTGGTGACTTATTCTCCATTGGGTATTCCCATATCTTCTCCTTCGGTCCATCTAGTACTCCAATCTCCATGAATACCAATGATAATAGAACATCTTCAAAGTTGTTTTTCCTCTCGTGTGTGCTTCCTTGACTATTTTTTTCTATAATGTAGCTTGCAATATTGTAGACTACTCCTTCTGACATCCACTTCACAACATGCAACCACATGGTGATCACCTATGACCACCTCTCCTGGTCATTCAACTTTGTAACAAGATTTTTTTTCATTTATACAACCAAAAATTTCTTTAGTTTATCAATGTCCATACCGTGCATACCCTTCAAGTATCTCAACTCCTTCCTAGTTTCTAAAATTGCGGCCTTATCTGTTAGATCAGTCTTTATATCCTCTCATGTGGCCTTCAAACCTAACACCATGGAGATCAACACGGATGAGATTCTGACTATACGTCCTGCAAAGTAGAAAAATTCCTCATGTACTTTGCTCATGAGCCATCGATATAAATACTCATAATTCCTGAAATATGGAAGCTCGTATGATTGGTAGACTCTAATTTTTTTCAGAAGTTTCTCTCCTGCATCATCATTAACCAGCATGTCATCTTCTGTGCATTTTTTTGTCTTCATTTTGAGTAAGGCATAAAGTTCCTTTTTTTTCTCTGTGGTTCTGTGGTTATATTCACTCACTTCACTTTTTCTACTTTTTCTTATATGTCAATCCCACTCCTGGCCGACTATGATGCCCTCTGGATATTGCATTTCTTAAAATTTACTTTCAAGTGCCATCTTTTCCTCCTCTGCAACCACCTTCTTCTTCCCCTTTATTCTCGTTACAACTACTTTCCTGGGTGCCATTTTTACCTTATAATCCTTTTGTAGACACTTGCCTCTTCAACTCTACAATGCCTGACTCAAAACCTAGCTCGAGTTAGCATACCCTAGGTGAAATTGTGTACCCTATCTCTTCTCTTTCATCCTACTTCACTTAAACCCTTCACCATAGGGGACACAAGCTTCTTCTATACAGAGATCTACTTTTCACGTCTGGTTTCACACCCTTCACACCTCAAATCAATTATTCATCTCTTCACACTTAGCTCTTTTCCAACTACTCTTAATTGTAATGGTAAAAATGATACGCAAATGGTCCTTATATAGATTTTCAAATTTTAATGCATTTATTTCTTGTCCACCTACCAAATATCCTCTCATTCATTAACCAAGTTTTTTCTTTCCGCGTGATACATCTTCGTGCCCCATCTATAACCTTCTAATGCACCTTCTTACCCTCTGGTCACAGACTTCTCTTCAATGCATGCCCATGCACCTGAGTACCTCATCAATGTACCTTATCCTGGTAGTTATCATGGCCTCTTATTACCTTGTGTTATATTTTTCCTTCATTCATCCCCATCCTTGGTCACTTTTGAGAAGCAATATTTCTACTATGACAAACACCCATAGCTCTTATTCCTTTCTACCTTTCAATTCTAGTAGTACTGTACCTTGATATCAACAACCACACCCCACACTAAAAGTATGTGCAATCCCCTAAACATCAACATGCTCTATATTGTAGTTATCTTCATGCACACAAGCGCGCTTATTACATAAGAACAAAAACTAAAGTGACAAATAATAATGATGACAAAGAAAATACATTAAGGAAATACATAATAGTAACCTAATCTAATTAGCAATATTACCTTACTACAAACACCAAGAAGACTTATTTATAGTAGGGCTTCATCCTACTCCTGTTAAAGTAATCGGGTAGCCATGTTCCATCTAGTGCTTCAAACTGAAAAGCACCTATTTCAAGTATGTAAGTAATAACATATGACCCTTACCAATGTACCTTAAGTTTTCCTAGATGGCACAAGAACTTAGAGTCATAGTGAAGTACCATTTGTCCAATCTCAAACTTCTTATCCCTTATGCTTTTGTCATGCCATGTTTTCTTGATGGCCTTTTCCTACTTGTGATTCCATCGTGTTATGGCTCATCACTCATCTAGTTGAATCATCTTCTCAATAGGCTCTTCTAAACCCTACTCATCAGCTAGACCTCTAGTGTATGCAATACGCAAAGAAGGTAACATAAATTCTATAGGAAGAATGGCTTCTGCGCCAAACACAAACTGAAATAGTGTGGCTTGGTTCAATCTCTTATAATTTGTTCTATATGCCTAAATAATAACTAAAACTTTATCATCCCAATCCTTTCTTCCAACATCACAATTTTTTGTCAATGTCTAGCTCAAAATCTTGTTGAAGGCCTCAATAGTTACATTTTCCTGAGGATGATAGGGTGTAGTTTTATGGTGTGCAAACATAAACTCATCTAATAGGATCTTGATTGTTTCATTCAAAAGTGTGTACCCCTATCACTTGTCATGCTTAAAGGACATCCATATCTTGTAAGAACATTCTCCCATATAAACCTAGCTGTTGTGGCCATTGTATAGTCCTTTGTAGGTGTTGCTTCTACCCACCTTGTGAGATAATTTGTACAAGTAATGATATAGTGTGACCCAATCCTACACTCGGCTGGCAAAATAGGTCCTAGAAAATCGATTGACCATTTCTCAAATGGTTCAGCACCAGTAATAGGTCTCAAAGGCATCTCATCTCTTTTCCTTGGTTAACCTAGACACTGACAATGATCACATGCCTTGCAATACTCTTTACAATCTTTATACAGTGTCTACCACCATAATCTAGCAAGTAGGATCTTTCGGGTAGTTACATCACCTGCATAGTGGCCACCTGCAATACCACCATATGCCTCCTCCATTATATCCTTGTGCTCATGCTATAATGCACAAAGGTGTGATACTTCATCTATGCCTAACTTGTAGAGGTCACCACTTATTAACATAAATTGTGTCGTGCATATAGCAAGTTATTTCTTTTCTAATTCCTTTATTCCTTCTGGTGCCACACCAATTCGTAGAAAGACAACAATGTCTTCTAATTCTGATGGCATGCGTTGTAATCTATATAATTGTGCATCTGGCATGGTTTCTTTAATTGTTTGTGCTTCCTGTCCTGAGTGAATTCTAGACAAGTGGTTTGGTCTAGAATTACTTTTCCCTAGCTTCACCACAACTGTGAAGTCAAACTATTGAAATAGGAATACCCATCTACATATAGTACCTTGTAAGATGGGTTTTTTCACTAAATAGTTAAATTCCATGTGATCTGTATAAAACACAAATGGTGTTGCTAACAAGTACTGTCAAAATTTGTGCAATGCATAGATCATTGACAAAACGTTGCACTCTGTAGTTGTATAATTCTGTTTAGCAAGAATTCATCTTCCTACTAGCAAAAAAAGTTGGATGATCTATAATACCTTTGTTGGGTTAAGCTAACACAGTGATAATGGCCATGCCAGAGGTGTCCAAATGCACATGAAATGGTTTATCCCATGAGGGAAAGCATAAAATGGGCGCGGTAGTAAGTTTCTCCTTTAATATCTCAAACACACGTTATGGCAGTTCTCCCCAATAAAACATACCCTTTCCTTTTAGTAACTCTTCCAAGGGTGTAAAAACTTTAGCATACCCATTGATTAACTTTCGATAATATCTTGTGTGACCCAGAAATCTGTGCACCTCACTTTGACTGGTAGGCACTTCCAGGCCTAGAATGACTGCAACCTTAGCTAGATCAACTAGCAACCATTCCTTGCAGATTACATGTATTAACAATATTCCAAAAGGTGTAACACATATTCACTTCTTTATGTTCAAAGAGATACTCAATTGTCTGCATTGTTCAAACATTAAATGCAGAGTTTCACAATGATCTTTCACAAGCCCATATAATGTCCAATCATCAAGAAAAACCTGTAAGTTGTGAATAAAATATTTGAATTCCTGAAAAACTATCTGTGAGAATACAACAGACATATTTTTTAGTCTAAAAGGCATCACAGTATAGGAAAAACTACCCCATTCAGTAGTAAAATTTTTCTTTTCTTCATCCTCCTGAGAAATCCTAACCTGATGATACCCGAAAAAACCCATCTATTAATGAATATATTTTGTGCCCTATCACTCCTTCCATTATTTCCTTAGTGAATGGTGTAGGAAAAGGGTTTGTGACACATGCAACATTCAACTCCCTGTAATCCAAAAAGATTCAAATCCTACCATCCTTCTTGATACTTATCACCATAGGACTAACCCATTCTAACTCATCCAAGGGTCAAATAATCCCAGATTTCAGCATCTTATCAATCTCTTCCTTCAAATTTTCATGTAAATTGGGATTCATTCTATAAGGCCACTTTCTAATTGGACATGCACTATCCTTAAGATTTATCTTCATTTCCCCAAGTGATTCATTCACACCTTTAAGTTCATGATACCCTTGAGGGAATAAGTCTTGATAATCCTTGAGTAACTCAATGATCTTTTCCACTTCTGATTCTGACCAATAGTCTCCAATTATGACCTCCTTTGGCTCAACCTCTGAACCTAGATTCACCTTCTTTTTCTTCATGGGTTTGTGATAGGTGCGCATATCCTTGTTTGCACTGTCTAGGACCTCGTGCACCCCTTGTGAATTTTCAATATCCAGGTTCTCAACTTCCTCATCATCCACTATGCAAACCATCTTTCCTTTCTCTTTCTCAAGGCAAGTGTGTTCAAGTAGTATGGAGTCCATTTCTGCTTCCTCTTCAAAACATGCTCCGGAATCTGTCTCACCCAATAATTCCTGAATAATCTCTTCTTCCTCTGCACTATCTCCCATAATTAAGCACTTGACAAATTTTAATGCTTCTCCTACTGGAGATTTAGTCGAGAAGCATTCAAAGATCTAGATCATTCCTGTAGTCAAATTCTGCTAATTCCCAGTCTCTTTATGTAGTTCTGCATATACATACAAGGAATGTGCTCATCCTTGTAGAGTAAGATACAATCTATGCACCTAAAGTGAAGGTGGTAATGTTTCCTATCCCACTGTCCAGAGTCTCTCACACTGCTGAATGTGATGCTGAACAGGTTGATTACCAGTAGAAGTGCAGATCTACATACATGCATTTCTCCTTGAAAACCTAGTAGATAGGGCAATTCCAATCTCCTCCCATTCTATAAGCTTATCTCTATGGACTACCCACTAGCACGCTGTTGTCCTGCGTAATGTATATGCTAAGATATCTCTTCTCTTAATTTGATCTATCCACTATGCTTCCATGGCTTTCAAAAATACAGGAAGATCTTCTGTCCCAGTATACCAAGGTGTTGCGCTACCTATCTATTGAACAAAACGAAGTCCATTCTTGTGCACAACCAAAATTTTTACCTCATTCCCTACTATTTCATATGTACCATAAGCCCAATAGTCACAAGAAATACTTGTATTATCACCAATAGAATGAGAATCTTCCCACTTTAGGATGCCTTCCTTTGATGGTTCATTGACCTCTGGGTCTTGAATAGTGCGTAGATAGATTCTATTTAAGTCCTCCTCACTTAGAGGCTCAACATATGGTGTACACTTCCCATATGTCAAAGGTATTACAACCCTTTCCTCCTTGTTCTCAAAGCTGATATACCCCTTATTGAACCTCAAGTCAACATTATTCGCATAACACTAAGGTGTCCAAGAAAGGCTAGAAAATTGTCTTCTTTCACAAGTGCTAATACCTCAAAATCCCCAGTTAACTTGGGCCCTTGTATGGTTATAGACACATCCTTCAAAACTCCTATGGGAGTGGCCTTAGTCTGGTTTGCCATAAACAACACATTAGATGATGGCTGCAATGGAGGCCTCCCCATTTGTACCCAATGTATCTAATGTAAGCACATTTACTTCCGCACATGTATCAATCAATATGTTTCTCAACAGCCATCCATCCACAACAACATTTAGAGTAATTTCCTTGTCATAGTCAATGCTATCAAGGGAAGATTTGCAAGTAGAATTTTTCGTTCATTCTCAGTGCTTGTGCGTAGGGTATTCCCCTTCAACCAATTTCCTAGCAACAGAATAATATTCTCCTGGCGCAGCATTTTACAAACCTCTCTAATGTCATCAATATCAGAAGGGAATTTTTCTGCTTCTTTCTTCTACTCCATCTTCCTTGAATTCTCCTTTAAAAATTGTATCTCACCTTGAATATTCTTGAGGACCTCCATGGTCTCTTGATAGACTTCCTTCTGATGAGTAGGATATGGGTACCTTACATGCAAAACCTCCTCCTTGGTGATTGTAGGCTTCTAGTGCAATGCCTCTCTTACGTGCGCTGCTTCAGCTCGTGTATTAATCTTCACTATTAATGCGTCATGTCCTAGTGTTATCTTGGCTATCCACTAATCTTCTACTATGTGCAGGATTCTAACCATCCCAACACCTTTTTTCTTTCTTATGTTGCTTACTTAGATGTTCATATAAGTCTGGTCACTCTTCATAGCTATGGTTCTTTCTGTAGAAAGAACATGCAATATTCTGGGGAAATTTGTGCCTATAGTGGTTAGGAGATCCGCACGTATAACATGTTCCATGAGGGAACTCACCTCTTCCTCCACCGTGGCCTCATCTTCCATATCCACCACGATATCCATGACCTCCTTCAAAATTCCCCTCATTCCTATCACAGTGCGTTTGATTATGATCCCAATCCTAGTGCTCATTCTTACCCTTAGAATTATCCATTACACTTTTCTGTCATACCCTAATGTCTATAGCATCCTGGATCTTACCAATCAGCTGTCACTCCTCCGTGTCATGGGTCGTGGACCTACAGATTTTACAGTAGCTTGAAACATTCTTCCTTATTATGTGCTGGCAAAAAGGATAGTGATTGGCATCATGATTCAAATGACAAATCTCACATTCTAATAGTAATGAGCATATAGATCTACAAGGGAAATTATCCTTGGTGTGACCTTCTACTTCACAATATGTACACCAAATCCTTGAGCGCATTTCATGGGCTGAATTTGTTGATAGCTTCTCTAATTGTTTTTCCATATCTGTAATCTATGCCTCTAAGAATGGAATAACACTAGTGTCAGTGCTCCCAACTTCCTTAACATGCAAGGCTACTTCCATTGCTTCAGGTGGATCAGTGTATATCTTATGTGACAGTGCTCTTCTAAATGGTGTAATCAATCTGCCAATGAACCATTGTGCATTCTGGCTTGTGTGAATATCATAAGAAAGCTTATATAGGAGTGTTTTAAAATGAGCATCATAATCACGTACATTCTGAGTAGTTCCTCACTTAATATCCTTGAGTGCACTTATACTCTTCTGCTCAAATTACGAGATATAGAATTATTTCAAGAAAGCATACTTCAACGCTACATAATCCACACAAATTTGATTAGGGTCAAACTTCCTATACCAGTTGTGTGCACGTCCCTGTAGTGTAGTAGCAAATTGACTTGCCTTGAACTCAAACTCCGTGATCCCTTTCACGCACCATAATATTTCACACATGTGCACATGCTCAGCAGCATCCTCTATGCCTCTATACTCCAGAAGACAAAGAGACATCTCCATATAAATATTTTGGGGTTGGTGTAGACCTTTCCCACCTGATCCATAACCTTCTATGTTTCCCCTACCTCCAGAACCACCAAATCCACTAGAACTAGAACCACCTATACCTCTGTATCCTCCACCTGTAGCTGAAATAGGACCTTTAGATGTACTCCCCTGTTATCTAACAGTAGTACTATACTGAACCCCTATAGTATGTGAGGTAGTTCCACTTCAAGAGGTGAACCCAACATTCTATGCGCTTACATTTTGTGTGGATGATGCACCTAAAAATGTTCCTCCAAATAACATCGAAGTCGTCTATCCCACCATTAATGTGTTTTCTATCTTACTTCCTAACCTTGCTCTTTGATTACTTTTTATACTAGATACTGGAAAACCAAGCGTAAGGGCTAGGTCACTAGGTGGATTAAGATGCACACCTATGGCCTAGGTAGTCTCTATTGACACACTTTTGTGTGAGGCCAAGGGGGGATCCCTTTCATGCTTTCTAAGATGGGGGAGTTCTTGATGCTCTAGCTCCATGTCTTCTATGTGATATTCAAATCCTTCACGAGCCATCTCTCTCCGCAATGCCATACTTTCTACAATGGTATGTTTCTTCTCTATCTCCCTCTTATGTGCCTCATTATACTTAAGTTGTCTTTCCTCTCTCTTCCTTTCTGCCGCTAGGTCTTCCATTTTTTACCAAACCTGTTCATGCCCTTGCACGTGGTGAGGTTTAGTTAGCCATCGATTTACTCTCCAAGTTCAAAGTTACCCCTCAAGATCTTGATTGCAGTGGAATGCTTTGTAGATAAGCTCTTGTTGGATATCATAAGAAATGGAATTCAGCTACCTCTAGCAAAGAATACATAGAAATTGAATATTCCATAATATAATTGGTTAGAACACCAAAAAACCATGTATCCACAGTGCGATTCCAGATCAGATCATCATCATAAAGACTTTGAAATTCTTCTTGTGTCCAGATAAGTGTGTGATACCTCCAATTCCACTTAGATGCATAAGCAATCAGCCACTCGTATAATTCAACTGGAAAGATGGAGAAAAAGATCTCATATAAACAATCATACAATTTCTATTCCAACCATATGCGTGCATGAAACTCATATCCAGTGTTGAATCACCATGCGTATTCTTCCTCCTGATCATGTATCCACTCTTTAATACTTGCTAGAGTTAACTGGTACGTCTTCATCGCGAACCATCCTAAAAAAAATTTAAAAAGAGGTCCTGACAATGGAACCAATGATGTAGCCTATAACTCACCAAATAACACCCTAGACACACTGGTACATCACTCAGCCTAGAATGAGCACTCACCTAAAACAAACAAAGGTACCAAGTCCCTCTTTAGGGTTTCTAGAGCAGAATGTTAACATGATGAAGACTTAAAGCATATAGATCCATAGCTAATACATCATTATACAGTGCATGACAGATTTAGATCTAGGAAACAATAGGTTTAAACAATAATCATGATAGAAATAAGAACATGCACTATCCAATTACACATAGGAATGACACTTAGGTTCAATCAATATCTTCCATATCTTAATTATCATAATAACACAAAATCTTCTTATAATATTGGTAATCTATGTCAATGCGCACATGGATCTGATATGGTAATCCAAAAACATGCACATGTCTCTATATACTTATCCCTCACACACACACACTATATTATCTATCTCTCTATATCCATCATCTCCCTACTAGGTATTTCACTACATATATATAGGGTGGGGACTTTCCCTTCACTGCTTATCTATCCCAAAAATAGGTCGCATGCTATTAGTAGCCACGTGTCATTTTCATGCATAACCACACATGAAAATGTGTTATCTATAGACTACTAATAGTTAACTGAGGTGAAAATCCTATTCTTAGATTATCTCCATACAAAGTTGCTATGAATCTGATCCTCCAAAAATAGCCAATGCATGGCGCGCATGTCTATACTTCGTTTGTGTACTCTACATGCCATCTTCTAAAAATAGATCTCCATGCTAAAAAATGGCTAAGTCCTGCATGTTGACTTGTCCTTTGCGTGTGGGTTCTTCCTATTCCTTCACACCTTTGAACCTAGCCTATTTTTCTAGGTGGACTTCTTGCATGAGTTCTGTCAAATGTTCTCTAATCAATAGTCTTCTAGTCCAACACCAGCCATAGTTTCAGGATCATGGGGCATAGGTAGCTCAAGTACCGATGGATCTGGTGGTTCTGGAGGAAGGGGAAACACATGAGGTTCTGGATCAAGTGGGAAAGGTCTGCACCAACCCCAAAATATTTACATGGAGATGTCTCTTCATCTCCCAGAGTATAGGGTCATAGAAGACGTTGCTAAACATGTGCATATGTGTGAAATACTGTGGCGCACAAAAGGAATTGTTATCCATATTTAGCCCCCTGAGAAAAATATTGGATTAACGACAACCCCGCATGGAAAGAATCAAAGAAAACACATTTAAATCCCATGAACTGGTTGCAGAGGGACTCTACAATGGAATTGTGGGGCCTACAAAATTTTAAACGACCCTGTGTGAGAAGAAAGAGAAGAAACAACTCTGTTGGGTGAATATGTGTCTTAAATCTATTTGACAGACTGGAGAAAGCTCTAAAATAAAAAAGGAGGGGATGTTGAAAGGTCTAAGGATCTATAGAGGCTGACAAGTGTCAACTTGATGCTTCTCCAAAGGAAAACTTTGAATCGGAATTTCAAGTAAGTTCGGTGCCTCCACGTGTCCAATCTCAGAAAGGGGCATATCTTTCGATTTAGGGCTCAAAATATTACAAATCTGACATCGTTGGAAATTTCTCGATGTCCTCTATGCCATGAAAAGATAAAAAATAATTTTCTCGAAACTTGGTAGGTGAAAAATGGAGAAAATGTCTTTGGTCCTTTAATGCAGGATCTTCTTGCTCTTCAACTACCAGATTTGATTCAATTCAATCCGCTGGGAAACCATAAGTGACATATTGTGGGTGAATTTGTAAAAGGCATGGATATTTAATGGTTGAGATTTCAAGGAAGGATTCAATGCGTATCTCATGGTGGTTGGAGCGCGATCCAAATTTTCCCTCCTCCCCCTCTCTTATTCTTCTATATATTGTAACACTTCTCATTTTGGAAAAGAGAGACATTTTGGGCATAGAGAAACTCTGTCAAATTTGTTTCTCGATGCCATTTTTGAGAAGCAGACCTTCTCATATGTCTGTAAAATGTATTTATGCCTCTATTCTAGAAATGTAATGGTCTGTGCACCTTCTAGAAAAATAAAAACATGTTTTTGTGGTGTTCTTCAACCCTCTGCATCGTTTTGCTGTTTCTTCGTGCCTCTCCCTTCCATATTTGTTTTTCTGTGCATGTATTTCACATTTATAGGTGTAGGATGTTGTGTTTCATGGAGTTTAATAGTGAATTTGAAGATCTGGTATGTATTGCTTCTGTCTGACCTCCATCATATCCATTTTTTTGTTTCTTTGTTGGTGTATCACTGTTTTAGTGTAGGCTCTATTTTTCCCTCTTTCTCCATCCTTAGTTCCTTGGAATGGTTATATTAGGTTAGATTTAGTTTTCCTACACTGGAGTAGCTCATGGTAGGTAGTATAGGAAGAGGAAACAACCTTCTATGGAGAGCTTTCCCACTTTTCCATGGTCCCACACCTTGGGGAAAGTTCAATGTTATGTAATCACACCAAATGACCCTGCCTTAGAAAATAAGATCCATAACTCATTTGGGGGTGATGTGATTTCACACTAAAAGTTTTTACACGCCTAGTGGGACAGGTATGAAGCACCTTACCACTTCACTTCATCAGGTTTGATGTGATTTTGATGAAGGTTTCAGCCTTTGGAGGCACTTTCAAGCACATCTGGTGACTCCATCTGGTTAAAAACCCATTCTCTAAGATGCAGACCTTTCCCATCCATTTCCACTCATTTTCATCCATTTTATTCTTCCACCTCTTTCATTTTCTCCCATTCCATAAGTTTGTGAAATCATGACTTCATTTCCTTATTGGGACTCACACTTACAACAACAAAGAAATCCACCTCCAATATGTCTTACAACTCCTTCAAATCAGCATTTTGAGAAAAAGAAAAATCAATGTCTACACCTATGAGCAGAAATGCCAAAATTAGTTTGGCTATGGAGCTTTGCAAGATCAGGGGTATGCAAACAATGAAGATAATCAAATACAAGATGCTGGTCTACTGGAGAAGATCCAAAAAATGGAGGTTGGTATGGTTCAGTCAAGGGGCATAGCACAAATAAAGGCATTTTAGATTGGTTTCAGGGCACTTTGTCCATGGGAAGGCCCTTTTCCAAGGCATTACATGCCTCAGGATAAGCTAGACTTCATGGTTGAAATGCTTCCACAGCTTACACAATGGACTAAGGAGATCGAGGCTTATGAGTTGGAGTCAAGACAACCTTGTCAATGGGTAAGTCCACCATCTCATAACTTTTCTTTTTCTCTTTCTCAAGCAGCACCATCTCAACCCAAGCTCCAATTTCTAAGCTTCTCTGTTGCTACCCCAAGTTTTGATTCCATTCCTTCATTCCCTAGTCTTCCACCCCATTTCAGTTCCTCTTCTCCTTTCCCTTCCAAACAATCATCCCCTCCAAACAAACCAGAAGTTCCACCTCCTGCCCCACCACAAATAATCGCAAAGTTAGTTGAACCCCAACCTACTAATCCTCTTACTCTCTGAAGTCCATGTTGGGAAGATACCCAAGAAACCAGTCAAAGAGAACAACAAGGAGAGGAGCCCAACAAAAAATAAATGACAAACAATCTTAAGATTTGGGCTGCCAAATTTTGGTTTACAAAGATACCCTTGATGGTAAAACCAATGGAGGAGGTTAGAGTTGAAGAAATAGTGGTGGTTGAGGATGAGTTTGCAGCAGAACAAGAACAAGAACAAGAACAAGAGGAAGAGAATCAACAGTCTATTTATGGAACTTTTCCTGAAGAAGATATTGATCTAACCCAAGATGCACAACTAGTTGAAGAGGAGGGACAATCAACTATGTCCCATTGAAGAGGATAAAATGGGAGAGATCAAATCAGAGTCGAATCCAATCAATGAAGAAATCATCATGGAAGATTCCTTGCTTTTATTCAAAGGGCCTAATTTGGTTAATGAACCCATGATGGAGGAGGACCATACAATTTCAGAGGCTCCAAGTGAGGAGCAGGCCGCAAAGGAACCTTCAGTTCTTCCTCCCACTTCATATGCTTCAATCTTTAATGTTAAGGAGGAGTTTGATCTTTCAAAATTCATGTTTAAGGATGAGGAGAACCATGGTGATCAAATTACAAATCAGGAGGACATCATGGAAGAGGTTTAACATTTGGAACAGGACAATAGTGAGGCAATGTATTTGTCTGATTTAGAGGACTGTCCTGATGGAGAAGAACCGGTTGAGTTTCTATTGTTTTCTCCTTCATCATCCACCTTCCAAGCACATAAGCCTGTTGTCATGGAGGAGAACTTTCAATTGCATCATCCTGCATCTTATAGCAGCTCTTTGGAATCAAGTTTGGAAGACTCAAACCATTCCTTCCACACCATCCACATAGGAAGGTCCACAAGAAGACTCCATTTTTGGAGATGAAACTCAGAACAAGGGGCACTTTCAAAGGATTAGATCATGCCCAATCAGGTACTTGGCTTCATTAGATCCAAAGGAGAAACCAAAACCATTCATGCCCATTTCAGGGCATGAGGATGAGCTATAAAGCACCAAGGATCAGTTTTCATACCTCTTCAATCTAAATGCAGAGAAACTAAAGGAGGTATTGGTTTTGTCTTTAGTTGATACTTTGGTGATTTGGGTGGAATATTAGCTTGTAGTTAGTCTTTCACTCATCCAACAAGCCATGTTCAGTGCCAAATCAGTTGCATGGCTGTCATTTTTTAGGAAGGGAATTTATTTCCCCTTGCCATTTGCAGCCTTTGTTTGAGCTCCCTTTGATCTTGGTTAGATTAGTGTAGGTAGGTTTGTTTCCAACAGAAGAAATGCTTATGCACACTCTGCATGTCTCACTTAAGGCATGTATAATTTGGTCTTTGTATATAAGTTTTTTCCATTTTGCTCCAAGGGTGTATAAGGCCAGGCTCTTCAATATTCATGGCAAGAAGACTCATAACAGTCTATAATAGTTGTAAATTGAAATAGGAAACAAATGCAGAGAAACTAAAATCCATTTCGAGACAGTCCATTTGAGAGATAGATGAAATCCCTAGAGTTAAAACAATTTCTACTCTCAGAAATTCCATTTCTAAGATTTCCTTATGAAAATTGAGAGTGCAAACTTAGGGTAAAAAAACATAGAAAAGGCATATAGTCAGGCTTGTAGTGGCTCAAGGATCAGATCTTAAATAGTTTAGAATAGTTTTGTGTTTATCAGGCAGACTCCATGCTCAATGGATGCTTCAAGGCCACTGGTCTCTTCATCTAGCAGGTAGATGTCCCCATGAGTCACCAAATTGTTATCCATATTTAGCCCCACAGGAAAAATATTGGATTAGCCATGACCTCGCATGGAAATAATTAGAGAAAATGTGTTTAAATCCTATGAACTGGCTGCAGAGGGACTCTACAATGGAATTGTGGGGCCTACGAAAGTTTAAACGACCCTGTGCGAGAAGAAAGAGAAGAAACGAATCTGTCGTGTGAATATGTGTCTTAAATCTATTTGACATACTCGGGTAGGCTCTTAAATAAAATAGGAGGGGCTGTTAAAAGGTCTAAGGATCTGTGGAGGTTGACAAGTGTCAACTCGATGCTCCTCCAAAGGCAAACTTTGAGCCGGAATTTCAAGTAAGCACGGTGCCTCCATGTGTCCAATCTCAGAAAAGGGCATATCTTTCAACTCAGGGCTCAAAATATTGCAAATCTAACACCGTTGGAAATGTATCGATGTTCTCTACACCATGAAAAGATAAAAATTCATTTTTTATGGCTCTAGTAGGTGAAAAATGGAGAAAATGTCATCAGGCCTTTAATGTAGGATCTTCTTGCTCTTCAACTACCAGATCTGATTTGATTCAATCCGTTGGGAAACTGGAAGCGACATATTATGGGTGAGTTTTCATAAGGCAATGATATTTAGTAGTTGAGCTTTCAAAGTAGGATTAAATGCATATCTCATGGTGGTTAGAGTAGGATCTGACTTTTCCCTCATCCCCCTCTCTTATTCTTCTATATATTGTATCACTTCTCATTTTGGAAAAGAGAGACATCCTAGGCATAGAGAAACTCTGTCAAATTTGTTTCTCGACACCATTTTTGAGTAGCAGGCCTTCTCTTATGCCTGGAAAATGTATTTTTTCCTCTATTCCAGAAATGTAATGGTCTGTGCACCTTCTAGAGAAATAAAAATGTGTTTTTGTGGTGTTCTTCAACCCTTTGCATCGTTTTGTTGTTTAAAGTGCCTCTCCCTTCCAGATTTGTTTTTCTGTGCATGTATTTCACATTTATAGGTGCAAGATGTTGTGTTTCATGGAGTTTAATAGAAAATTTGAAGATTTATGCCATGTTACTTCTGTCTGACCTCCCTCATATCTATTTTTTCTGTTTCTTTCTCCCTCAATAGAATATCTTGCTTCCTTTGCTGGTGTATCACCGCTTTAGTGTAGGCTCTGTTTTTCCCCTCTTTCTCTCTCCTTAGTTCCTTGTAATGGTTAGATTAGGTTAGATTTAGTTTTCCTGCACTAAAGTAGCTCATGGCAGGTAGTTTAGGAAGAGGAACCAGCCTTCTTTCGAGAGCTTTCCCACTTTTGCAAGGTCCCACACCTTGGGGAAAGTTCAATGTTATGTAATCACACCAAATGACCCTGCCTTAGAAAAGAAAATCCATAACTCATTTGGGGGTGTTGTGATTTTGCACTAACAGGAATCATGGCTTGTGAGTGTAGGGAAAGCCAATTTTCTACTACATTACAAGGGCATGAACACAATTGGTACAAAATTTTTGACCTTGATCAGACTTGTATAAACTATACAACTTTAAAAGATGCATTCCTTAAAGAGTTTCACATCCCTGAGCTTGAGTAGAAGAGTATAAGTGTGCTCAAGGATATTAAGCAAGGGACTACCAAAAGTGTTAGAGAGTATTATGCACGGTTTAAAACATTGGTATTTAAGCTTTCTAATGACATATATACAAGCCAACATGCACAATGGTTCATTGGGGGCTTGATTACACCTTTTTGGAGGGCATTATCACATAAGACATACACTGATCCATGTGAAGCACTTGAAGCAGCCTTACAGGCTGAGGTAGTTGGAAGCATAGAAACTGGGGTGAGCCTATTTTTAGAAGCAAATATCAGAGCTATGAAAAATAAGTTAGAGAAATTATCGACAAATGCAGCACATGAGATGCGCATGGGGATTTGGTGCACAAATTGTGAAGTAGAAGGTCACACAAAGGATAGTTTTCCTCGCAGAAGAGTACGCTCATTACTAATGGAATGTGAAATATGCCATTTAAACCATGATGTTAGATGCTTCCCATTATTACAATGGGTAATAAGGAAGAACATTTCAAGCTACTGTAAAATCTGTAGGTCCATGACTCATGATACGGAAGACTTCCGGTTAATTGGACATATACATGATGTTATAGATATTGGTGTACGACAGACAGGAGTTTCAGATAACTCGAAGAGAAAGAATGAACATCAGGACAGGGATCACAATCAGGTGCGCTATGATTGGAATGGAGGGTGTTTTGAAGGTGATCATGGCAGAGGTTGAGGATACCGTGGTAGATTTGGTGGACGAGGCCATGGAGGTGGAAGGAGTGAGTTCCCTTGTGGAACATGTTATACATGTGGATCTCCTGACCACTACAGGTGTGAATGTCCTCAGATGATTACATGTTATTTTCATGGAAAGAACCATATATATGAGGAGTGTTGGGACTTATATGAGCATCTGAGTAAGAAACATAGACAAAAAAACAAAGGTGTGGGTATGGTTAGGATACATCGCACCATGGAAAATCAATGGATTCCCAAGTTGGCAGCAGAGTTTGAAGAGTTGCAAGTGAAGATCATGACCCGTGCTGAGGCGGAACGCTTCAAGGACACATTGTAGCAAAAACCTACCATCACTAAAGAAGAACTTATTCATGAATGATACCCATATCCTACCTATCAGAAGGAGGTTTATCAGGAAACTATGGGAGTTCTAAGGAATCTTCAGGGTGAGATACAATACTTAAAAGAGAAATCATGGAAGACAAAGAAAAATAAAGTATCAGAGACATTCCAAAATGATATAGATGATTTAAGGGAGGTGTGTAAAATGTTGTGCTAGGAAAATATTATTCCATTATTAGGGGATTGGCTAAAAGGAAACACTTTGCATGTAAGTATTGAGACTAGACGACAGATTTTACATGTGAATCTTCCACCCCATAGCCTAGATTATGATAAGGAAATTACTTTGAATGCTATTGTGGACGGGGTGTTATTGAGTAATATACTTATTGATATAGGTACATAAGTAAATTTCCTTACCTTAGATGCATGGGTACAAATGGGGAAGACCCCCATTAGAGCCATCCTCTAATATATTGTTCATGGCTAATCGGACTAAGGCCACTCCCATCAGATTTTTGAAAGATGCATCCATTACCATATAAGGAGCCAAGTTCACTAGATAATTTGAAGTTTTAGTGCTTGGAGAGTCGGATAGCTTCTCACCTCTATTGGGGCATCCTTGGTGCTAAAAAATAATGTTGATATTCAGTTCAACAAGGTTTATATCAATTTTGAAAAAAAGGAGGGAGTTATTATCCCTTTAACAAATGGAAAATCTATGCCCTATGTTGAGCCCTTAAGTGAAGAGGATCTGAATAGGAATTATGTAAAAGTCATCCAAGATCTAGAGATGATTGAACCAACCAAAGAAGGACTAATTCAGTGGGAGGATGCATAGTCTATTAGTGAAATTACAAGTGTTACTTTTTATAACTGGTCTCACAACACTTATGAGTTGGTAGGGTGCAAAGTAAAGAGCATATTCCCTCGAGGCATACAACCATGTTGTATCAAGAGGATAGGTAACAACTCGGTACCTAATTACACAGGAAAAGGGGATCCCATGTTATTCTTGCGTGCCATGGAAGAACAATGGATAGACCTATTGGAAAAAAGAAATATGCTTGCATATACACTACATGGGATAGCAGCACACTAGTGGGTGGTCCATAGGGATAATATTGTTGGATGGAATAAAATTAGGATTTCTCTTACTATTAGGTTCTGTTGTTGTAGACTCACAGCACCCCTGGATGTAGATCAGGCTTCTAGGGTGATCACTCTAGCATCCAGTGTGATTGTACAACATGGAAACCTCTCTCCAAGTGTGGGGACTTGTTAAACTGAGAGAGGAATCTCCAGATTAGAGGTTGCTTCCTCAAAATCCTCTAATTTAGATCTATATCTTGTAAAACTACAAAGGTTTGAAACCTAATCCTACTCTAAAATCCAAGGAGACAGAGATAGAAAGTGCAAAAAATGAAACTAAACTAACAGGTGATACACCAAAGGAGAAGTGGTGAACACTTCTTGTTCTACAGATAGACACAAATCATAAAAATGCAACATAAAACATCATGCACAAGCTGACAAGATGTAATCAGAGGTCTGAAATGAAACAAACAACACAAACAAACGACTGAAAACTGATCACAGGGCCTGTATTATCATTTCCACTGTCAAAATCCTTGTATTACAACATCAAAAAGGTAGAAAACCTATTACAATTTTAGAAGAGGTCTGATACTTGCAAAAATCACTTGTTACCAGTGAAAGAAGAAGCTTGCTATCCAAAGAAATGTTCCCCCCTTTAGAAATGAGCCAAATCTGGCTTTTACATTGCATGGGTCGAGCCCAGGGGACAGAAAACATACAAAACATGGGAGCCCATCCCTTCTTGACTGCAGGTGCATTAAAATGGCATGGGGGACCTTACAAACCCATACCCTATCATTTTTACCAGATTACAAGAGAATGCGACCCATTCTGCATTAAATCTGGTCGTTGGAATGTCACTTCTGGCCATGAACACGTGTCAGAACCATTTCTCGATTTTCTCCCTCTAAAATGCACTAAAACTCAAGATTAACCCCAGAATCACGTAGATAATTTCATAAGATTTCCGTTGATATAAAGAACGTGTAAATCCGAGCTCTGGATCGAAAGATATGTCGATCTAAAGATTTAGGGCAGAAAACAGGTGAAAACGGATTTTTAAATTTCTTCCCGCGCTCTGCCACCTGGATGACACGTGGCATGCATTGATTGGTCATGTGATTTTCTCTCCTTATCTGCTTCATTGGACACGTGTCCTATTTTTATTGGCTCGGGATTTTCCTTCAAAAATCACCCTTTGACCTTTGGACCTTTCTCCTCGTGACACGTGTCATGATCTTGTTGGTCCACGGGTCTGCCGGCTCTTTCGCGTCCACCGCGTCTTTTTGTCCCGGATGTCCCAGTGCTTCGCGGGACAGAATCCTCTAATCTGCCTAAAATGGGCTTCCTCATCCCTTTTCTGTTGGTGACACATGGCGTGATCTGATTGGCCCTCGGGTTTCTCAGCTATCTGCGTCCCGCACGTCCCTTTGTCCCACTTGTCCTTGTGCTGAAATTTCCCGTTTCAGCTGAACCAGCCAGTTCACGTCCTTCGCATCCTCGCTGCCTAGATGTCTAAACTGCTTACTATGAAATTTCTCCATTTCGGCCAATCTGAGCGGTTCGTGTCCTCAAGGCCCAAACGTCCCGAGTAGTTAGTCAATTTTCTTCTCCTTTCGCCGAACCGGCTTTCCGCGTCCCTCGTGTCCCGACAGCCCGATTGTCCCTGTGATAAAATTTCCCATTTCGGCCAAACTGGCCAGTTCACACCCTTCACGTACATTTTTTCCACTTTTCCCAGTGCTTCGCGGGCCACCTAGAGGCGTTTCAGTCGAACCGCGCCTTGGTGTCCCGAATGTCCCAACTGTTCCTAGGACAAGGACTTAGCCGATTTTCACAATTTTTTCTGGCCCAAGCTTATTTTCTGTAACTTTTTCACATTTTCTCAGAGCTTTCTCTTTTCAACCTAGACAGGAGAGTTAGAAAAATTTCTGAGGGGGCCCAAAACCATGATTTTCACCTTGAATCCATCCATTTGCTTGGGACTCGAGAATTCTGATGTATGTTATCAAATCAACCCTGGGGGTGGATTTGGATAACAATTTGGTGACTCAGCGGGGATACTTGCCTACTAGGTGAAAAGATACCAGTTTCCTAAAGCAGTCCATTGGGCATGGAGTCATCAAATATTCTATTTAGAACCTCGACTGACTCAGAATGTGCAAGGAGGAAGATGGAATGTCACCTGATGAAAGCAAAAGACTGCAAAACATCCCCATGAACAGCAAGCTGTGCTAAAGCACTTAGGGAAAACAAAACTAACCTACGGAAAAACAATGTGCACAAGCACTTAGAGGAAAGAAAATCTAATCTAATATTTACAGAGGTAGTGAACTTCCCTCTAGAAGCAACACTTGAGATAGATTCCATTGACTGGAATCTGCAGTTCTTCACCCTCCAGTGAGGCTAATTGGAAAGCATTGTTGTTCTTACACTTTGTGACCACGTATGGACCACTCCAAATGGCATCAAATTTTGAATTCCTTCCCGGTTTTTCTCTATCCACATCCTATTTCAACACTAGATCTCTAACTTGAAAAGATCTATCTTTGGCCTTCCTATCGAACGTCTTCTTGATCAAAGCTTGATCCTTTTCCATTGCTTGGGATGTCTGATTTCTGATCTCTTGTAGCTCCATCAACTCTGCATACCTCACCTCCATGGGCTCAAATTCAAGTAACTCCAGCTGCTTCATGAGTTCCAATGTTGGTAACTCAAGTGACATGGGCAAGATTGCCTCTCTTCCATAAACAAGCCTAAATGGAGAGTTACCTGTGGATCTTTTGGGAGTGATCCTATCAGCCCATAAGGCTGATTTCAGCTTGGTATGCCAAGACCTCTGATTCTCATCAAGAGTTCTCCTAATGATCCTCAACAAGTTCTTGTTTGTAGACTCAGCCTGGCCATTACCCTGAGGGTAATAGTTCGATGAAGTGCTTAGGTAAATACCGTTCTTGACAGCCCACTCAGTCACCTTGGATCCAATGAATGCCAATGCATTATCAGAGATTATTGTGGCAGGTACACCAAATCTGGTTGTTATCCCCTCATAAAAGTCTAAGATGCTAGAATCATTCGCCTCTTTAAGTGCTACTGCTTCTATCCATTTGGTGAAGTAGTCTATGGCTGTCAAAATCCATTTGTGCCCTTGGCTTGAATTGGGATTAATGACTCCAATGAAGTCCAAACCCCATTGCATGAATGGCTGGTCAACTGATATTGGATGTAATGGAAGGGCTGTAAGTCTCTCTTTTCCTGTGAAGAATGCACAATTCTTACACCTCTTGATCCATGCATAGCAATCACTGAAGATTTTAGGCCAATAATAACCAGCCTTCATGATTTTCAGAGCTGTCACTCTTGGTGCAAAATGGCCACCAGCTGGTCCATCATGAAACTCTTCCAACACCCTTTGAATCTGACCTGTGCTAATGCATCTCAACAGCACTCCATTTACATCTTTTTTGAACAAAACTCCATCAACGATGGCATACGGGACAGCCTACAATCTGAAGTGTCTCCTTTGGGTTTTGTTCATCTCTGGAGGGCATAGGCCTGTGCTTAGGAAGTCCATAATACCTTGGGTCCAGCAAGGATTCGGGGTAGCATTGTCTTCTTCATGTTTTCCACTTGGCTCATGACTGTCCTGGACTGTCAAAATAGCCTCTTCTTCATTACATACTTCTTTTTGTTTCCCCAAAACCAGCTGCTCACACAATCCTTTCCCTCTTATCAGCTTGGTGATCTTGATCTCAATGTCATACTCCATGACACGGGTGATCCAACCTACCATTTTTTCATTCAAATCCTTGTTGAGGAGGAAATCCTTAACCCCATCATGTGAGACCAGCAGTTGAGTCTTATTGTTTGAGACCAAATGCCTGAACTTCTTCAAGCTCCTGATGACAGCAAGGACATGCTTTTCGATGAAAGAATACTTTATTTCGTAATCTTCCAAGGTTTGGCTGAAGAATGCTATGGGCTGTTCTGAACCTTCTCTATTCAGCTGTGTTAAGATATCTGAGATTGTGTCTGATCCTCCAAATGCATACAACATGAAGTCCTTTGAAAAGTCTGGGTTGATAAGAGTTGGAGCTTGTGATATTGCATGCTTGATGCTTTCAAAACTCTCTTTGCCTTCTGCTGTCCATTTGAATGCTAGACTCTTCTTCAACATCATTGTTAGAGGCTTCACAAGAGTGGAAAAATTAGGCACAAATCTTCGGACAAAGTTTACCCTTCCTAAGAAGCTTTGAAGAGATTTCTTATGGTGTGGCGATGGGAGCGTTCGGATGGCTTCAACCCTTTCAGGATCAATTGTTAGCCCTTCCTTAGAGACAATGTGGCCCAGAAATTTGCCCTCGTGTGCCAAGAATATACACTTCTTTGGATTCAATGACACTCTGAACCTTCTACACCTCTGAAACACTTGTCTAAGGTGAAAGAGATGGTCTGCTACATTCTTTGAGAAGACAGTAATACCATCTAGGTATACCAGCACTATATTGTTGATTAAGCCTTTGAATGCCATATCCATAGCTCATTGAAATGTTGCTCCGGCATTTGATAGGCCATATGGCATCTTCTTGTAGGCATAGGTGCCCCATTTGGTGGTGAAAGCCATCTTGAATTGATCTTCTTCCTTCACCATTATCTGATTATAGCCTGAGTATCCATCAAGTAGTGAGAACCTTTCTGAACCAGCTACAACTTGCAATATTTGCTCCATTGAAGGAAGTGGGTAATGATCTTTGAGAGAGGCTCTGTTCAAGTCTCTGAAGTCAACACACAGTCTGATTTCTCCATTTCTTTTTCTCACTGGCACCAAGTTTGCAACCCAACTCGAGTGTTTGATGGGGAAGATGATACTAGCCTCAATAAGCTTGCTTAACTCTTTTCTCATGAGAGGTTCAATATGGGGATTCACTGGCCTTTGCTTTTGCCTAACGGGCTTGGATTTCGGATCCAGCTCAATAGTATGTTGTGCCAGCTTTGGGTTGAAACCTCTTAGATCTTTGTAAGTCTAAGCAAAGATATCTGGGAACTCTTGACAAAGCTAAACAAAGTCAGATTTCTCTTGTGAGGTACTTACTTTGCCAATCTGCAATTTTTTGCCTTCTTCCACTAAAATAGGCTCTGAATCTTCACCCTTCACTTGAATGTTTTCTTTCTCCTTCCGGAACTGATCATTTAGGTTGAAGATTGACTCCAAGGTTATGAGGCCTTTTGGTAATTTGTTAGTCCTCAGCTGCACCACTTGGTCACCATATTGTTGATGCAGCTTGTCTTGATTTCTAGCGGAGAACTCAACTTCTTCTTGTAGGAAATTAACAATTTTCTGATCATTCTCGAAGACTTGCCAACTTGTGTTGTTATCTGGAACAGCTAGTCTCACAACCAATTTGATATGAGGCTGAGATTTCTCACTTTTGATACTCTCTACAACATCAAACACAGCCCCAATTGTTGCAAGCCTGTCAGTAGCCTCATTCCTTTTTCTTGGGATGGAATTGATGCTAAAAGCTTCAAAATCTTCAATAAGATCCCATACCCAATTTTTGTAGCACTTAAGCAGATAATTTTTGGCAGCATTTTTTCCTTTGACTTGATTTACGACCAGCTCACTATCACCAAATACTTGTAAATTCCTGATGCCTTTCTTCATTGCTCAGTGCAGTCCATGAATTAAGGCTTCATACTCAGCTATGTTGTTTGAGCAAGAAAACTGGAAATGGAAGGCTGAGTAATATCTTATACCTTGCGGTGAAATGAGCATAGCTCCTCCTCCTACACCTTTTCTACTCCTTGACCCATCAAAGAAAAATTTCCATACTTCATTCTTGTCCTTATGATCTGGCTTGGTGATGTTGGGGAGAGGTTGATCCTCTTCATGTAAACAATAAACCCCTAGCTCAGATTCTTCTATTTCTTGATAAGGATCAAAGGCATGCACTTTGCTTGCCCATTCATCAAGAGTCAAATCTGGGATACTTCCAACCTTAGTGTCAGCTTCATCAGTGCTAGGGTGATCTTCTTGATCAAATGCTGAGCAATTGGTATTAATTTTACTTGGAGTGTAAGGCTCAATATGGAAGTTTGCAATAGGTTCGGATCTGATTGTGGCCTTAGTTCCATACCTTGTTCTGAGCAACATGTGTGACCAATCCACTGAAAGATAGCCTCCAATTTTAGCAGTGAAGTCTCTTGACAAGCACAATGCAAAGAGTGGTGGCAGGTCTATGACTGACACATCTTGTAACACTATTACGTTGGGACATGCGTACAGTGTGAGGCTCAAACCTTTGATTACTCCAACCATTGTCACTGTTGTCCCGTCTAATTGCACTACACCCTTGGAGATGACTTCATATTGAAGCCCTAGTTGATCAGCTATTTGCTTGGGCATTACTGAACTACTTGCCCCAGAGTCAATCATGCAATTATGTACCAACTTATCTCCTATGATCAATGAAACATAAAATGGAGGGGGCTTCAACATTTTACCTTGTTGTCCTCCATGGTTTCCTTTAGGCTGGGTAGCATTTGTGAGTACCTTCTCTTGCATTTGGACCTGTTGGTTTGAAGTTGACCAGTCCTTCATGGTAGCTTGTAGCAAATCTCTCTATCCTGGGATGGATAGGGATTCCCACATTGATATATTGATGTTAGTCTTCTTCATATGTTCAATGATACTGAACGGGGATGAAGTATCCTTTTGTTGTCCCTTGGTTTGCACATTTACTCCTTGCACATGGGCAGCAACAGTTGGCATTTGAGTTGGCCTAGGGGCTGTTCTTGGCTGCCCTTGTGCATTTGAAACTGGACTTTGCTTGCCAATCATTTGTGGAGCCATGGAAGGTTGTGGATTGGTTGGAGCTAGTGGCTGCTCTTCACCCAAATTTCTCCTCCTTGACCTTGTGTTAGCTGCAACACCTTGAGAAGCTGCTTGATTCATGCCACAAAAATCTTCTGCTTGCCAGTTCACCAATGTGGTGTCATTTGGGGCTGATTGCTGTTGGAATGTTTCTTGTTGTTGGCTATTTCCTTGGTTACCCTCACCCTCCACACCAGTAGTTATCACCATCAATGCTTGATTGAGAGCACCATTGAAGCACATGGATTGGTTATGAGGCTCATTGCATGGAAAACACCAATCATATTCCTGAGCAATGTTGTTTTGTGTTGGCACTAATGCCTTAGAGGCAGATATGGCATTTGGGTTATAGGGCTGGAATGGTCTATTGGCAGGGGGCCTTGTTTGATTCACATTTGCAGCTGGATTAGGTGGTCTTTGTGGTTGGTATGGCTGCCTATTAGGCTGAGCTTGGGGTTGATAAGAAGGTCTGAAACCTTGGGCTTGTTGTCTCTTGAGAGTAACCAACTCATTGCCTAGGTTTTGCAACTATTTCATGACCTCTTGGAGTTCATTTGAAGCACTAGAGGATGAAGTAGAAGTTTCACTTGAACTTTGATTTCTAGGGGTAGGAACAGGAGCCAAAGTGGGTGTTTGACTAGTGCTTGGATTTTCTAAGTTTGGATACAAGGGCATGGGAGGCCTAGGAGCCAATTTACTAGCTTGAATAAGATAGTTTTCGGCTCTAATGGCAATGCTATAAGTAGCAAGTAAGGTTGTGCCTCCCATAGATTGAATTAACATAGAAATATCAGAATTCAAAGCTTTAAGGTAATATAGAAAAAGCACCTTCTGCTGTTGGCCTGACTGCCACTGGAATCCTATCCCAAGACCTTTGAAATCTGAAGTTGAAGTCAGTCAGCTGCTCGTTGGAGGCTCTCTTGATAGTTGTCAGCTGCTCCAAAAGAGACAAGTTGTCTCCCTTCTCTCCAAATTGCTCGTGAAGTGCAATACACAGTTGATTCCAGTTTGTGATAGAACCAACTCCAAGGCTCCTGAACCATTGTAATGCTTTACCCTTGAAGGAAGATGCCAGTAACTTGACAACCACTTGCATTTCATTGATTTCATGGATTGCACAAAGGTTAGCAATATTTTTAACATGATCACCTGGAGTAGACTGATTTTCTCCAGTGAAGTAGGGAATGTTCTTCAAGGCTGCAATAGGAACTGCATGTTGTGCATTGAGAGCAAGTGGGCTGCTGCCTGTGAAGTTGACGTAGGGGTTTTTTTGAGCCATTCTAATTGGTCTTAAAGCCCTTGTATACTGAATGAAAGGCTTGTCAGGTGGAGGAGTTGAGAGAGTTCTGTTTGGTGGAGATGGAGACCTCTGAATCCTTCTTCCTCTTTGCCTTCTTCTTGGAGATAATTGCAGGTACTCAAACAGCACTTCTTCTCTAACTCTTGACCTTGTGGTGATTCTTCTCATGAGTTTTCAAGCCTGCACTGCTGAAACCAGTTGATTCTTTCCCTGGGAGTCGCCAGATATGCAAATAATAGCTCTTATAAGCAAGAAAACTACACCAGATGCATATCAACTTTGCTACAATAAAAATGAGACCTCTGGTCCCACCAGGCATGCCAAAACTGTTGTTGCAAACTCACAGCACCCCTGGATGCAGATTATAGGCTTCTAGGGTGATCACTCTAGCATCCAGTGTGATTGCACAACATGGAAACCTCTCTCCAAGTGTGGGGACTTGTGAAACTGAGAGAGGAATCTCCAGATTAGAGGCTGGTTCCTCAAAATCCTTTGATTTAGATCTATATCTTGCAAAACTACAGAGTTTTGAAACCTAATCCTACTCTAAAATCCAAGGAGACAGAGATAGAAAGTGCAAAAAATGAAACTAAACTAACATGTGATACACCAAAGGAGGAGTGGTGAACACTTCTTGTTCTGCAGATAGACACAGATCATAAAAATACAACATAAAACATCATGCACAAGCTGACAAGATGTAATCAGAGGTCTGAAATGAAACAAACAACACAAACAGAGGAATGAAAACTGATCACAGGGCCTGTATTGTCATTTCCACTATCAAAATCCTTGTATTACAACATCAAAAAGGTAGAAAACCTGTTACAATTTTAGAAGAGGTCTGATACTTGCAAAAATCACTTGTTACCAGTGAAAGAAGAAGCTTGCTATCCAAAGAAATGTTCCCCCCTTTAGAAATGAGCCAAATCTGGCTTTTACATTGCATGGGTCGAGCCCAAGGGACAGAAAATGTACAAAACATGGGAGCCCATCCCTTCTTGACTGCAGGTGAATTAAAATGGCATGGGGGACCTTACAAACCCATACCCTGTCATTTTGACCAGATTACAGGAGAATGCGACCCATTCTGCATTAAATCTGGTCGCTGGAATGTCACTTCTGGCCATGAACACGTGTCAGATCTATTTCTTGATTTTATCCCTCTAGACTACACTAAAACTCGAGATTAACCCTAGAATCATGTAGATAATTTCATAAGCTTTCTGTTGATATAAAGAACGTGCAAATCCGAGCTCTAGATCGAAAGATATGTCGATCTGAAGATTTAGGGCACAAAACAGGCAAAAACGGATTTTTAAATTTCTTCCCACGCTCTGCCACCTGGATGACACGTGGCATGCATTGATTGGTCACGTGATTCTCTCTCCTTCTCTACTTCATTGGACACATGTCCTCTTTTTATTGGCTCGGGATTTTCCTTCAAAAATTTCCCTTTGACCTTTGGACCTTTCTCCTTGTGACACGTGTCATGATCTGGTTGGTCCGTGGGTCTGCCGACTCTTTCGCGTCCACCGCATCTTTTTGTCTTGGATGTCCCAGTGCTTTGCGGGATAGAATCCTCTGATCCACCCAAAATGGGCTTCCTCATCCCTTTTCTACCGGTGACACGTGGCGTGATCTGATTGGCCCTCAGGTTTCTCGGCTATCCGCGTCCCGCGCGTCCCTTTATCCCACTTGTCCTTGTGCTGAAGTTTCCCGTTTTGGCCAAACCGGCCAGTTCATATCCTTCGCGTCCTCATGGCCCAGGTATCCTGACTACTTAGTATGAAAGTTCTACATTTCGGCCGATCCGGGTGGTTTGTGTCCTCAAGGCCCAAATGTCCCGAGCAGTTAGTCGATTTTCTTCTCCTTCGGCCGAACCGGCTTTTCACGTCTCGACAGCCCGATTGTCCCTGTGATAAAATTTCCCATTTCAGCTGAACCGGCTGGTTTGCGCCCTTCATGTACATTTTTTCCACTTGTCCCAATGCTTCACGGGCTGCCTGGAGGCGTTTCGGCCGAACCGCGCCTTGGTGTCCCGAATGTCCCAACTGTTCCTAGGACAAGGACTTAGCCGATTTTCACAATTTTTTCTGGCCCAAGCTTATTTTCTGCAACTTTTTCACATTTTCTCAGATCTTTCTCTTTTCAACCTGGACAAGAGAGAAAATATTCTGAGGGGGCCCAAAAACATGATTTTCACCTTGAATCCATCCATTTGCCTAGGACTCAAGAATTCTGATGTATGTTATCAAATCAACCCTGGGGGTGGATTTGGATAACAGGTTGTTTAAGAGCAATGCACCTACTCTAATTGTATTTATCAAGGTAATCAAACTACTCAACATCAAATCCAGTAGTGTGTGAGACTCTGGATAGCAAGATAGGAAGCTTTACCACCTTCTCTTTGGGTGCACAAGTTTTATTCCACTTTACAAGGTTGTGCATGTGCTTGGTATGTATATGTAGATATCCATAGAGAGACTGGAAATTGGTAGGATTTAACTGAAGGAATGACCCATACGTTTGAATTCTTTTCTACAAATTGTACAGTGGAAGAAGCATTGAAATTCATAAAGCGCTTAACTATGGGGGATAGCACCAAGGCTGAAGAACTCTTTCAGGAGTTAATAGATAAGGAAGACTCAGGAGCACGTTTTAATGAAGAACTAGAGGTGGATGCAACATTACTTTAATGCACTTTCCTTGAGAAGGAGAAAGGAAAAATGATCTACTTAGTGGATGACAAAGAAGTAGAAAATATGGATGTAATTCATTCACCGGGTAAGTGTGAGGTACTAGATAGCATAGATAGGACCACACTTGCCTATCATGAACCTATGAAGACAAAGTGGGTGAATATTGGAATGGATACTGAGCCTAAAGAATCCATAATTGGAGACTATTGGTCAGACTCTAAATTGGAAAAAATCATAGAGTTATTAAGGGATTACCAAGACTTATTTCCTAGGGGTAACATGAACTTAAAGGCATAGCATGAATCGTTAGGGGAGATGAAGATAAAAATTAAAGAGGGTGCCCACCCAGTTAGAAAGAGACCCTACAGGATGAACCCAGAGTTGCATGAAAAGGTAAACAAAGAAATTTAAAAAATGTGAAAGTTTGGGATTATCAGACCCCTTGATGAGTCAAAATGTGTTAGTCCAATGGTGATCAGTATCAAGAAATATGGACGGATTATGATTTGTGTGGATTATTGGGAGTTAAATGTTGCATGTGTAACTGATCCATTTCCTATGCCATTCACTGAGGAAATATTAGAAGGATCTGCAGGGAGTGAAGTCTATTCATTTACAAATGGGTTCTTTGGGTATCATTAGGTTTGGATTACCCAGGAGGATTAGGATATGACTACATTTACTACTGAATGGGGTAGCTTCACCCATACTGTAATGCCTTTTGGTCTGAAAAATGTGCCTGATATATTTTTGCACATAGTTGTCTAAGCATTCAAGGAATTTATTCACAACTTATTACAGGTATATTTAGATGATTGGACTGTGTATGGATTGGTTAAGGATCACAGTGACAATCTATGCTTAATGTTTGAGTGGTGTAGATAGTTGTCTATCTCTTTAAATATCAAGAAGTGCATATTTGCTACACCATTTGGGATACTCTTAGGACACATAATCTGTAAGGAAGTTTTGTTGATTGATCTAGCCAAAGTTGCAGTTATTATAGGTATAAGAGAGGCTACCAGTCAAAGTGAGGTGCATGGATTTATGGATCATACAAGATATTACAAAAATTTAATCAAATGGTATGCCAAAGTTTCCACTTAATCACTGAAAGGGAGAGGTATGATCTATTGGGGAGAACCACAGCAGTGCACATTCAAGACATTAAAGGAGAAACTTACTACCATGCCTATTCTACATTTCCCTTTGCGGGATAAATCATTTCATGTACATGTTGATGCCTCTAGCATGGCCATTGGCGCGGTGTTATCTCAACCTGGAGAAGGTATTGTAGATCATCCTATCTATTTTGCTAGTAAAAATTTGACTCTTGCAAAGAAGAATTAGACAAATATAGAGCACGAAGCTTTGTCAATGATATATGCGCTACATAAATTCTGCCAGTACCTACTAGCTACACCAGTTGTATTTTATACAGATCACATGGCATTGAAGTATTTGGTAAATAAAATTTTTCTAGAAGGGTGCATATGTCGATGGATGTTCTTATTTCAGGAATTCAAATTCACATTTGTGGTAAAACCAGGGAAAATTAATTATGGACCAGACCATCTATCAAGAATACAATCATGAGAAGAAGAACAAGTGATTGAAGATACCATGCCCAATGCACATTTATATAGGTTACAACGCGCACCATCAGAACTAGATAACATTGATGTCTTTCTACGAACTGGTGTGGCACCAGAAGGAATAAATGCCTTAGAAAGGAAACAACTTGCTATACGCGCGACACCTTTCATGTTGATTAGCGATGACCTGTACAAGTTAGGCAAAGATGAGGTATTACGCCATTGTGTATTGGAGCATAAGCTCATGGATATTATGGAAGAGGCTCATGGTGGTATTGTAGGTGGCCACTATGTAGGTGACGTCACTACGCGTAAGATCCTACTCACTAAATTATGGTGGGAGACCTTGTATAAAGATTGTAAGGAATTTTGTAAGGCATGTGATCATTTTCAACATCTTGGAAAACTAGCTCAACAAGATGAAATTCCTCTGAGACCTATTACTAGCACAGACCATTTGAGAAATGGGCTATAGATTTTGTGGGTCTTATTTCACCAGTTTCACATAGAACTAGATCGTGCTACATCATAACATGCACATATTATATGACAAGGTGGGAAAAAGTAGCACCTATAAAGGACTATACCATGGCTACAGCAGCCAAGTTTCTATGGGAAAATATTATTGCAAGATATGGATGTCCTTTAAGTTTGACTAGTGATAGGGGTACACATTTTCTTAATGAGACAATCAGAATTCTATTGGATGAATTCGTGATTGCACACCATAAGACTACATCTTATCATCCTTAGGAAAATGGAACTGCTGAGGCTTTCAACAAAATTTTGAGCCAGACATTGAAAAAAATTTGTGATGTTGGAAGAAAGGATTGGGATGATGAGGCATCTGCAATGCTTTAGACGTATCAGAAAACATATGAAAGATTGAACAAAGCCACACCATTTCAGTTAGTGTTTGGCATAGAACTCATTCTTCCTATGGAATTTATGTTACCTTCTTTGCATATTGTGTGCACTAGAGGTCTTATTAATGAGCAAGCGTTAGAAGAGAAGATTGAAAAATTAATCAAGTTGGATGAGTGACGAGCCATAGCACATTGGAGTCAGAAGCAAGAAAAGGCTAGGAAGAAAGCATGGCATGACAAGCACATCAAGGATAAAAAGCTTGAGATAGGATATATGGTACTCCTTTATGATTCTAAGTTTTTGTGCCATCTAGGAAAGCTCAAGGTACATTGGTTGGGGCCATATGTTATCACTCACATACTTAAAACTAGTGCTTGTTAGTTAGAGGCCCTTGATGGAATACAGTTACCCGGTTACTTAAATAAGAGTAGGCTAAAGCCCTACAATAAATAAGTCTTCTTGGTGTTTGTAATAAGGTAGTATTTCCATTTAGATTAGGTTTTCAATTTTGTATTCCCTTCATGTGTTTCATTCTTTGTCACTATGCTTTGTCAATTTAGTTGGTGTGTTTGTGTAATAAGCACATTTTTACGTGTGAAGCTAATTACAATCTGAAGTATGTTTATGCATAGAGGACTACACATTCTTTTAGTCTGGGGTGGTTGTTGATATCCAAGTACATGACTGCTAGAATTGAAAGGTGAAAAGAATAAAATGCTATGGGTGCCATTCGAGTGTTATTCAAGTTAAAATATTGCTTCTAAAAAGTGACCAAAGATGGAGATGGATGAAGGGACAATATAACATGAGGTAAGCAAAGGCTAGAACAACTACCAGTGGAAGGTGTAGTGAAAAGGTACTTAGGTGCAAGGAAGTGCATTGAAGAGAAGTCTGTGACCAAAGGGTAAGATGGCACACTAGAAGGTTATAGTTGGGGCGCGAAGATGTACCGCATGGAGAGAAAAAAGGTTTTCAATTAATGAGAGGACATTTGGTAGGTGAAAGAGAAATAAATGAACTAACTTTTTGAAATTCCATATAAGGATGAAATGCAAGTTCATTTTTACCGTTGCGATTAAGAGTATTTGAAAAAGAGCAAAGTGTGAAGATCTGAAGTGATTAAATTCAGGTGCAAAAGGTGTGTAGTCAGTCATGACAAAGAGATCTATACGTAGAAAGAGATTGCGTCCATGGTGGTGTAGGTTTTGAGTGAAGCAAGGTGAGAGAGAGGAGTGAGGGCACGTGATTTCACCTAGGGCATGTTGAATCGAGCTAGGGTTTGATTCACACATTGTAGAATTCAAGAAGTGAGTATTTACAAAGGATTAAAAGGAAGAAATGGAACCCAAGAAAGTAGTTGTAGCATGGGTAAAGGGAAAGAATAAGATGGTCATGGAGGAAGAAGAAATGGCCCCTGAAAGCAATTTTTATGAAATGCAATATCTAGAGGGGGTCATCATAGGCAAGGATTGGGATTCTCACATAAGGAGAAGAAAGGTGAGTGATTACAACCACCGTACCATAGAGAATAAGAAGGAAATTGATGCCTTGTTGAACACAAAGATCAATAAACACACGATGGAAGACATGTCAGTGTACAACAATGTTGACAAGAAGCTCTTGAAAAATATTAGAGTTTACCAGCTATATGAGATCCCTTACTTTGGGAAATATGAGCCCTTGTACTAGTGGCTCATGAGAAGAGTGCATGAATATTTTTCTACTTTACAAGACGTAGAGTCAGAATTTCAACAACGCTAATCTCCATGGTAACCAGATTGAAGGGCATAGGAGAAGATTTGAAGGATGATTTAACAGACAAGGCCATAATCTTGGAGACTAGAAAGGAGCTAGGGTACACAAAGGGTCCGCATGGCATGGACATAGATAAACTAAAGAAGTATCCAATTTTGAAAGCCTCCACACATCTTGTTACGAAGCTAAATCACCAAGAAAGGTGGTCACAAATGAACACAATGTGGCTATATGTTGCGAAGAATATTTCTAAAGGGGTAGTATACAACCTTTCGAAGCACATTGCAGAAAATATCATCGAAGAAGCATGCACATGAGGAAATATCATATTTGGAGTTGTTCTATTGTCACTAGTATTCATGGAGATCGGAGTACCTGATGGACCAAAAGAGAAGATATGGGAGTATCCCATGGAGCGTAAGTCAGTGGCGGAGCAGTTCAGAAAATACCTATGTGAAGGATCCATGACATAACTAGTCAAGAAAAGGGTTAAGAAGTGGTATGATAGGCTCCGTGCGGCCTTTGAAGAAGAATGGTGCATCCCAAAGGAATTACCTTTGGTGGTTGGAAAGGTAGTTTAGTTTGTTGTATACCAACACTTTTTCATAGCGCGGTTCGCCACGAGGGATGGAGCATGGATCCCTTGGTGTAAGTTACCATATGCCTTTATAGCAAGGTACTTCTAGGCATCATTACATAGGTTCTCAGATGCGTGATGCCTAATATTCAATGTGTACAAGGTATATTGTGACTACTACATGCTAAGGAAGAAATATGTGTATGCAGGATGGGGTGCATATATTGAAAGGATAATTTTATATGTATTGGACATTAAACTAGTAAGTTTGGTTGTGGGATATGTTGGAGCAGTAGTGGTGTACCTTCAACTAAATCCCAAGATGGAGAATAATAAGTACGTGGAGAATGATTTCGTGCTCCCAGGGCCACCAAAGGGTAAGCATACAATGGAAAACATTCCAACACCCAAGCCCACAAAAACTATTCAAGTCGACGATGAAGAGGATGAGCAAGAGGATAGTGGTGGTTTGGAACATAAAGGTAGAAGACATCCTATGCATAAGGATGAAGCTAAGTGTGTAATTAAACCATCTAGGCCACAAGAGGAGGATGAAGAGGACATAGGTGTGTACCAAGGAGAGCACTAATTCAAGATAGTATTCAAGAGGACATGGACACAAGGTGTTACTCCACAAAAAGTGGGTAGATCACCTTGACTCTCTCCACAGAAGGAGACAACCAAAAAAAGGAGAAGAAAACTAAAATTGAATGAAGAAGCAAAAGATTCAAAGGAAAGCACACCTAATTCTCCTACACCTCTAGAGAATGTAGAGGGACAACAAGATGAAGAAATAAAGAAAGGAGAAGAGGAAGAAAAGGGAAAAGATGAGACAGCTACTGAGACTACTCAGGACATGAAAACATAAGTCCCAAATCTGGAAGCTCAAGTTCCTAAGTAGCCTAGGTCAAAAAGAACAAGTGGGAGCACATTTCACTAACCATGGGTTATGCCAAGGATGCAGGTAAAATTTTTTGTGCCCACGTCCAAAGCACAATGAAAAAAATGATTTATATGGCTAGGAGTTAATGGATGAGGATATGGCAACAGTGCGCACAAGAAAACAATTATCATGGTCGATGCACATGCACATGGATGAACCGGATTTCGATGTGTGTGAAGAGTCATGCGTGTCAAGGAGGTTGATATAGACACCTCAAGCTAGACACATAACAATAAATCCTACTATTATGATAGATGAATAGGTGAGTAATGCATTGGTACGAGTCTCAACCGAGGTGGCAAGGAGGAATATGGAAAAAGCTACCACAATTAAGGCACTAAGGGGAGAAATCAAAACTAGGGATGAGGAGATAACACACCTAACATAGGAAAGAGACTTAGTGCAGAAGAAAAACATTGTATTTATCAGTCTTGGAGAGGAAATTGGTGATAATGTTATGAAGGCTAGGCCACACCTAGAGCCAAAGGTACCAAAGATGTTACCTTTGGCAATACACTATGTAAGTACAGTGGTGGAATTAGTACTTTAAGATGAACCTCTATGCATGCTAGTGCCCATAGATCTAGCACAAGATGCAGAGCAAGAAAAGGATTCAATAATGTGGAAGATTTCATCATATGAAGGATTGTTGTAAGTGCTACAGAAAGAACTGAAGAAGGAAGACCAAGCCTCGAACATCTGTACAGCTCTAGAGGCGCTCATCAACATAAAAACTCTGGAGGAGAACAATGAATTCCACAAGATGATGAAGGATGACACATTGGTCCACATAGAAAGATTAGCATTGGTTAAAAATAAGTTCGAGGCCCTGATAACAGCCTAAGAACCACACAAAAATTGTCTAGAGGAGCTTGGGAAACTCATTGCACAAAACATGAATTTGCTATAGGGAAGGATGAATGCAATGTCCAGCATTGTGTTGATCATGCAGAATGAAAAGGGAGAAATTACAAAGGATGAACTGGATTCCATTGTTGTGTACATTCCATAAAAAGCAAAGGAAGCACTCATTGAGTGGTAGACCTTGGAGGATGAGATTAAGGAGGGATATCCTGAATTAATTTGTCAGGTTGCAGAAGAAGAGACTGTAGAGTAAAAACATTATTTCATTCATCCAAATTATTTTTATTCTTCTATTCTTTTATTTGTTTTGAAGACAACCATTACTAGGGTGGCAATACAGCTTGTGTGGGGTAATGTTGATCAGTCAGACACTAGCACTTAGTAAATAAAATATAGAAGGTTCATGTGGGAGAACAGAGCACATTTAAAGGCATGGAGGTATCAGAAAGGCTCGTGCACGAAGAACATAAAAAGCTTCAGGACTTAGCCATTTTCATGACAAGGATCTATTTTTTGATATAGCATGCAAAGCACTCAAACTGATTGGAGACTTGCGCGTAATGCATTGACTATTTTTGGAGGATTAGCTATGAAGTGCTTTGCATGGACACATGACAGAAATAGATCTAATAGTCTTAGTTAACTAACAGTAGTCTATTTTTAGTGCACTTGCATGTGTGGCTATTATTGTAAACAGTGCATGGCTATTAATAGCATGCAACCTATTTTGGGATTAGATAAGTGGTGAAGGGAAAGTCCCCACCCTTATAAATATGTAGAAAACTGTTTAGTATAAATATATATATATATATATATATATATATATATATAGACACACACACACACACATAGAGATAGAGACAAACATGATATTTATATGCATATATATAGCTAGAGAAAGATAGGTGTGTATACATAGAGAGATTATGTTGCTAAATCAGTTACACATACTACTGTTATTGTAATGAAGCTTCTATATACTTATTGCATTTAATATAATGGGGGATATTGGCTAAATCTAAGTGTTAGTTCTGCGTATATATGAATCTAGCATGTTCTTGATCTTATCATGGTTAATACTTAATTTTGTTCTTCCCTAAGTATAAATATGGTATTATTTGTAGAATGATGTGTTAGTAATGGAACTGCATGTATTAAGTCTTCATCATGCTAACATTTTGCAATAGCAACCCTAAAGAGGGACTTGGTACCTTTTCACGCTTCAGGTGAGCACTTACTCTAGGCTGAGTGATGTGCTAGCGCATCTAGGGTCTTATTGGTTTGTGTTATTGAATTCTAGGGTACTGTCTATAAAAATATATGGTTCTCTAGTAAAATGACATGATTTCTCATTTTAATAATGATAGAGAAACGTATCATACTTTTGGAATTTGAAATTTGGTCAAGAATTATCATTTTTTGGTCGATTTAAAGTTTGTATTTAGTTAATCTAAGCCAGATTTTATCGAAAAAAGTTGCATTTCATTTATTATTAGGAGTAAGGGTTAACAACATGTTTTATATTTAGATTAATCAATAAACATTAATGCATAAATAAAAATATAGCTCTAAAAAAATTCAAGATATATTGATAGATGTAATTTCTTAAAACACAAGAGTGCACTTAGTTGATAATAGAGATAGATATGTGACCTAGGTAGTTTTGTAAACTGGAAATGACCTATATGTCATTTATTTTGAGAGATGTGGTTGTAAACTAAGAAAATATGGAATCATATGACTTGTCCTGAAGCATGGTATTTTCTATCCATGTATTGTTTTATTTTGAACATGTATACACTAGCTCTATATAATTTTTTTGTGCAGCTACTACACTCTATGATGACCTTTACTCTAAAACACTAGGTGTCACACATTTACAAAACCCTCTATATGATGTAAAACACCCTCAAACCCTAACCTTTTGTGGGGGACCCATGTAAAAATTCTATTGTTTTGGTTGGCGCACCCTTACACTACCTACATTAGCACTACTCCAAAGTGTGTTCGAACCACACCTAGTTCTCCACTTAGCACCTGATATCTATATGGATGAAAATACTTTGGTAACTCAATCACTTGATAATGAGAAAAATGGCTTCACACATTTTAATCTTTGTTTGAACTATCTTTAAAGGTGTTTAGAATGGGAAGCTAGACTATCGAACCTAGTTAGAAGTGATTCAAACTTGTGTGTATGTTTTTATTAGGTTATGCTACTACTTTGAGAGAATTCAGGAGAGATGGGAATTCTTCATAAATTTATTTTGTAATGAATTCTCTTAAAAGCGCTATATGATTTCTAGGTGAGGTAAATAGGTGAGTTAGACTTACTTTTACAAAATTTTATAGATTTAATTTTCCATTCAAGATAACCTATGGGATATGAATTGACCTATAAAAAATATCAAAATGTAAAAGTGACTATTGGGTGGCTAGAGGCTAGACCATATGGGCCTAGACCAAAATGTGGTATGGTGGTCTCAGCCAAATATTTCTAGATATGTATTTCAAAGGACTTACAAGATTTGGGATGAGATGTGCAAGTAGTTTTATAAGCAACTAATAAGTGTGAATAGATAATCAAGTCAATAAATAGAGATAAAGATAAGTCACTTAGTGTTGGAATGTGCACATAAGTCATGTTTTAGGTACAAATCCAAAGTTGTCATTATCAAATGATGAATTTCCAAAGTTATGTGTTTACAATGTTTTTATATACTTGATTATAGTGGTTATATTTTGTGTCATGATTAACATAATGCATCTCATATACTTTTGTTACATCATTAATATCATGTACTCCATTAGTGAAACATATTACATATATCAAATTGGAATACATTTGGGTCCTCTTCACATGTGTGCATGATATTACACATTGGTATCTTCTTCTACATGACATGGTACAACTCATTCTTATTTTGAGATGGATGATCTGTAGTTTATTTTCCTTGCATCAAAAGAGGTGAGCTTCAATGGGATTATCAATTTTTTTGGAAAAATTATAAAATAGAGAACAAAATACATGAAACAAGTTATAGATCAAAATATAGGGATATACACATAGTTTTCCAAGATGGAAAAAAATGTCAAATTTAGACATGATCACTCAATTTATCTTGTCCTCTATTGGTTGATGTTGTGTAAGGGTATTTTGGACAGTCAATTTCAAAATTATTCAAAAATAGTATAAAGTTACAATGTTCAAGTAGTGAAGCATATATAGTGTTACATAATTCAATGTAGTACACAAATTTTTTCTACAAATGCATGGGGTGTGATACAAATTCAATGGTTCAATTTTTAATTGCATATGCAAAGTGAAAATATTCTATAGCATATTTTTGTTTGCAAGTTTCAATATTTTCAAGTATGAGAGCAATAATTTATTTGGTTCCCTTTTGAGAATTATCAACTATGAGAGTATGAGGGCATGAGTTTGTGTAATTCCCTTCCAATAATGTGAACTTAGAGCCTAGATACATTTACAAAAATTTGGTTCAAATAAAAAATGGGTAGTGTACGTTGGGTCAAATGATATCCATCAACATTAGCATCATTCTTGGTAGACCCTTTATGGTCCCACCATTTGAGTAGTGTACTACATAAAAATCATGAGTTTTGGTACTCATGTGTCCCCAACCTCGTTAACTAAATTAACTAGATTTGTGTTACAAAAAATTGGTATTTAATCAACTCCAATTCTCCATATTGTTTGACAAGAATCCTTTCTCTAGGTTCCCAAACTAGGGTCACAATATTCTCCAAAATTATTCACAAATAAGCCTCAATATTTATAGGGAATAGTTGGTTTTTCCACATGTGAGTGTAATCCTTGTTCTCTTTATTTTATTAATTTTAATTTCAAGTTTAAGAGTTTAAGTTTTAATTTTCATAATATGGAGATTGACTATATTTTGGTTTTACAAGTTGTATATTCATATTATTAATTAAACAATCAATATGCAAATCATAATATAGATCCATGCAATAAATGATATAAGTGATAAGATATGATTTCTTAAATGACAAGAAGGGAGTGTACTTAGTTGATAATGGGGTACAAAAGGTAATATTGTGCAAAGTGGTTCTGTAGACTGATTCATTTTGGAAACCAGAGCTGGAAAATGTAAGTAGAAAAGACTGTACAAGCTAGGATGACAATGGATTGGTCCTCTCATGTATGGTTCTAAACCACTAAGTGCTAAGGTTTTGTAAATTATTGTGCTTTCCTATGGTCTATAAATATGCTTCAATGTTGAGGATTAGGATTTGGAAAAATGTGACATTCTATTTAATGAATTATAATAAGTAGCATACCATAATATCTTTAAAAAACTTCATAAAACCATTAGATAACAAAAGGATAATTTTTTGTGTGGTGAGGTTAGACTAACCCTAGTGGTCAACCCCAACTAAACTAGGATAAGTGTTACACTACATCCCGTTGAGCGGGACAAAACATTATGTATTTCTCCTAGTGTTGGTACAAGTTTTAACGCAAATCTAAGACAACCACATAATGTTCCCTTAAGTATATTGACTTAAAGATAACAACTGTAGATATAGATAGACTAGTATGTACCCTTTATGATTGTGTATATAGTGCTAGTGTATGCAAATCTATAAGGATGATCTTGACTCTTTATAGTTTTGGCAATGTAAAACCTTGGCTTGACCTTGACTATGGCTTGGTTTTTGTATGGGGAATCTAGAATCTTTAACCTATTTGAGTGCTTCAAACATTATGTATGGGGTGATTTCAAGGATGTGGTGCTAATGTAAATAGAGATAAGAGAATTTTAGAGTTCTTTGGAATTGGATTTTTAAGAGTGTCTCTTCAAACTACTAAGTTAGTTCAAATGGAGAATTATATTTTCTCATATAGATATCTATGATTACTAACTTACACAAAAAGTGGCCTACAGGATAGGAAATGACTCAAAAAAGATATCAAATCAATATAGTACCATTAGATGTGAAAGGAATAGATTGTATGGGTCATCCCAAGTCGTAGTATGGCTCAACCTAGGCCCATATGATTCTGGATAAGATTCCACACAATTAATCTAGAGTTTTGGGTGAGATGTCTAGGATTTTTCTCTGCTTTGAATTTATGAAACTAGGTATATTTATGACTATGAAAAGTGTGCAATAAAGAAAATAATACAATGGGAACATGAATAAAACATGTAGGCTTACGATATGTGTACAATTTATAGTGTATGGATGGATTCAAATTTTTTTTTTCAAAATTATGTGTCTACATTTTTCAGCCATTTAAATATGAATGCAGTTGCATGCTTAAAGCAAAATTACCTAAGTGTGGAAGCACACTTTCTATTTGTCAGATTCTATTTGGGCTCATGCATTGATGTTGACACACTTTATGATGAAACCTATAGCATAGTGTGTATTCAATGTCAAAAAACAAAAATCAACTTTAACTCAATTTAGAAACATGTATTTGTGATTTGAATAATTGTAATTTGTAACTAATAAGAAGTGAAAGAAGGAAAAAACATATAAGTAACAAACCTACTAGTTCTATCATAGGATAAGCTCATAAATGTCATGTTCTTGGATATTTTTTATTTTTTAATTGTTACAAAAGGATTGGTGGTGATTATTCCCCATTAGTTCCAAGGATATGTTGGAGTTTCATAACGGATTCAAGTGCTGATAAAATCAATGCCTAAAGAAGGTACCAAGGACTTATTCACAAGAACCTAAAATATGTAAGAGTGTCATAGATATTTCTAGTTTCTCCTCTTTTTCCAACAAGAGAATGATATTGAAGGCTACTATATGGTTTTCTATCCACCCTAATTTTCTTCAACTCTCATTCCCACCAATCACACCGCTACAGGTGGATTTAGGCCCAAGTATAAATTAACACCAAGTCAAAAGGGAATGACTAGTTCATTCCCCCACTAGGTATTGCTTGATGTGAGTATCATATTCACATAATTTTGGGTGTAATGAATGATAACAGGAAGTCCCATTCCCCCATACCATATGAGTGTAGAAGTGTGTAACTATGTAGTGTCAAATAGGAATTGAAGTCTCTCGTAACCCATCCAAAGTGTAGTAATTATATTGTGGACTAAGGATAAGAATTATAAATCTATACCAAAATGGATGTAATTGATCTATAATATCTGATAATTTTTCTACTAAAAGGTTTCTACTAGGTGTATAAATTAAAATTTGGTAACTTTTCCTTTTTTAATTACAAGTTTGGTATGCTCCCTTGTTAAGGAAAATGTTCGCATTCAAACGATCAGTATATATATCTAGCTCTTTCACTAATTGTTTATTTTTACACTATATTTTATTGTAGATTCGAGAAATATTATTAAATCAAAGAAGTAAATTATACATGTCATTCATGACACAACTTTTTATTTTACACCACATTCCATCTTTCTAGGATTGTACAAATGGTCAGCATCTGGAATATGGTCTTGGACAAATTGTATAGTCCCAACCCTTTGCATTATCTGACTCTATTTTAGAATTTAATATCTACATTGTGTCATTTCATATTCCTAAGGTCATTCTTATTATATTATTTCACCTACAAAAGGTTATATAAGAAAATAAATATCACTTGATAACTCACCTGACATTCTTACAAGATTGTATTGCAAATATCATTATAAAAACACTTAAGGGTCTCCTAAATCTACCCAAATTATTTTAACATCAATTAGAGTATTCCCTACTACATAATTAAAGCACTTAATTAGGTCAAAGAGTCTATATTATTGAATTTTCACTGCAATTTTGGTGCATTTTGCATGTTGTGCACAGTAAGCCCTTGGTCACACATACTTCCTCGATCTAGCCCATATCACCTAAACACAGCCCCTAGCTTATCATATGACCACTGTTAATGTAAATTGAACTAAAAATTATTTTTATAGAAATTATGGTAATAAATGATGTACAAATGCTAATATACAGCAAGACATAAGAAACAAACCATGTACAATATGAAATCCTAAGAAAGAGGGGGAAATCAAGAGACTTAGTTGATTCTTGAGCAATCTAAAATTGATCTTGGTAGGTGCATAACCAAAACATACTTAGGAGAGTTTCATCAATGCTCACTAGAGGTTTTGGACTCTGAAATTAGATAGGACAGAAGCGCCTGATGCTGGTGCCTTGATCTGGGCACTAGTGTCTAGGTAGATGCTACATATATGGTTCTTTCAGGGATGGATTATGTTTGTTATTCCATTATGTACGTCACTCTAGATTTTCTATCTGATCTATGAATGTACCTATACCTGTAAGAAATAAGTTCACCTACACATACCCACAAACCACATCAAACCTAAAAAGGAAAATACATAATGGGGATTCATATTGACCCCGGTAGTCACCTAAAGAGTGAACTTATGACCGAGTGTTGTACTACATCTCATATTCCATGTAGTTATTGTGTGTGTAGAAATGATGTCTAAGGATGCCCTTGTGCAAGTTGCACAATGATAGCGGGCTAGATCTAGAATGTACCAGATGTATAGTATGTGTGGATGGAATAGAATACAACTTTTCATCCTATGCTATGTATGCAAATTAATGCATCTCTCATCGCTTAAATGAGTACTATATGGATTCATTTTATGTTCTTTATTCCTTTGGATGAAATCTTAGGTGATAATATGTAATGCTTAGTGTTTGTCCTCCTATTTTGAAAACATAATTATGTATTTATATGATTCACTTGTTTGAATTTTGTTATTAACAACTGGAATGATAACCCAAAGTAGTACAAAGTAATTAAGAATCAAATGGGGTCCAAAAGGATAAGAAAAATTTAAAGAGGGACATGATCGCCTAGGGGGATAGGAGTACCTTGCAATAGTGTCCTAACTGGGTGTTAGTTTCTGATGTCATAAAAATATAAAACAATAAAATTTCAGAAAGAGTGCAAGATGTGTAAAGCCAATAAAAGTAGAGAAGACAATGTAAAAGGTATAAGGGAGTTGTTAATTAATAGTTTTCTCTCTTAGAAATCATGTAAATGATAAGATGTTTTTAGGATATAGAAATGTACCCAAGTATATATATTTTGTGACTAAATTCACCCCCACTTTATGTTGTTGAGTGAATACTCAATAGCATAAAGTAGCTAGTGTTATCCAATTTCACTACTCTAGAAAAATTGGAGAACGGGAAATCTTGCATTGTGACAATTGCTTAAGAGGCCCACTAGGTAGAAATGACAACAACCAACAATATTTCTAGGAGAATCTCTAATCATGGCATAGGCCTCTCTAAGCACAAGAATTCCTAAAAATACATAAAATTCTATAAATGGTTAAAGGAAGCCACAAAGGTTGCATTTTTTGTTTAGATGGAACTCAGAAAGTTGTTTAAATGAAGAACTGAGTTGTTAGGATAGATTTTCAAAGCTATCGAGCTCAATTATAAGAAGAATGAGCTACTCCTTAAAGGCTCGAGTTGGTGCCAGTACAAACAAGCCCATAAATTATATGACCAAGTTACTTCAATTCATGACTAGCTACCGAGCATGTTTGAGGCCTCTGAGATCTTCATCCTCAAGCCATTAGAATATATCTACCAGGCTAGTCAATATCAAGAGGAACTAGCCTTTTGTGGGGATCTATCTCGAGTAGAAAGTCCCACAACTTTGAGATAGTGCCCATGCTACCAAGTCACACTCCTTGCCTTAACAAACTCACATGCTAAGAAAATAGAGGGTGGAGTGATTTGGTGATAACAATTCTAGCATGCCCAGTGGGAGAAAAATAAGTCTTTGTTTTTATTGCAACAAGATTGGTATGCTCTTGTTGTAAATTCCATCTTGTAAGAGGATTTGAAATTGCACATTTGGCGACTCTAAAAAGGTAAGAATTCGGTGGTATTAACATCTCAAGCTTGTCAAGTTTATGAGAAGGATTCAAACAAGGTCAATAATTAGAGAAGAATGTGTTTTTGAATACTTGCAGCTATCTCGAGGTAGAGTAAGAAAGGGAAGAAGAGCTCAAAGGTCCCCATCTCCACCAAATAGAACACTATCAACACCTCCACCTGGTAGGACCTTCATTCAATCAACTAGAGTTATCATACCAATTAGAATGGATCATCAACAACCACCACCACAATAGAATCCCTATGTCAATTTCACGGGCAGTAACCCACTCGCTCTCAATGCACAAAACCCAATCCTATTTGCAACATTGAATAACATTCCATATTTCACTAGGGAGAACCATACAACTGCTATTGGTCACATTCAATACATTGAAAATGTTTGTGTTATACATGAGGTTAATGAAATGGATGCGTATATCAAATTATTATCTTCTTCTTTCAAAGTTAAAGCTCTACAATGGTTCAAGAGCCTAGGAGCAGGAACAATCAACAACTTGGATCAATTGTGCACATCTCTTTGTGGTCAATTTGGGGAAAATGCAAAAAAATTGTCTATGTAGGAACAACTGACTACAATCAAGAGAGAACCAAATGAGAAAATGCTTGATTTCAACTTCATATTTCATAGGACATGGGATAGGATTTCGCTTGTTATCAAACCAGCAGCTGAAGATTCCTTTTTATACTTCCTAAAATCTCTAAATTTTGATATTTCCATGATGATACAATCCATGGGAGGTACAAATGTACCCATAGCCTATAACATTATTACTGAAGCTAAAAATTGTCGGATTCAAGCTAGTAAACTTGAACCTAGGCCACCTATGCCTCTTTATCAAGAATTAGGGAATTTAAGAACTAGACAAGCGCCTACATTATCCCCTATCCCTGCCCCAAAAATTCAAAGTTCGACTAAATATTATACCTCTTCTTTTAGCACCTCAAATGAGCTCCAAGAATTTATGAAGCAGTTGCAAGCCTTAGCCAATGAGTTAGTGAAAAGTAAGAGGCAACAAGCTCAAAATGTTAGGCCATATCAGCCTCAAGCCCAACCCAATAAACCTTTGTATCAGCCTAATAGGCCACCTTCTCAAGCTACAAATCAGAACTAAGTAAAACCTCCTACTAATAGGCCATTTCACCCATATAATCCTAATGTTGCATCCACATCTAGAGCCTTGGTACCAATTTAAAATAACGTGGCTCAAGAGTATGACTGGTGCTTCCCATGTAATCAACCTTAAAATCAGTCAACATGCTTTAACGATGCTCTAAATCAAGCATTGATGGTGACAATGGTTGGCATGGAACTAGAGATGAATCAAAAATAAAATCAACAACAAGAGGCTAATCAAGAAGCACCTATAAGTGAGACCACACTCATGAATTGGCAAGTTGAAGATTTATGTGGAATAAATCAGGCCCCTTCTCAAAGTGTGGCAGCCAATACATGGTCTAAAAAGAGGAATACAGATGAAGGGAAGTCATCTAATCTAAATAATTCTCAGCCCTTTGTCACTCTACAAGGTGTTAGAAATCGTAGTGTAGCTATAAATGTACAAAACCAGTCCATACCACCTTTTAGACCAACACATGTTCTAGTTGTAGCATCTCATGTGCAAGTGAAAGTAGTGCCAAGAAAAGGACAATAGAAAGATAGTTCTTCTCCATTGAATATCAATGAACAAGTGAAGAAAAAAAAAAGTAAACAACTCAATGTGGGAGTCATTAGCTATCCCAAACCAAAGAGATCTATTGCAAGCAGCCATGGAAAATTGGTCCACATCAAATGAGTTGTCCAAGAATCAAGAAAATGTGCTCACTAATGCAGCTCCACAAAAAGGAAGTCAAGGAGGAAAACCAGGTAAAAATATGAAACTTCTGCCATTCTATATTTCTCTAATTATTAGGACCAGTCTTGTGCACAACTGCATGATTGATTCGGGAGCAAGCAGTTCCATAATACCTAATAAAATAGCTGATCAATTGGGCCTTCAGTATGAGTTCATTTCTAGAGGTGTCATGTAATTAGATGGAACAACAGTGACAAATTTTGGATTAATCAAGGGTTTGAGCCTTACATTGCATCCATGCCCAAATGTTATAGTATTGCAAGATGTCTCAGTTATTAACTTGCCACCACTCTTTCTATTATTCTTATCAAGAGACTTCACAACTAAAATTAGGGGCTATTTGTCTATTAGGTGGACACACTTGTTATTCAGAACAAGGTATGGAGCTAAGGCTACAATCATATCTAAACCAATTGAAAATTTTGATATTGAACCTCATATACCAAGTCCAATCAATGATATTTTTTTATATTTTGATCAAGCATATTTCCCAAGTACCCCAGAGACAAATACTAAGGTTAGAGGAATTCCAGACATAATTCTTGGTGAATGGGAAAACAAAAGTGATGCTTTTTATCGTTATAAGGAAATGGAAGAAGCTGAGTTGGAAATTTATTTCTTGCATGAAGAGAATCCACCTCTCCCTAACATCACCAAGCTAGACCACAAAGATGATAATGAGGCATGGAAGCTATCCTTTGATGGCTCGAGGAGTAGGAAAGGTGTTGGAGGATGAGCTATGTTGGTTTCACCTCAAGGTGCAAGATATTACTCATCTTTTCATTTTAATTTTCCTTACTCAAACAACATATTTGAGTACAAAGCTTTGATTCATAGATTGCATTGGGAAAGGAAAATAGTAATTAAGAAATTGCAAGCCTTTGGAGATAGCGAGTTGATTGTGAACCAATTTATAGAGGAAAGCACTACTAAGAATGATCTTTTAAAGAATTACAAGAATCAGATATGGGATATCATTGAATATTTTGAATATTTTAGCATCAATTTCATCCCGAAGAAGAAGAATGATACAGTAGACAGACTTGCAGTAATTGGCGTAGCATTCGATTTTATGGAAAGTATTGAAAGTGAGAAAACCCATCCCCATATCAAAGTGGTTGTAATACCAGCCATTAAAGACAATAACACTAGCTAGAACATCTTCGAAAATGATCGACAAATCATCAAAGTTTTACAAGAAGAAGCTAAGTTCTCTGGTAGAAACCAAGACAAGTTGGAACAACAGTATGGTGACCAAGTGGTGAAACTAAGAAAAAACAAATTACCAAAGGTTCTTGTAACTTTGGAATCAATATTCAACCCCAATGATCAATTTTGGAAAGATAAAGTAAATATTCAAGTAAAGGGTGAAGATTCAAAGCCTATTTTAGTTGGAGAGGGTAAGATATTGTAAATTGGGAAAGTGAGTACATCACAAGAAAAATCTGAATTCATCCAACTTTGTAAAGAGTTTCCAGATGTCTTTTCCTAGTACTATGAATATTTGAGAGGATTCAACCCAAAATTAGAAAAGCATACTATTGAATTGGATCCAAAATCCAAGCCCATCAGGTAGAAGTAAAGGTCGGTGAATCCTCACATTGAACCTCTCATGAAAAAAAGAGCTAAATAAGATAATAGATGCTAACATCATCTTTCCTATCAAATGTTCAAGTTGGGTTACAAAATTGGTCCCTATGAGAAAGAGAAAGGGAGAGATTAGATTATGTGTAAAATTTTAGGCTCTAAATAGAGGTTCACTCAAATATCATTACCCACTCCCTTAAATGAAGCAAATCCTACAAGTAGTAGCTGGTTCTAGAAGGCTTTCGTTACTAGATGGTTACTTAGGCTATAATCAAATCATGGTGAAATAATAATATTAGTTCAAAATAGCCTTCACTATCAAATGGGGAACATATGCTTATAGGAAGATACCATTTGGATTGTCAAACACCAGAGCAACATTTCAACTAGTAATGGATATGACATTCAAAGGGTTAATTAACAAGGTAGTGCTGGTTTATCTTGATGACATCACCATGTTCTCAAAGAATGCAACATACCATCTCTTTCACCTTAGGAAATTATTTCAAAGGTGTAGGAGATTTAGAAGTGTCTTTAAATTCACAAAAGTGTATTATTCTTGGAACATGAAGGAAAATTATTGGGACATATTGTTTCAAAGGAAGGACTGACAATTGATCATGAAGAGAGTTGAAGCTATCCAGAACTTTTCCACTACCACAGTCATAAGAAAGATCTCTAAAGTTTCCTAGGGAGAATCAAACATTTTCCAAAGATCTATGCCTGGTTTTGTCCACCTTGGTGAATCCATTGACCATGATGTTGAAAAAGAGCATGGCACGTTCAAGTGGAAAACAGAAGGAAAAGATATTTTTGAAGTCCATCATGTATGTTATATCTCAAGCACCAACCCTTATCAACCCATAATTTTCTATAAATATTTCATGTTGTATGATTTTGGAGGTTCAGATACAATATCATAAATCTTGGTACAAATGAATAAAGAGGGTTCGAAGAACAGCCCATATAGCATTCTTCATTCATAGTCTGGGAAGATTACGAAGTGAGGTACTATTTCATTGAAAAATCATGTTCTTGATCTTTCATTAGAAGCCTAAATAATTTTAGACACTTGGTCTCGAACAATAAGATACAACTCGTTAGTATAACATGTCAGAGTCAAAGAATTTATTTTGAGACAAATATTTGAACAAGAAAAGATAAGGTTGGATCACTCGTGTGATGCAATATGACATTGAAATCAAAGTGATTAAAGCTGGTTTGTGGAAAAGGTTTGTGCGAGATAGCTTTCTTCCAAACAACATGTTTAGATCAAATGAGTGAGGAAGAGGTTGTCTTGGTGTTGTAGAGGTGATCAAGAACAATAAACTAATGATGCACCTATCCCATGTTGGACTCGATATATGATATATTATCTTCAAACATAAGTTTTTTTCCTCCAGAATGGAGACTAAAGAAAAGAGAAGATATTTTAAATTACAATCCATCCTATATGTGCTCATTGATGGACATCCTATTCAAGAAAGTATGTGAATGGAATGTTATCCTGAGGTGCATGTCACAACAAATCATAGGTTGAGAAAGGTATTGCATGATATTCCATGATAGAGAGGCGGGAGGCCACTTCGCTCCATGAGTCACAACTCTCAAGATCATGAAATATAGTTACTATTGGCCCACAATGTTTAGTGATTGCTAATCATGGATCAAGAAGTGTAAAAAATTTGCTTTCTTCACTAGGGAAGGAAAGGATAGCAGTGCTGCCCATCCATCCCAATCTCATTTGATCATCCATTCATGCAATGGGGATTAGACTTCATTGGTTTTATCAATCCTAAAAAACAAGTCAAGGCAAAAAATGGATACTGACGGCAACAAATCTATTTCACTAAGTGGACTGAAAGTGGTGGCACTCAAGGAAGACAAATGAATCTAGCATCTTCAGAATTCTATGATGGGATAGTTACTAAAGTTTGAGTCTTCCCTACCAATATCATATCAGATAATGCATTTGCGTTTCCTTGGCACAAGGTAATTACTGAGTGAGCTGTTAAAGAATGTAGTATATCTCAACACTTCTTCTAACTATTACCCCGAGTGTAATGACCAAACATATTCCACAAACAAGAAATTGTCTAAGAATTATTAGAAGAAATCTTAATGAGAATAAAAGAACCTGGCACATGAGGCTCAAATCATACTTTATGGGTGGATAGGATAACACTCAAAAAGGTCAACATGTAGTTCTCCCTATAATCTTGTATACTGGAAGAGAAGTAGTGCTTGCCTATATCTACTTGAATTACCAGCGTTACAGCTCATGAAGCAGTTAGAACTAGATGAGTTTGAAGCTATTGGAATATCGGGTATGCATAACTGATGGAATTGGAATAAGAAACCAGAGAGCATGTATTGTAAACCATGGAGAAATATCAAGTACACTGATCAAGAGAAATATTTGACAAGAAATATAAAGCCAGGACATTCCAAGAGGGAGATCTAGTGCTAAAGTGGGATGTAGATCGGGAAAAACTGGGACAATACATTCCAAATTTTGATGCCATATGGAGTGGTCCCTATATGATAACTGAGTAAAAAATTAGCAATTCCTTATGAACTGGATAAGTTAGATGGTGAAGAATTACAGATTCCAGTAAATGGGATCTGATCTCAAACATTTTTACTAGAAGGGATAGATCTATCTCATCCTTGTACATATTATTTTAGGAATTTTTGATCCCTCAAACTACTTGTGCACATTTTATGTGGTTGTTAGAGATAGGATTTCAGTTTCCCTAAGTTGATAGTGCACATATCTCTATTTCTTCTAGTGTATGTAATCTTGTATACAGTATCACCATGCTCCCTAAAAAAGTAAGATTACAACAAAGTGAAACTTAGAACTTGTACAATCAACAGTTGTCATCCTCAAAGATAACTCAAATGCAGAGAAACTAAAATCAGATTGAGAGGAAATATTTCAAAAATTTCCATTCTTTCATCTTCTTCATATCAACATCTGAATTTCTCGTGCCCTTCACGTAGACACAAAGGAATCAATATTGTCACAGGTCCCCTTTCGTCCCTCGACCAATAAGCACCCTTCATCACATTCACCTAGCCATGACCCCCTTTCACCCCACTATATTATGATTAATTTAATTAAATTAATCCATTATCCTCATAATATTTATTATTTAAATATCTTAATTAGAAATAATATCTACACATACACCTCACTTAGACACCTCATCAATCATAACTCAGCCTAAGACCTATTCTTAGTAAGTTGATCATAACTAACTAAGATTTATCCAAACCCTAAAAATCAATGCCTACATTCCCTTTAACCACATTCTCTACATGCTCACAAGAAGCTCCCAGTCTAATATGTGGGAGAATGAGTAGTGGAGATCCAAGGAAATCAGGAGGATCTCCCTAAGGGAATTTGGTAAACCTAAAAATCATGCCTTGACCGACGCCATGTTATCCCTAACCATCAGTCGGTTAATTTCAAGAACCGCCACTGGTCAATTACCCTTTTTAACCTTAAAACAATGATTATTCTCAAGGTTGGTAGAAGAAGGTTGACCCCTCAAGTGAATTCTTTGGAAGAGAGATAACGCATATTCAGAAAGAAAATTCAGCAGTGAAAACACGCATGTAAGGAAGGAGATTGAGCATCTTCTCCAAAACACAGCCATCCCAGCCATGATCTACATCTATCCAAGCAAAGAGGAGTATTCAACATGCATCCCATACAAAAGGCTTTCCTTCAGTTGGTGATCACTTACAGCCTTCAAACCCCTCATCAACACCTCCATCCCTCAGCACATAGGCATTCAGGACCGGAATCCAAGTAAGTATAACATCATACTTTTTTGGTTTATTTCATTTCATCATCATTTTATCATCCATTGTTTACCTAGCTCCCTATTGACCTTATCCAACATTTTCACCTCCATATACCCATTAAAACCTTGCCAAATCCTATTCGCATATCACCCAATACTTCATCCCAACTCAACCAAAATCCTTGTAGGATGCGTGATCATGAAAGGAGACCAAAAGCTTGTTCTAGTGACATTTCCATATTTCCATGAAGTAACTGTGCACTGGTTACAGTGTCCAAGTGAAATAATCAAGTCATTATCCATAACTGACATCAAGTCTCTTTATTGTGCCCATACAACCCTAACAGGGGATGAAGACCTACCCATGTTAAATTTCATCTCACCCGCATTCACATGTGATCTAGCCTGAGACCTTTGTTAGACCTGCAAAGACCTAGAACCAATCATTTACTGACTCTTTCGATTCTATTCTAGCTTAGCCTGTTAGATTAGATCTATTTATTATGTTTGTGTTTTAAGTGAGATACCTAAATCATTTCAAATTACAATAGGATTTAATTTGTTTACAGCATTACCAATTGTGAGTAAATTTCATAGTGGACTAACAACCATGCTAGGAAGTATCACACTTCCTCGAGCAATATCCAACATATGTTAGTTTGAGTTCACTGACCCATATTGTTATAATGCCTTCTCGTGGTCTTGCTTTGCATTACAGGTAGTTCCTCCTAGCCAAAAGGAAGCTCTCACGATACAGAGTGTAGATTCGGAAGTCACATGCGCGCAACAACTTTAGATCAACAATCATTTGAAATAGGTATTCCTCAGGTTATAGCCCGTTACCCTATCTATTTCGATCAATATTCCAAAGAAACGTATCTAAGAAAAAGGTGAAACATTTTGGCGACACCCGGTGGGACACCATTTAGGGTTCCTTGAATTTTATTCATTCCTAGGAAAATTTGTGATGTTTGTTTCCCTTTTGAAAAGCACACACATTAATTTCCTTCCTTGGTAATTCATCTTTTCTTTACTATTTGCTCTAAAGGAAACCCTTCTTTTGGCATAATTAAAAGAACAATTTGATTTGTGTTTTCTGCATTGTAGTGGAAAGAACATTCCTCTTCCTCTTCATTCTAGTTTGTGTCATCCAACTTCACACTTCAATTTGGGCTTGGCAGGGAAAACACTTGCATCTCATTTCTTGATATGAGTGCATTAGCTCACATTAATTGAGGGTAACCTATACGTTGGAAGTCATGCCTGAGTTGATGATTGACAAACGAATCGTAGAAAAGCACTTCTTTCCCTTTTCTCAATTTCTCAAAGAGGAGTCTTACCAAACCTCAAAAAAATTCAAAATATACACATTTTTAAACAACATCTTTCCTGGAAGAAGTCATAGGTGATCACATGGGATCACAGCACAGCTGGGCACCCATACTTGCTGCCTCTAGTCGAGTCATACTTCAGAGTGTAAAAGCCCACCCTCACCATAACATACCTGGAAACCTCACCTTTTAGATCTCCTTCTTTGGTAGGAAGCCATCCTCACAAAAAAACTCTATTTCACAATTCATGTGTCAGTCCTTAACATAGCTTAAGCTAAACAAACATAGTAAAAAGGAACAACTCATAGGATCACATATTTCTTAGTGTTTCTACTTGAGCTTACGTTTTGAGGTGAGAGATCACGTTCTTCATACTTTTCTTGTTCATCCTTGCACATCTCCTCATCACAAACTGGTGTATTCCGACTTCACCTGAGTGTGCCTGGACCATATTTTCATCATTCCCAAAATTCTGGGTCTGATTCTACATCAAATTTTAATTCAGGGAAACCACTATTCTTTCATCATTGTTTCAATTTCACAGTGACCGGTCCCATGGTACACATCAAACCGTCATTTCCTGGTTACCCCCTCACCGTTGTTGGTTATCATCGGTTTCATAGGTCCTTTTGGTTAACAGAATCCCAAAGGGATATTTATTCATCTTCTACGCACTTTTCACAGTTCCTAGACATTGCCACATCATACCCATTGACATTATAAAATTCATCAGATTTGGCATAGTCTGGCAAATTTGACCAGTTTAGTTGCCTTGTTTTTTAGAGAGGCATTTAATCATTGTCCATTTTCACATAGTGACAGGAATAGTGGTTACCCCTAACCGGCGATTGATTTTGCAGGTCAAAATAACAAACAACACTCATTTATCTCTGTGTCACTTTCCAGCCAATATTTGGTAATTGATCCACTTCTTACCACCCGTTTCTCCTGTTCCTGCTAAGCTTTTATGTATCATTTGACAGAGAGGTGCTCAAACTTGATCGGTACCTATTCACATGGTGCTAACCTGAAAACAAGCAAGTTTGTTTTGTGTTCCATGTGCTACAAGCCTTTTGTCAACCCCTCCCACCTAGTCCTTCACCACCTTCCATTTTATCACCAGCCATGGATCCTACCCAATCCATCACTATCACTACCATGAGATGAGGAGTTCACACGGTCTCCTTGACCAAAACCCTCAATCGCCTTGCAGTTCTACCTTTCTCACTCATCCACTCAGGGATTGATGTTATTCAGTGTCAGTTGATATATGGGAATGCCTGTTATCTATCCCCCTGGCTCTCGTTATCACCCTATCTTCCACATCAGCCCCCATCTACTTCACATCCTACCGACCTCCACCTTACCCCCAGTCAGTGTCACATACTAGGTCCTATACCCACTATGACTACCACATCTGCTACCTCTGTTCCACACCTGCCACATCCATGGGTATACCTTCAACAACCACCCAGAACACAACCTCATCCACTCCTATTGTCTCGCATATACCTATAGCTACACTACCACCTCCAGTATCGGTGACCCCTACCCCTTTTCAAAACGTGGTCCTTTCCATTCCACAGTCCTTACCTCCCATTGCCACTAGGGTTACCACGAACCTTCCACCACCATATACATACTATCAACAACCTCACGCTTCATCTATTATTCACTCATAGGTATGTACCCCCCTATTTTCACTTTCCCCCTTCTCAATCTACCTATATGGCAGCACCATACACTGGAATGCCACCTCCACCATATACCCAAAACCAACCACCCTTCACTACAAGAGGGTACACATGCATCACAACCCACCAATGACTTAATCAAATTAATGATGGACAAAATGCAGACATTGGAGGCATCGGTTTCCAGCTCTCGCAACACTCTCACCTATGACGAGATTTTCAATGAGCCCATCCACCCATCCATTCCTATCTACTAATACCCTGTGCATTGGGAAATGCCTAAATTCAATCATTTCAATAGCAAGGAAGACCCCACAACAACATTTGTGATCGTTTAAAACACGGGTGTTATCTGATCGCTCACGATGATGCCTTGCCTCTTGAGAACTTTTCCCATGTCTCTCACTGGACCTGCATTAGATTGGTATAGTAGGGTTACCTAAACACTCCATATTCTCATTCAATCAGGTTTCCCAAGCCTTCTTGGATCATTTCTCTATCAATATCATCAAGAAGGTTACCATGACCGACCTATATTCCACACGTCAATACGAGGATGAATCTATCACAGATTTTGTTGCTCGCTGGCGTAGCCTGATCAATCAACTAACCTTTCAACTATCCACAAATAGAACTCATCAAGCTCTTCACATGGGCTTGTGCTAGACATATCTCACCGACCTTGCAGGTCCAAACATTCTGAACATTCGATGAAGCATTCACTATGGCACACAAGTTAGAGATTCGAGCCATTGAAGAGAAGAAAATCCAATTACGCAATAAGAATTTGGCTTTCAAGTCGAATGATACCCCTTCTTCTTCAAAACCACAAACCAATTATTCAAAGGCCAAAGGCACTGCTAACGCAGTGGTACTCAAGGCCGGCCTGAGCTCATCCATCAAATCAAGCTACCCCCTCATCTAATCTCTCACCCGTCCAAACTTTTCAATTCAGACGAGAGCAGTAGAAATACACCCCAATTTGGGAACCTTACTCTTCTATCTTAGAAAATCTTACCAAAGCCAGAGCCATCACCCTTCCACCCTATAAAACCACACACTAGTTTTGACCCTGCTCACCCCATGCCCGCATGGTATAAAGAACATGACTTTTGTAACTATCATCGAGTGAAGGGTCATAGTGACGGTAATTACATCACTTTCAAGAATATTGTCCAAGAAATGCTTGAGAAAGGTGAGTTAACTGTGGATAATCCTAATGCACCTACCAACCAAAACCTATAGACATATTCAAGAAACCATTTCCCAACCATGCCCCTTCATCTTATCAAACCGGTGAGACCTCAACGCATGATACCCATACCCGCAAGGTCCATGCTATCTTTAATGAGGTACCTGTCACCTCCCAAATACCCCATATTCCTTCCATAGAGGATATTCTAGTCCTGGAATCCTCCTTCTGCATTGGGAACCCACCTCACCTACTCCACCACCCATAGAGGAACACCTTTCCTTTCTCTTCCTCACCTACGGAGGAGTCTTCCTCTAACATCGAAACCATCTCACCTTTGGCTTCTCCACTTAGAGAACTATAGATACCTACAGCATTACCTCCTCCACCCACAGAGGAGCACCCATTACCTCCTCCACCCACAGAGGAGCACCTATCCATCCCTTCACCTATAGAGGAGCACCCATCATCCCATCCACCCGTCATAGACCCAGTCGAGATACCTCTAGCCTCTCAGTGACCATTCTCCATCAACTACCCAAAATCCTACAGACCTAGTTTCGGCTCTCTTACCTACACGGAAGCTGAAGCTAGCCAATTTCCCTCATCTCTAAGACACATTTTACAGGAATTTCCATTAGGTCCTCATCAACTCCACCTACAGACATACCATTCTCATGTTTGGTTGATCACTTAGATTATGTGGATAGAGCCTTACTATGGGGGCATCTTTTGCTTCCAGCCTCAACACAGATGTAGATGTCACTTACTGAACACTTCCACTATCTACCCTAAAGTGTTCCAACCCAATCAAAATGAACACAACCACCCCCTTCACAACTCCTTCCACAAAACCTATCATAGCTCAACATACACCCTTACCCATAACCCAAACTACATATAAACCCAAACCCACACCTACAACATTTCCCTCAACTAAGCCTATTGCCACCTTAGGGGTCACCCCGACCACTAGCCTTACTCATCCACCTATCAAACTAGATCTAGCTACTTCCTCCAAATTCAACACCACACCTACTCCGATACCCACACAGAAACCCCAAACCCATAGAACTCATACCCCCACTATGTCAATCACACCTTTGCTTGTCCCACTTGTCTTAAGACCTCAGCTTCCCAACATGGGCAAGCAACCTCCACCCATCAATAAACCAAAAACACAACAACCCATTCCTTCCTCACGTAAATCCCTAACCTACCCAGACACCCAACACAACTTACACCCACACCTACAGTATCTCTACCACCTATACCTCCAATACCCTCAAATATTGCTTCACTACCCACTACACTTCAGTCACTGTCTCTCACACCCCAAGGACGACATGTGTCATCTACCTTTACAACACCTCTGTTATCCCCATGGGTAACTCGCCCTCTTCCCCCATCCACTTTTCCTTATAGACCTTGTACACCCATGTCACCTTTACCCAAGAAGGTGAAACCCAAAAACAAAATTCCACTACCCCATAATAAGGTAGTCAAAACAACCACACACCCTCCTACCCATTCATCTACTATACCCCTACCTAAACAAACACGACTGATACCCAAACCCACGCCAGCACCAAAACCCATAGCTCGATTCATTCCTCCTCTTCCAAAGACCATTCCTCAACAATCAACCACACCTACACCCAAACCCACATTCACTTCCCATTGCTGATCCACTAGCGGGGGTCCTATGCCAAAATTTTAACTAACCTCCTTGAGACTTCCGTCATCACATTACCACCACTCAGACCTTATGACCCCCTCAAACCCAAGCCAAAGGGGTTTGACGACACAAAAATTTGTGCCTACCATCGTGTGCCAGGCCATGATGTGGAGAACTCCAAGGCCTTGAAAATTTTCCTTATCCAGTTATGTCCTCCAGAAAGCCAACTTTGATGATGACAACCTTCTCGATGAGGACCCCTTCCCCACCAACACCCATTCCTACACTTGCCCACTCAACAACCACAACCTCCACCATCACAGCTCCTAGAGCCACCCCCAAGATTTGAAATTAATATGGTTCACATCAGAGAACTGGCCAAACCTCCACCCAAATGTCAATGTTCCCAGCTCATCTCACAAGGTCCTCTTGCCCCTCATGCCACTATACCTTTCATGGCTCACCACTTCATCTAGCTCCTTGCCTCAGATCAACATGATACACGTTACTACACGTGCTCAGAAGGGAGAAAGAAAAAGGCAACCAACCACTCAACCAATCCTATACCCAACATACCATCTGCACCCATACCTAAAATCACTATCTGCGGCCCCACGTACCCCATTTCTAATGGTGTCACACATCGCACCATGCTCAAACAACTACACTAATCTCCCCTCAAAATGTCCTTATATGACCTCATCCAAACCTCAGAATCTCATCGTCAAGCTCTCATGGAGGTTCTTCAATCTATTGAGGTTTTTACCCAATGACCCATACACCCGTAGCCTCCATTATCACACCCCATCATGTAGCCTCTCTCACCAAATTACCACCTTCATCTTCGACCTCAACCGATTCACCAAGAAGCCTCCCTTAGCTTCTCAGAGGAAGAGATTGCGCCACACCAAAAAAAAACAACCCAGACCCAGCCCTCTTCATCTCTTTCCACATTGATGACATACAGGTACGTTGTGTGATGATTGATGGAGGAATTAGCATTAACATCATTTCATCCCATGCATTCGCTCAAATGTGCATACTTGACAATTACATGCATAAACATCTTGTCATGTTGCGTTCATTCAATGATGCTATCACCTCTACACTAGGCACCATCATCCTCCACATTCGTGTCAGCCCCCGCACTATTCCAAAATTATTTTATGTTTTGGAGGGGGAATTCCAATATAACTTGTTGCTTGACAGACCCTGGATTAGTTTCATGGGTTGCGGTTCCCTCCACTTTGCATCATTGTGTAAAGTTTGAACATGAAGGACACACTTATACCATTCCAGCTGACCCATCACCTTTCAAAACATGCAACATTCTTTACCGACCCAATGATGTGCTCATAACTATCAAGCCGTCTACCTCCTCAACAACTACCGTTTCACCTACACCTCCACCTACCAGTATAGCCACTACTTCTACCGCACATGCCTCCTCCATTCCTTTCAGTGCTATAACCTCCATGAATGACTCATTAGCTTCCCAATCCATTAACTCCACCTCTGCATCAACCTCTGACACATCATCCATTCTAGCTACCTACATATCAACCATTGATCCCTTGGAAGGTGTTTTTCAATGCCTCACTTTGGGGGAGTACCGCCTATATAGTGTCAACACATTCCTTACTCCACAAGAGTATGGAAGTCTTCACCAACACCCTCGTTATGATCACTGTATAGGAGAACACCTCCTTTATGGTCCTCCTCATCTCCGTACTAATCTCACCTACGGGGGACTTGATACTACCACTTACACACCTGAACCACCAACACAAACCCACCCATTTTCTGTTGACTTCCAATTGCTTACCAATTTCCATTTCGCCCACACCTTCTTGCATCGATGTGCATGGAAGGGTTTTATTTTTTGGATTTTACGAGTAAGGACACCAACCGTTATTCCATGTACTACCCGAAAAACATAATAACCGTAGTGGTATCGGCTTCCCCGAACCTCCTACCAAATAGGCCCACATTTAACTCATTAAGGACACTAGCCTTTCTCCACCTTCATCACCACCCTCACTGACGGAGTTGATGGATCTTGAATCTATCCCTCCTAAAAAAAATTTCATAAACACCATTTCCGATGAGGCCTTTGACTTATCAACGTGAGGGTGAGGCCCCTTCCTCTCTTCCCTTCTTGTATCCTAAAATGATCGATGACGATACACCTTCAATTAACGTTGTTCAATGTCAGGATGATGAATCCATACTCACCTACCTTGGTGCCGAAGAAGACTTATATATTCATCAGTTGTTACCTTCTGAGATGCAAACCATGTTGAATTAATTGACTATCAAGATCAACATTCATACTCAGGACAACCCGCACATCCTAAAGATTAGACAATCTTTAGATGCTACTGAACAGGAAGCCATCACTTATTTTTCTCCGAGATCATAGCCATGCTTTCACTTGGTCTTACGCAAACATGCCCGGTATTGACCCCACCATAGTGGTCCACAATATCGTAACCATTCCTGATGCCACACCCATCAAACAAAAGCTGAGGAAAATACACCCTCACATTTCTCTTCTCATCAAAGAAGAACTTCAACACCTTCTTTCCATTTCCTTCATCTTACCCATTGATTATCCTTGTTGGATTTCTAACATTATCCCTGTAACTAAAGTGATAGGGGGGACTCCACATTTGCATGGACTTCTATGACCTCAACCTAGCCTTCTTGAAAGATGAATTTCCCTTAATTGGTATTGATCAACTGGTTGACCTCACCACCGGTCATGAGATGTTGTCACTCAGGGATGGCTTCTCAAGTTATATCCAAATTTTTCTTTCCCAAGAAAATCAACACAAGACCTCCTTCATCACCCCTTGGGGGACCTTCCACTATCAAGTCATGACTTTTGGCCTTAAGAACACTGGGTGCCACATATCATCATGTTATGACTTAGCATCTTCCATGACATCACAACATTTCATATTGGAATATTATGTGGATGATCTCTTAGCCAAATCTAAATGCCTCTCTAAGCACCTAACCATCCTCAAAACCATCTTTGACCATCTCATTAAATATTACATTCACCTCTAGCCTAAGAAGTGTGTCTCTACAGTCCTCTCAGGAAAGCTCATGTGGTTTACTATTTCCCTACTTGGTATTGAAGTTGACCCTACTAAAGTCAAGGCCATTCTCGAAATGCCTCCACCCACCAACCTTTGACAACTCCAGTAGCCTGCAAGGTAAACTGTAGTCCATTCACTGTTTCATTTCACAATTATCTGATCGGTGCCAACCATTTCATCATCTACTCAAGAAGGATGTCTCCTTTAAATGGGATGATGATTGTCACAAAGCTTTTGAGGCCTTAAAACAATACCTTCTCCAACCACCTGTACTCATTCCCCATAAAGATGATCAACCTTTTTACCTATATATCTCTACTACCGACCATTCCTTCTGAGCCATGCTCACCCACCGCGATAAACAACATCGGGAGAAAGTGCAGTTTATTACATAAGTTGTACTCTTTTGGACTATGAAACCCAATACAACCATCCCAAAAAACTTTTCCTAGCCTTAGTTTTTCATTACCATCAAACTCCGTCATTATCTACTCAACCACAATACCTATGTTGTCACCAACACCAACTCCTTACACTTCATGTATGACAAACCTTACCAAAATCAACGTGACGCACGCTAGCTCATGCTTTTGGCTGACCTCGACATCGAGATTCATTCATCAAAATTCAATCAAGGGCCAAGCTATCACCAACCAATTGGCCGATGCACCTATTTCTGGGGATCAACCCAATAATTTTGACTTTCCAGATGATTCAATTGCTACCATTTCCTTGGACAAACCCCCTTACCAAATGACACTCTTCTTCGACGGTTCCAAGTGTCAGCGTGTGGGGGTGGGGGTAGTATTATCCTCATTCCTTTTGATGGTGAACCCATACCTTTGTCTTTCAAACTCGACTTCGAATGTACAAAAAATATCACCGAATATGAAGCGCTCGTATTAGGTCTCCAAGCTGCCCATGCTCTAGATGTCAAATCAGTCAACATCTTTGGTGATTCTCAATTGGTCATAAATAAAGTCAATGGTACATACCAATGTCTGTAACTAGATACTCCAAAAGTATAAACATCATGTGGACATGCTTTTGACCACCTTTGACCATTACACCCTGCAAACTGTCCCATGTTCAACTAACCAAATTTGTAGATACCATGGCCTGCTTAGCATCCCAAATACTTGCTTCACCTGCCGACTCTAAAATATTTGTCACCATATAATGACTCCAATCACCTTCTTATTTACCTCACAAATGTTTACTCCATCGGAACCGATACCCTTGACCCGAGTGACCTTTGGTATAGACAATACTCTAACTACCTTTCTCTCTCCATCTTACCTCCTGATCTCACCCGTAACGGACAACGTGGCTTCCTTAAAAAGGTCTCTCATTATGTCATCATGGGGGGGACTCCTCTATAAGTGTGGTTTTGATGGTATTCTCTTACGATGCCTCACTAGTTTAGAAATTCCTTAAACCATTAAAGAAGTTCATGATGGCATATGTGGCAGTCACTTTAGTGGCCTTGCTGTTGCTAAGCGTATTCTTCTCCTAGGCTATTACTGGCCTACCTTTAACCATGATTGTTGCAAATATGTCAAACATTGTGTAAAATTCCAATAACATTCCAATCTACATCATACACCCAGTCATGCCTTACAGGTCACTCGTGACCTTTGGCCCTTCTCTCAATGGGGTCTGGATCTTGTCGGAGAAATCAATCCCCATTGTTCCCAGTGCCATCAATGGATCAACACTACTACCGAATACTATACAAAATGGGTGGAAGCCATACCACTCATCTCCATAAAAGTTGAGAGAAAATATGTGAGTTCATTAACCATCACATCATTTGTCACTTTGGTGTTCCTCATCGCCTCATCACTGATAATGGAAAATAATTCAGAAAAAAAACATTGCAAAAACTTTGCGACGCTTTCAGCATTCAACTCAGTTTCTCATCACCTTATTACCCACAAACTAATGACCAAGCCGAATCCACTAATAAAACCCTCAAAAAAATTCTCATGAAAGTGGTCAATGATACTGGGAAGGATTGGCATACACGCATTCCTTTTTCCCTGTGGGCATACCGCACTAGTATTCACACTTCTGCTGTCACCACACCCTTTTCACTGGTCTATGGTATAGAGGTTGTTCTACCTCTCGAAGTCCAAATCCCCTCACTCTGCATTTCTCTCCATGATATGCTCACTGATGATGACTTTTGTTAGGAGCCGCGCTTAGCATAGCTAGAGTTATTAGACAAACATCGTCTTAACACTCTGGATCACCTTCAAGTTTACCAATAATGTATCAAACGTGCCTATGAAAAACGTGTTCATGAACGAACCTTCCAAGTCGATGACCTTTTATTGAAATAAAATCAACACGTAACCAAAGAAGAAAAACGTAAACGGGGAAAATTTGCTCCTAATTGGCTTGGACCATACATCGTGACTCATACCTAAGGGATCAGGCGCTTATCATTTATCTTCACTCGATGGTAAACCTGAACCTGAGTCCCTTAACACATTGCACCTTCGACCATTCTATTGTTGACTTGTCATCCTACCTCACCTTTTTTCTCTTTCCATGCTCATCCCTTGAGCGCTATTCAGTCCATACACCTCACCAATGATTAAAAAAGAATCATGTGAGTACCTGTCACTCGTTATCTTCTTTTGAATATGCATACCACGGAGCTACACATAACATGATTCTCATGGATACTTTTTTTCTACCTTTAGATGAGATCCCATGGTCATTTCTCCTTACCTTTTGAACAAGAGTCCTCTCCTCCACCTTGGTCTTGTCCATGACTTCAAAGACGTCACATGGGGCCTAACTCCTTGAGTCAAACTTCTCATACAAAGATGAAACCCTCAAAAGGACATCTTCCTCTCGTCAAACTACTGTTATAAATAGACTGCTCCCTCAAAGGAAAGATATGTGAATTTTTTTAAAAAAAAAAAACGAGGAACAGCCAAAGCTTTCTGCATCAATCAGATTCACGAAGACCTCAAGGAATTCAATTTTATTCCTCCCATATAGACTTCCCGCATCGATCATTCTATCACAACAAGAAAACTTTTTAGTCATGGACTTGCCCATTGTGACCAAGGACCTCTTTCCCGAAGGGTCTGTTACTCATACCATATAAATAATTAACTACCTTTCACCCTTCTTACCATTCCCACTCTCATTTCCTCATTGCCTCAAGGGACATCTTGGAATTTAGACATTTGGTGATCTTGTAACTACTTTTCATCATAGAATGGTCAATCGTGCAATGTCTTTAAGGTTTTATGTTCATCACCTCCTCCAAAGTATGATCTACTCGATATGATCCTAACCTAATCAAGTGACTTTCTTTCCCCCTCTTATCTTTTAACCATATCTTGTTTACATTTTGATTACCTTCTGGCAGGACTTGGTTCCTTGATGCTTACCTTTGGGGTAATCCTCCCTCTTTCACCATAATCAACCTTCACCTACATCATTTTACCTATAATCTACCCACACCTATTAAACCAAAGCCCATAACATGGCCTAAAACCTACTAACCCATAACATACATTATCATATTCTTCCCTAGCTTATAGGAGAACTACATCGGCTTGAGGTCCCTTTTCACCGAGACTATGTAGGTAGAACTCCGAGGGAAAGGGACCCTTGGAGGTTAGCTCGGCCATGTCGCTACCCTAAACAATTCCACTTTCCGATGTCCACTCATATTACATCACATCTCACTTAGTTTCCCTTTTATACCCAAAATTAGAAATTAAGCCACATACATAATAAGTTACTTCCCATTTTATACGTTTATTACACTTACCATTACGACTATCATCACTATGCATAGATTATACCACATCTCACATATGACCCGTATTATCATTCATTGTATAACATAATGAGTTATACCTTCACCTACTTCCAACACAACCATGCCTATAACCTAACTAAATCCATGCCTAACCAAACCTAACTCAATCCATGCCTAACCAACCTGACTCGGTCCATGCCATAACTGAGCCTGAATCCATCATGCCTAACTCAAACCTAACTCAATCCATGCCATAATCAAAATAACTCAATCCATGCCTAAACTGCCTCACTCTAACATAAACTACAAATCAATATCTCATCCATAACACAAGCCATCAAATCCATTTATCATCTAACACAAACTACAAATCAATATCTCATCACCACATCAAAAACACAATAATATCAAGTATCTCATCATATAAATAAATGTGTATCTCAAATATACATGCTCAATATCATCATGTCCACCATATACAAGTGTCGGCACACAGGATGATATATATAATACAAAATGTCATCGACACATGTATGCCGGTCTCATATCTACAAAAAAGAATGCATCCATACAAAATATCTTAATTACGCAAGCCAGTATATGCTCGAAATATACACATCACTCGTACATCCTCACTATCTCTGGCATCACGTAGGCTGGTATGTGATCAAAAATACAACTATCTTCGGCACGCAGGTTGGCATATATATCAAAAAAATAACTAGTATACAACAAAAACCATGTGATCGCATATCAGGCATCTCCCCGGATGTCCTCCATCTTTGTGTCACCTATACCCTCAGCCTCCTATGTCCCTACTGGCACCCTACCTAGCACTGGTCACCATGCGTTGGTGGCCTCTCCCTGATCAGGCCTCGGAGCTCACTGACCTCCTGTGCTCTCCACACTATGAGTGTGGGATCTCATCCTCTCACTGAACGCCTGTTGTGCCCTATACTCCCCGTAGGATAGGAAGTTTATCTTGGCTACCATGAGCTGGTCCTTATAATATCTCACCTCACCTAAGGCATCTCGTAACCTAGCTACAGGCATGGTCTGTGGTGGTCCCATAGGTCTCGGCCCCTGTACCTGCCCTACAGCAACCTTCCCTGTAGTGACTTTCCCTGCAGTAACCTGCCCTATGCCTACCTATGAACTACGACCTACTCCCGGTGCCTATGGTGGTCCCCCCTGCCCCTGTACCTGTATCCCTGTATATGGGCCTGTAAGGCCCTAATCTATGCCTGGGTTGTGGCCAACTTGCCCTATAACCCTGCTACCTGAGCCTGCAAGGCTTCCACCTGATCATCCCCCTCTTGCTCTCCTCCATCCTCTCCATCCACCATATGGGCTTGCAGACTGGCCACCTGTACATGTGACTCTGCTACCTCTACCTCAGAACCCTCCAGCTATGTCTACAGTATACCTATCTGGGTAATTAGCGTCGTTACCTACCCCTGTAGGGCGTCCCTCTACACTGTAATAGTAGCTAGGTCTGGCTGCCCCAGTCTGGGTGGTATGGCTCGTAACTAAGCCACCCACCATGGCCTGTACCTGTCTATGCATCTTGCGTCATCTATTTGTTGATCCATTGGCTACTCCTCCTCCCCTATATGCACTGTAGGCTATGGTAGAGGTAGTAGCCTCCTCACGTTATCTCTCTGATACTGTGGGAAGGGCGGAGGAATGTCCTGTACAAGCCTGAACTACCGTCAGACCCTATCTACCAGGATCATCTCATCCTCCATAGTACGGTGACCCTGTATCCACCTCTCTGGCTAGAGCTTAGCTAACTCCTCATGCATGTGCCTATATGTGGGGAATCTCACATATGGCCTCTAGATAATGTCCACTCTGGAAAACCCCTCTAACAACTGCCGAAAAGGGGCCACATCATGTGTCGGCCTATCTGATCTCCACTCTCCTACCACTGGCACCCATCTCCTATACCCTACCCACACAAATCTCAGTGGGAATGCATCTGCTCAAGGCATCCCTATAGGCCGCACATAGACTATGTGCTCTTACACCTAGCATTGTAGTATAAATGTACAACACAGGCTAAACCTATGCAACTACCCATAGCTCTCTGTATAGCTGCACCAAGAATGTTGGTGCCTAGGAAAAGCAGGCCTCATGCACCACCATATCATGGAGTACCCCCATTAGTGATCAGGGAAAGCATCCACCCTTTACATCTGGTAGTGCATAGCAGCACACTTCTTCCATCAATAAAACCACTAGCCTCATCTCATCCGGATGGGCTAGGTACATCTCTCCATAGCTCAAACTGGCACTATGGAATCTCATATCAGTCACCCCCTCACAAAAAATTGTCCCAATCAGCTCCTCTGAGACCTCAGACGAGATAGAGTAAACCTAGGCACCCAATATGGGTAACTGCAACATCCAAAACATGTCCTCCAGGGTGATAGTCGTCTCACCTGTCGAAAGGTGGAACGTGTTGGTTGCGGAGTCTCATCTATCAATGAGCATGACCATCAAGTTGGGCTGCTGAACAACATGTCAGTAGCAATGAAATCCACTCAAGCCCACCACCTCCCCATGCTGTAACTCCTCACGGGTTGTTAAGCCCCTCACAGTCACAAGTAGGGGCAGAACCATGTCCTGCATACGCAACTTCTCTCTCCCCTGCATCCAATACAGACCACAACGTCAACATTAACCTACATTTCTTAACACCCCTACTCACGTACCATTGTCTACCTACACCCTTTTTTCACCTTTCCCATCTCAACCACTTAGCCTATATTACCTTTTGACCCTCATTCCCCAAAATCCCAACCGGCGTCGGTTACCTTTAATCGACATCGGTCACCCCTTAACTGGCATCGATCACCTAGTTGGTGACCGATAACAGTTCTACCCAATCGACGCCGATCACTATCACGGAAAATCCTGCGACTTCCCAAAACTCCCTTTTCTAAAAATCACCCCCCTGCCCATTTTAACCCCACCTACAATGACCTACACTACCCCTGAACCTCTACCCACCTTACCTATACCATTTACTACCCTTCCCCTTCCTCTTTTTTCCCATTTTCCCCCCCATACCCAAATTTAATTTTTACCCACCCACAAACAAAAACCAAAAAACAAAACCTACCAATAACACTATTCCAAACTTCTAATCTATCTAATCAACAATGTAGAGTAAGGTGCTTACCTCATCGCGATGCCGCTGTCTCAGTGGCATGTCTAGCCGCTGTGCCGGTGGCCTACCCAATCCCTCTCCAACCTCTGCCATCACTGAATAACTACTCGCAACCTCCACCTAATCAAATATCCCACCCTGATCCTGTGGACCCGCTACTCACCAACCCAACCCTCGCCAAATCACACTACTAGCTCACTGTCCCGTTTCCTCCTGACACTTTTCTCTCTTTTTGTCATTTTCTCACTTCACAAATCACAAATGAATAATAAAAATCATGGATTTTTTGTTTTTATAACCAACCTGACCTAACTAATGTTTGTTACGATTGACCTGCATCGGTTACGTGCCCTACCTCACCATCGTCAGTTTTCCTATATCGGAGTCAGTTATCAATGACCGCCATCAGTCAAACCCACCTGCCCATTGCCCTTACTTTTCCCTTTTACCTCACTTTTTTCAACCCTCATCCTTTACCCCACCCCACCTTACCCCTACCTTGGCCTTACCTGTGCCGTGACCTGGATATTTGGACCTAAACCATCGATAGTGACCTTTGACCTCATATGTTCACTATACCTTATGGTACCGTTACCTATGTTGATTGACCTAGTGACCTTACCTAGCCTATTGCCATGCCTGTTTATCCCAACCCTACCTTTGGTGTACCGGAACATACCTAAACATTCATGCACCTAACCTACATTGTGTTTCCTGACCATATCCTATACCTTAGATACCGGAATCACTTCAACCTTGGTTGGATAAACCTATCAACCTTAGACAATGTAGAGTTTTCCTACTCTTCAACTTGGTAACGTGCTGTAGTTTATTCATGTACGTATGTTTTACTGCTGCTACCTTTGACCAAGACCCATTACCTAGATTGCCTGAGTAGACCTTTGACCCTTTTTCCCCTGTGCCCACCTACCTTTTCCTCACATTTACCTTTTATCAAGCCACTCACTGATTGTACCTTCGGCCTCGTTAGTTCCTGGTTTGAGGAGGATCACCTTCACCCACACATGGGGCAACCACATCTTATTTTTCTTAGCATTACTTACCAATACATGCTACCCAACAAAAAGGGGAAAAATGTAGACACTAAAATTAGGCCACACTCCCCTTTCATCCCTCGACCAATAAGCACCCTTCATCACATTCACCTAGCCATGACCCCTTTCACCCCACTAATATTAATTTAATTAATTCATTATCCTCACCATATTTATTATTTAAATATATTGTTTTAAATAGTATCCACACATAGAGTTCACTTAGACACCTCACCAAGCCAACTCAACCTAAGACCTATTCTTAGTAAGTTACCATAACTAACTAAGACTTACCCAAACCCTAAAAATCAATGCTGACATTCCCTCTAACCACATTCCCACATGCTCACAAGAAGCTCCCAATCTAATCCATGGGATAATGACATGAGATCCAAGGAAATCAGGAGGATCTCCCTAGTTATGGTAAACCTAGGAAATTTTGCCTTGATCGATGCCGGTTACCCCTAGCCGTCATCGGTTAAGCCAGAACCACGGTTACCCTTTTAACCCCAAAAAAACCTTATTCTCAAGGTTGGAAAAAGAATGTTGACAAGATTCTTTTGGAAGAGAGATAACGCATCTTCAAAAAGAAAATTTGAGTGAAAACCTACATACAAGGAAGGAGATTGAGCATCTTCTCTTGCACATCCATCCTAACCATGATCTAATCTATCTAAGCAAAGAAGAGTGCACATACAGCCCATGCAAAAGCTTTCCTTCAGTTGGTGATCACTTTCAGCCTTCAAACCCCTCATCAGCACCTCCATTCCTCACACACAGGCATTCAGGACCGGAATCCAAGTAAGTATAACGTCATACTTTTCTGGTTTATTTCATTTTGTCATCATTTTATCATCCATTATTTACCTAGCCCCCTATCAACCTTCTCCAACATTTTCACCTCCATATACCCATTAAAACCTCACCAAATCCTATTCCAATCACCCAATACTTCATCCCGACCAACCAAAATCCTATGTGCGATCACAAAGGAGACCAAAAGCTTGTTCCGTGACATTTCCATATTTCCACAGTAAATGGCACCAGTTACACCTGACCACCATCGGTTACCCTTAACCGACATCGCTCTCTATATTTTCCAATATAACCCTGAACAGAGACCTACCCACCAAATTGCATCTCACCCGTATTCACATGTGATCTACCCGAGACCTCTGTTAGACCTACAGAGAACCAAAACCAATCATTTTTTACCATTGGATTCTATTCTAGCTTAGCCTGTTAGATTAGATCTATTTCTTATTATGTTTTAAATGAGATACCTAAATCATTTCAAATTACAATAGGATTTACTTTCTTTACAGCATTAAATTATTTAAAATAGTGGACCAACAGCCATCTAGGAAGTATCACACTTCTCAGATCTAGCATACATTAGGCAGTTCACTGCCCATATTTTATAATTCCTTCTCATGGTCTTGCTTTGCATTACAGGTAGTTCCTCCTAGCCAAAAGGAAGCTCTCACAATCAGCTGTAGATTCGGAAGTCACACGTGTGCAACAACCCATCAACCAAAATTTGAACAAGTATTCCTCATACGCCCGTTACCCTATCTGTTTCATCTATATTCCAAAAAAAGATCTAAGAAAAATGTGAAACACCTTCACTGAATCAAGAAATTAATTCTAGGGTAGCTTTCATATTGTAGCAGATAGCAATCCATAGTGCTTTGTGTGACCTTCAATAGTATCCTAGGCAACGGGTCAAAGTGGACCATTCAAAGGAAGAAAGGAAATCAAGTTTTAATAGAGTTTCATGATGTCTAAAATAGTAATTGTTTTACTCTAAACTCAATAGTGTGTTGTAGTGTCCAAGAAATCAGATGATAGGGAAGTGGATACAGGTGCCATCATTCAACCTCATGAATCACAACTGCTGGGGAATGGGTGAAATTCAAGTTTGAAGACAATTTTCCACTCTCACAAAATAAATTTCAATACCTTTTCTCAGAGTTGGAAGATGTCAACAGTAGAAGGCAGTTCCAAGCCTGAACAAAAGTGTTTTAAGCATTCTGAGGTCAATATTTTCAAATTATCAGACCATTTCATGTTGATCATGTTGACTCCATGCCCAATGGATAGCTACAGACAAGTGATCATACTTCATCTAACAGGAAAATGGCCTCGTCAATCGCAAAAATTATTATCTAATTTCACTACCCTAGTGAAATTGGACAACAGGAAAGCTTGCATTATGACAATTGGTCAAGGGGCCCACAAGGTAGAAATTACAACATCTAGTGATTTGTCTAGGAGAAACACTAATCATGGAATAGGCCTCCTTGAGCACGAGAATTTCTAAAAACACAAAGTTTGATAAAGGGTTGAAGGAAGCTGGAAGGGTTGTATTTTTGGTCCAGATAGAACTCGGTGAGTTGTTTGAATGAAGAACTGATATGATAGGATAGATTTTATAGCCTCCTTTTACCCACTCCATTTAAACATCAAGCACGTTGACCTATCACCCAACATTAGCTTGGTGCTCACCTGAGGCATGCATAAGCATCGAGCCCCTCCTTTATGTGAGCTTTGTAAAAATGTCTGCCATTAATGGAGGACTAATTATAGAAATAGAGATACATGAATTTATTCTAATATAAAGGTAGAGAAACTAGTTCTACGCACAAATTCACCTTGATATAAACATAAACATTACAAAAACATAAGATAATCAGATATTAACCTTGAGAAATATACAACACACTAGGGCTTGGACCATAAACATAGATATTTAGAATAACCCTCCATATATTGATTCTTAGTGTTTACAATAGCTATATTACATCAAAAGGGTCTATGCAAAACTAAATAAATCATGGAATGACCTTTCAGTCCTACAAAATGACTCTATGCATATATCCCTAACTATATTCTCCTATGCACTCAAATATTTCTTGACTGGTCTCTCGCACCATCTCTTCTCTCTCTCGCAACTCCTGTTTTAGACCCGAGCACATTCATACATTCATCTCTACACACACATATCTCTACTCGTACCACCTTATTTTTAGATCCAAATGCTTCCTTAAATAGAATCAGAATCTCTCCTTCACCTCCTTATTTTCACTCATGAGCAGGCTACATGCCACATGGAATCATGTTCCTCCATGATCGAGTTCCTATTCCATCTCACCAAAATCCTGATTAGCCTCCACTAACCGTAATGATTCCCCTCTAGAATATTCCTTTCATGGAATATTATTTCCTTGATCATTAAGTCTCCAAGTTGTAACCTTATCCACTCATCACGCCTACTCATGTATTCATGTGTTTTCTATGTAGTACCATATCCAATGATGCGGCTAAGTCTTCAAACCCTATCCTACTCCCGCGCACCAACCTTTGTATGCTCCATGTTTACTCTGGAATTTTTTTTCAACTCCTTGAACTTCCCGTATGCACTCCTGTTATACCACATGTCATTCCTCTTACGTGTAATGATTATCTACTCCAATACTTAGCCACTTTTCTGGGATCAACATTACCCCACACTAGACGTGTTTTCCATCCTCAGAAATAATATAATCTTCTGTAGGAATAAAGAATTGAAGGAAAGAAAAACCTTTATCTAGCTTATGCCAAGGAATAAAATGATTTCATTACTTTTGAACAAGGATTGGGAAGTCTTTATTCAAAGTTTCTTCAATCTTATTCCAAGCATCCACCTAATTATGTGCTTATTGAAATAAATCCCCTATCAATTTTCTGACTTCATCAAATGATAACTCTTCGCCTTTAGCCTTCAATGTATCAACAATACTTTCCATTTTTTTACTAAGGTCACTCAGTGCATCCATCCTTCATGTAACCTAGGGATATAATTCCTTCACTTTATTTCTAATGAAAACCCTTAAGTTTTCGATTGCCTCGGACTTCTTATCGACTTCTTCTATGATCTTGTGTCATTTTTCCCTATTACCCTTGTTATTTTCCAAGAACTCCTTAAGGTCCACCTCATGGGTAGTAACCAATACACTTGCCACCATGTCCTTATCTCCATAGTTGTCATAGACAACTTTTTCCATGTGCGTTGTGATTTTTATAGAGGAAAGGACCTTGGATTACTGAGTTATGGTCTCCCTAATTTTCAGCTTCTTCTGTTCTATTTGTCATGGCATAACTTCCTCCACTAACTCTAGTGTAAGTGGTTTCCTCTCCATCATGATCATGTGTGTCAAGTCCTCTAGGTAGTGGAAAGTTGACTCAAACTTCTACTCAGGAGGGTCCAAAATTTGGTGCTTTAAGATAATGGAGTCTGAGATATTCTCTGATTTCTTGTAGGCTTTGTGGACTCTCACCATCTCTTCTCTCAAATCATCCCTTAGTTACGCAATTATCAACTCCTTCCCCTTTATCTCCTTGTCTTTCTTAATTATCTCCTTATTATTTTCCTCCAACTCTTCCTCTAAGGCTCTAATTTTGTTATTCCTCCAGAATAACCTTGCCTCTACTTCTACAGATACCTTGTTGAGGGCATTACATTCCTTCTCATTATTTAGTCATTGGGCATCCAAAATAGGATTCAACTCATTAGGGTTCTGCATTTCTATCAATACATCTACATTAACTTTACATTCAGGCTCATCAACATGCAACTCAAAGGTCCATGACAACATCTTCCTTGTGTGTGTGTACACACTACCTCTATCAAATGATGATCAACAAAAGAGTTTGTCTGTGGGTAGTGTGCCCTACAAATGCATGTGTAAGACCTTGTTTGGATTGCCACTGGTGCACGTTACCTTTGGGAAGCCAACTGCTGGACTCTTCTCCTTGTCTATGCTCTCTTTTGTCTCTTGTAATACTCCTTTACAGTTGTGATCCACCTCCTACTATACCTATATATATATATATATATATATATATATGATATCTTCCACCTCCTTTTCCACAGTGTCATCTAACAGCCCTCCAGACATGTGCAGGTTCTTCTATGTATCCATATCCACCTCTTCACTTCCTCCCATATTGTGAGCACCCTCCTCATATTCATTCTACTCCTCATCAGATTTGTGTACATTATACACAAAGGGGATTCTCACCTTCTTCACGCTCCTCATTCTCCTCCTTGGACTCGTCACCCTTTATGCTCTCCATCTCCTCAGAGTCTAAAATTTACACCATCTTTTTCTTCTTCTACATTGGCAAATCCTTTATTGCAGGGGATCTTTCCTTCTCAGGGGAATTCTCCTTCACAGTGGATTTCTTCCTTCATGTGTAAGTACTTGGGCCCTCACCTGAATCCTATGCCCTTGTGGTCTGAACTATATGTGCACTTGGCACCCTGCTTGTTGTAGTTTCTTGTCTTTCCCTATTTATCTCTTTCTTCTTTCTGGCACCATCCTCAGGGATGGAGACATCATCCTAAACATATGCATCCTTTTCAAACTTGGGTCTTAGGTGTATGTACACCCTTGTCCCTATTTTTCCTGCAAGTGGTAATGTTACGGGCCTTAGTATATGTATATCATGAGAGACATACGTCTCCACATATGTCCATTTCTTAGGATACACCAATGTCTTATGCAGCACATGATGATCTTGATCTACCTCACTTAAATCAAATATAAGTTTCTTTGCTTCCTTGAATACCTGTTAACTGTGCTCCATGAAAATATTGTGCTGTGAAGGAAAATGGTTAACTTACACCATGGGATTTTCATGTGATCCATCAAAGTGAATCTGCATATGTAGAACGTGTTGGTTTACTAACAAACTTCAGCCTCATCCATCCACTAAGGCTGAAATTTGTTCAAGGATTCTCAATTCTACCTCTAAATGCATCACATAATCTTCTTGTATAACTTCTCCAAGTGTTTCTTATATGCATTAGTCATTGTATCACAAGTGTATGCTTCAAACCTCTTAGTGGGGGAAGAGTCCTCATAAAGTTACTCCCAAATGTATCTATCTTGGCCCATTAGGTACTCTAATATTTGAAAATACAATTGTAAGAAGGACATTGCCATACATGATTTTATTCCTCATCACGCACGTAACATTTATGATATCCTCCACAATGAATTCTGAGAGGTTGTACATCATCCCCTCTAAAATCTTCCTACAAATGTTCAACCATCTCTTGTTCACTTGAGTCCATCGCTCTTGTCCATTTTACTTGGTGAGTAGGTGTGTGAGCCATATTCACGACTGGGTTAATGATCTTGGTGATATCAAAATAGTGCAAGCATTTTTTGTATTCATATGTCGTGGTTATTTCCATTAATAGTGTCCTTTTCACCCAAGTCATCATCCAGATGACTCTACCATGTAGATAAGTCAAATGTATTTGGAGATTAACAAAGTAGTTAAGCACATTGTCCTTATTGTGAAGTAAAAATAATATTCATGCACACTGTGACATCAGCCACTGGTATAATATTTTGGGTTTTTTGAAAATATGGAAACTCATAGAGTCTGTCAAAAGTCTATCCTTCTCTAATGTGGTCTTCACAGAGTCATCATACATAGGGTTTATCATCCTGTATCCTTTCTCTTGTATGGCTGAACTAGCTCGAATGCCATTTATTTTTCTGTGGTGCTCTTCCTATGGTTATAATCACTTATAACCATATTTTGTACGTGAGACACCCAATTCATCCCCAATATAGTGACCATTTGGGTACTATATCTCTGTGTACCAATCCTCTTTAAAATTGGTTGACACAACTGGTTTTCCCTTGATCCTTTACCCTTACCTTCTTTGGTGAAGTGTTCAGATATTTTCCTTGGTGTCATTTTTCTTGTCAAGCCCTTGTAAGTTCTACCTTGTGTCTTTCTTTAATGTTACTCAATCCCTTGGCTTCACTCCTTCTAAGAAATTTATTCAAAGCCCATGCCCTAGCTCTGTAAATCCTAACTTGGAAAACTCTCCTTCCACAAGACAACGTAAATAATCATGGAAATCCACCAAAAAATATCATCCATAGATGCCTGTGTACTCCATGGTCCACTCTAGTTTTTTAAATATGTCAAATTATCTAGCATCACACACAACTCTCTCCAAATTCTTGTCACAAGGTTTCCCTAGTTTGTAAGATCTCTTCAATAAACAAACACAAGGTAAAAAAAAATCACTTACCCTGACCTTCTATTTATAGTTTTTTTATCCTTTTACTATATTAACTCCTATGCCACCTACCACTGTACTATCCCATTAAAGTTCACATTTCTCTGAATGCTGTCCATCCTCTCGCGTGTTTTGTTTATCCCTTTTCCTTTGCACATCAAACTTGTGTAAAACTTCCACAACCTTGTGGTGTGCAAAAATGCATCGACTACATAGATCCTTATGTGCACGCTCATAGCACCTAAGTCAATCTCCCTCCTATGTCTTAAGCCTAGTTCTTGTCATTGTCATACCTCATGTTGCTCTGCACGCTTTTATCACTATATATGGTTTTTATGAATCTCTCGACACTAATCTCAACCCATAATTACTTCTGCTACATGTGATCCTATGAACCCACACACTGTATTATTTTTTTATTTGGGTACTTCCAATCAATCATCACTCGTACCACTTGTTTCTTACTACACTATTCACTGAAACTCTTCTTTATACTCTCCACCCCACACTAAATAGACATGTGCGGTCCTATCTGCATAACAACCATCTTTAGATAGTAACTGGCTACCAACGTGCAAAAGCATGCCCACAACAAACATGAAATGAAAATACAAAACATAGACAATGATGAAAGGAAACACATATAAAGGAAAAAATCATTAATGAAAATCCTAAGATAAATGGAAATACTACCTTATTTACAAACACACTGAAGAGTTATTTATAGTAGGGCTTCAACCCTAGTCCTTTTGAAATAACCAAACAACATTGTTTCATCGAGTTCTTGTAACTTGCAAGTGCTTGAATCAAGTATATGTGATATCACATATGATCCTAACCAATGTACTTTGATGTTTTCCAAGGTGGTGTAAAAACTTAGAATGATATAGAAGAACCATCTGCTAAACCTCAAACTTATTTGTTTTTAATATGATGCAATCATGCCATGTCTTTTGTTGAGCTTTCTCCACCTTCTAATTCCTTCTAAAAATGGGTTTCCTCTCATCCAACTCCATAAGTTTATCAATGCATGTACCTCTAATGCTTTCTCATCACCCAATCCTCCTATGCATGTGTAATACACATAGGGAGGGTAATATGAATTACATAGGGAGAACCACATCTACACTAAATACTAATTGAAAAGGAGTGGCTTTGTTTAATATTTTAGTAACTTGTTTAATATTCCCATAATACTGCAGAGATTTTATCATCCCAGTTCTTTCTTTCGACATCAACAAATCTTGGTCAATGTGTGGCTTAAAATATTGTTAAATACCTAAGCATAGTTCTATTATCCTAAGGGTGATATGGTGTATTTTTGTGATGTGCCACCATAAAATCTACGTTAATAATATTCTAAAACTATCTTATTCAAAAAATGAGTACACCTATCACTTGTAAAACTGAATGGGCATCCATATCTGTTGATTATATTCTCACATAGGAACCATAACTATTGTAGCCATAATGAAATCCTACATAGGAACCTGCTTGCACCCACCTTGTAAGATAGTCCATACTAGTGATAATATAACATGAAACTGTCCTACGTGTGGTCTAGGAAAATAGATACCAAAAATTCATATTATCCCATTTTTTAAATGACTCTGCACTAGAAATAGGTCTTAATTGACATTTTTTCTATTTTCCCCAACTTCCCAAGGCACTTACAATGGTCCATAGGTACTTTACAATACTCCATGCAAAATCCTTATAAATTATCTCCCACCAAATACCAACTAATAGGATGTTGCACTGCGGTCGCATTCCCTCCATAGTGACCTCCTGCAATGTTGCCATGATCTTCCTCCATGATTGCAGTGAGTTCATGTTCTAGTACACACCAGTGCAAAACCTCATCCCGTTCTAGCTTGTACATGTCTCCAGATAATCAACATATAGGGTGCATTGCATATGGCTCAACTGCATTTTCTCCAAGGCCTTGATTCCTTCAGGTGCCACATACACTCATAATAAAAAATAACAATATACTTCTGAATTAGAGGGTGCACATTGTAGTCTGAAAAATTGTGCATATGGCATTGTGTCCTTAATGATTTACTTGTCCTCACCTGAAGTTAATCTGTGATAGATTTTTCAGGTCTCAAATTTCACTTTCCTTGATTTTACAATGAATGAAAAGTCAAATTATCTGAAATGAGCAAGATCCATCAGCATATGTACCCTTGTAATAAATTTCTTTTTCACCAATTACTTGAGTGCCATATGATCCACCTAAAAGATAAATGAAGTAGCCAATATGTATTTCCTGAACTGTTTGTAGCACATAAATCATAGATAACACTTTAGCACTCCATCGTTGTGTAATTTTGCGTCAGCTGGAGTTAATTTTCTACTTGTAAAACACAAAGGGTGATTAATAATGCCCTCTCATAAGAAGTGCCAACACTTCTCCTATTTCCATACTTGATGCATCAACATGCATGTGAAAAGGATTATCCCAAGAGGGAAAGCACAAAATGGGTGTGGTGGTAAGTTTCTACTTTAATGTGTCAAAATCCACTAGCTTGCACTTCACTCTAATAGAATTTAATCTTATGTTTTCAACAATTCTTCCAAAGGCATGCTGAAATCTTGGCATAGCCTCTAATGAATTTTCTATAATGAACATGTATGTCCTAATAATGCATACACACTATGCTTTGACTAGTAGGCTCCTCCAGACCAAAAATAACAGGGACTTTCACACGATCTACCAATAAGCCTTCCTTGCAATATAATGTGACCTAATAATGTGCCAAATGGAGTAGAAAAGACACATTCCTTAATGTTTAGAGAGATACTTAACTTCTTGCACCTCTCAAACATCAATCTCAAATCATCACATTTTTCCCTTACTTACCCATATCACCATTCGAATCATCTACGTAAACTTTTACAAAAAATTATGGATGAAGTCTTGAAAGGCTTGCACCACGATGTGAGAAAATACAGTAGCCATGTTCTTAAGCCCAAAGGGCATAACCATATAATCAAAAATTTCCAATTCAGTAGTGAACGTATTCTTTTCCAAGTCTTTTTTACAATCCTTACCTAGTGAAAACCTGAGAATCCATCTATAAAAGAATAGATTTCCCACCCTGCTACACCTTCCAAGATCTCTTCAGTAAATGGGGTTGGGAAAGGATCTATGACACATGTTGCATTCAAATTTCTATGGTCTACACATATCCTTATCCTCCCATCCTTCTTAATACTAATCACCATTGGGCTTATCCATTCATATTCCTCAATTGCCTCAATGATTCTAGATTCTATCATCTTATCAGTTTCCTCCTTAACCTTTACGCGTAAATTTGGGTTCATCATGTATGGCCTCTTCTTGACAGGGTGCGCACCTTCTTTCAACTTAATCTAAATTTCCCCTGATGAGTGATGAAATCCCTTCAATTCATGGTACATGAATAGGAACAATTCTTGGTCGTCACACAAAAACTCGGCTATTTTTTAAGCCTCATGTTCATTCTAGTAATCTCCTATGATAACTTCTTTGGGATTTGTTTTTTTTACCAATGTTAAATTTCTTTGTTTTTCAAGGGCTCATGGTAGGAGCACGCTTTCTCATCTTCTTTTTCCAATACTTTTCACGTACCTTCTGTGTGGTCAACATCCAAATTTTCCACTTCCTCATCATCTATCAGGTACACCAACTTACCCTTTTCTTTTTTCTAGGAAGGCACACTCAAATTCTACTTCTTCTTCCTCTTCTTCCATCAAGCACACCCCCAACTCAGGTTCTCCTAACAAATCAAAGATTCAGTCCTCATCCATGGCACTATCCCCCAAGGTAAGGCACTTGACTACCTGTAGCGCCTCATTTACTGATGGCTTAAAACTTAGATACTCAAAAGTTTAAATATTATCCATTGTCAACTCTTTCCAATTTCCTATTTGACGACGTAATTCCAAATGTTTTATAGCATGCACGGACAACCCTGCAAGGTGGAATAGAACTTATGAACCCATAGTGAAGGAGGAAAGACTTCCAGGCCTACCATCCAGGGTCTCTCACACTCCTTGATGTGGAATGAGGTGGACTCCTTCCCATAATAGTTGCATATTTTAGACGGTGCATTACTACAGAGAAACCTAATAGAGAGCGTGATTCTCAATTCGCACCACTCTAGAAGGTTGTCACGATGGTTTTCCCACCAATGTGTTGTTGTCATGTGTAAGGTATAAATAAGCATATTCCTCCTTTCTACTTGACATGCCCATTGGAATTCCATCGAACGTAGAAGAGGACATCTAGGTTTCCTTCCCAAGTGTAACATGGCTACTTCCTTCCTCCTAAGCACCTAACTGAGCATGTTATAACCACTCTAGTCTCAGTATGCTTCACTTGTCTTCCAACCAGCTCATAAGTTTTATGCACTCAATTGTCACATAATCATGAGGCCAGATGTGCTTAGATCAGCCTCCAAGGCCTCATGTGGACCCATGAAACTCTTGTGGGAAATTTCTCATCAGAAAGGTGTTATTAATCCTCCAACGAACCATTGAGCATTATGTGAGGGATGGATATCATAAGAAAACTTTCATAGAAGAGTCTTAAAGCACACATCATACTCCCACACACTTTCTACCATACCTTTTTGAATTTCTTTGAGCATGTTGATGCTCATTTTCTCAAACTTGGGAATATGAAATTCCACCAAAAAGGCATCATGCAGTGCAGTATAATCTACTATCATTTGATGGGGGCCGTACTTCTGGTACCAATTATGCACGTGTCCTTGCAACATAATTATAAATTGACTTTCCTTCTGCTCTGGGGCAGTGATGCCCTTATTGTGCCATAGTAATTCACATTTGTGTACATGCTCTACAGAATCCTCAACACCCTTGTAATCATGTAAATGAATAGACATCTCATAAAACACTTATTGATGGTGTTGTGGCCCTTGCCCACCAAATCTAGGACCTTGATTCCCTCTTGTGTTTCCTCCACTACTAGATCTACTAGATCCACTAGCTCTTATTCCTCCTAATCCACCGAATCCTCTTCCTGTCACAGGAAAAGGTCCCAAAGAAATTCCAATCTATGCCCCCACCATTGTGTTGAATTGTGCACCAATAGTTTGTGACATTGAACCACTTCAGAAGGTAATTCCCAAAATTTGTGTGCCCACACCTTGCCCAAATGATGTGCTAGATAGGATGCCTCCAAACATAGGAAATGTATGTGCTTCCATAGATGAACTAAAAGAAAAATTATATATACCAGTTGTTTCTCGACTACCAATACCAACACCAACTAGGTTAAAAACACTTATCCCAGGAGTTAGAAAACTAAACGCCATGATTTGGTCACTAGGTGGGCTAAGATGCACACTTACATCTCTCCTCCTTTCTCCATATGATGAGCTCTCACCAAGATCTGAGGGGTTTTTTCTCTCGTGTTTGGCAGTATGGGGTAACATAGACTGCTCAAGTACCACGTTCCTCGCATGAACCTCAAATCTTCCCCACAACATCTACCTCCCTAATTCCATCACTTCTAAAACTTCCTACTTTCTCACCAAAACTCCCTTTCTCACAATTCATTATACTTGAGTCACCTCTCCTCTCTCTCCATTTATGCCGCAAGGTCTGTCATCTCTTACCACACCAACTTCCATGCCTCGTACCTAGTGAGAAGTTAGTCAGACATGGGAAACTCCTCCATACTCATAGTGATGATCAGGATCTTAATGGATAACAATATAACATGTAATAATGATCCTCTTTACTCCCTCAAGATATCAAACTTAGAAATATCTAGGAAATAATATGTAGAAATTGTCTATTCCAATGTATATCTAGTTAACACTCCAGTCCACCACCAATCAACAGCACGAGTCCAGGTCAGATCAGCATCATGTAACCTCTGATACTTTTTGTGGGTCCAAACACAACATTTATAATACCAACTCTTCCTTGATGCATATGCTAACAACCATTCATACAACTCTATTGGAAAACAACAAAAGAATGTCTCATATATCTCATGATACAAGTGCTCCTCTACCCATTTACATGCATCAGACTTAGATCCAGTACTGGATCTCTGAGAAAACACATCCTCTGTGCTTTTAAGCCAAGTCTCGACATTGTCCAAGGTCAAGCATTCTATCATCACACACCATTATCACAAAAACTTCAAAAGAGGTCCCAGCAATGGAACCAAAATGTATCCTCCTTTTACCTACTCCCTTTAAACCCCAAGTGTGTTACCCTATCATCCAAAATTAGTTGGGCACTCACTCAAGGCACATGCAGGGGTCGAGCCCCTCCTTTATTGTAGCTTCATAAGAATTTTTGTCATTAATGGAGGAATGGTTACAGAAACATAGATACATGCATTTATTCTAATATAAAGGTAGAGAAACTAGTTCTAATCACAAATGCACCATGATATAAATGTAAACAGTACAACAGCATAAGCGAATCAAATATTAACCATGATCAATATAGAACACACAAGGGTTTAGACCATAAACATAGATATTTGGAATAACCATCCATATATTGATTCTTAGAGTTTACAATATCCAGATTACATTAAAAGGGGCCATAGTAGACTGAATACATCATGGAATGACATTTCATTCCTATAAAATAACTCTACACAAATATCCCTAACTATATTCTCCTATGCACTTAAATATTTCTTGACTGGTCTCTTGCATCATCTCTTCTCTCTCTCTCAGCTCTTGTTTTAGACCCAAGCACATTCATACATGCATCTCTATACACACATCTCTTTGTTTACACCACCTTCTTTTTAGATCCAAATTCATCCTTAAATAGAATTAGGATCTCTCCTTCACCACCTCAGCTTCACCCATGAGCAGTCTGCATGCTAGGTGGAATCATGCTCCTTCATGATCGAGTGCTTAAGCCAGCTCACCAAAACCCTGATTATCCTCCACTAATCGTAATGATTCCCCTTTGGAATATTATTTTTGTGGAATATTATTTCCTTTAGCTTAAATACTCCAAGTTGTAACATTATCCACTCGTCACGCCTACTCATGTCTTCACATGTTTTCCATGTAGTGCCATGTCCAATGACGTGGCTAAGTCTTCAAACCCTATCCTGCTCCTACGTGCCAACCTTTACGTACTCCATGTTTACTTCAGCCTTTTATTGTAAATCCTTAAACTTCCCACGTGCACTCCATTTCTCCCACACACCATTATTCTTATGCATGTTGATTCTCTGCTCTGGGACTTAGCCACTTTTTTTAGCTCAACAACTTTACAAGGCTACCGAGCTCAGCTATAAGAAGACAAAGGTAATCCTTGAATTCTTGAGTTGGTGAAAGTGCAAATGAGTCCATAAATTATATAGCCAAGATACTTTAATTCATGTCCAGTTGGCAAGCACATTTTAGGCCATTGATCTCTTCATCACAGACATCAAGAGGAACTAGCCTTCTCTAGAGGTCTATCTCAAGTAGCAAGTCCCACAACTTAGAGATAATACCCATGTTACATAGTCACACTCCTTGCCTTAACACACTCACATGCTAAAGAAAGAGAGGGTGTAGTGATTTGGTGATAATATCCAGAATATGATGATGTAGAGAGTGTGGTGAATAGCGTGCCGAGTGGAAAAGTAAAGCATGAAATGATTGCAAAGTGAAGCATGGAGACTAGGAAAGGGAAGCGGACCCTAAGGGTGAATCGTATGTGTGGCTTATACCTATTTTTGTGCTTATAGGCTACTTCTTGTTAAGTATTAAGGATGGACCTAAAAGAAGATCAAAGAGATTAATCAAAGTTTCATAGATGAGAATTACAAGTAAATTATGTATAAGTATGTAAAAGTGTGAAAAGGTAGTAATAAAGGAAATTGTGCGCCTGATGTATAAGTGTAAAGTATAGAAATATGTCTTAAAATTTTGTGAAGGGTGAGATTTTTGGGTAATCTCATGCCAAGAGTGAGGTTTTTGGGTGATCTCACACAAAAAGTGACTTTTTTGGGTGATCTCACACCAAATACAAGTTTTTTAGGAGATCTCGTGCCACAAAAGAATATTGTTGGGGGAGAGGTCTATTTTTACTCTTCTTCTATGACTAATTCCTGAATAATCACCATTGTAGATGGTATGTCCTATGTTGTTCTGTGTTATTTCACATAGCATGTAACACCTTGTCAAAATGTTATAATCCTCTTTTGCATTGCAAGCGTTGACATGTGATTTTCAGGAAAAATGTATGTTTCGTGGTTGTTGAAAAATCATGCTTGCCATGGATAAATCATTTCTGCTCTTTTATTGTAGGGCTGATATGTTGTTGCTTGCAATAATCTATTTCACTTCTTATGAGGAAGTTGTAATCTGGTCAGAATGGTTGAAAACTTATCCTTTACAATTGGACTCATCCTTGGATCAATTCCATTGATCCAAGGTATGTTTTGAATCTTCTTATCAAAACTGAATGAAAAAATGACATTCATTGATTAAGAGACTTAACAGACTTAACTCGTGTTTGTTGCAAATTCTTTACTATCTTGAAAGACTATGCATGCATTCTATTTTTTGTTGTGCTCAGCTCTTCTTGATTGACCCTTGCAGGGCACCTAATGACGTTAGGGAAAACCTACTTCAGGATTCTGGAGAAAGTGAGAATAATGTGTCCTATATTTATAAGGTCTATCCTAAAGAGATTCGGGACTCAAGTAATTTTACCTAACTCTTTCTACACCACTTTAAGTGGGATCACATCCTAACCTAAGTTGTTAACACTAAGTTAGTATGAGGGAAATAACCCAAGGGATGTAAAGTTATTTCTAATCAATTGCCTATATTATTTGGTTAAGCTAAGACCTAACCTAAGGTGGCAATCTATTTAATTGTGGGTTATATCCTAAGGTTATATTTTTAAAATTAACCTAAGATCTAACCTAAGCATATTACATATATCCTAAACTAATGGGTATGAAAGGGGACCTATGGGGTCGAATGGAAAGTGGGAGCTAAGTGGTGGTTCCTAAGCTATTAATGAGATGTGATTTTTATTTAAAGGGGCAGAGTACTGCCAGATTTGGTAAAATACATGGAAATTTGGGGAAACCTATATGGAGGCATCTCTAAGTTTGGAAATGCATGTGGAAGTTAATTTAGGTCTCACCAACTTTGGATGGCGGTGGTAAGGAAAGATAGGCAAGAATATGCAATTAAATGGCATTAATTCATCTCGGTTATGTAACATCTCCATTTTAGTACAATAGAACAAGAATTTTTTTTTTTTGATAAATGCTTCCTAGTTCTAAATACATAATTTAGAACTCACAAATCAAAACAACCATTCTTATAACAGATAACCATATGCTACTGTAATGACTCGGAGTACCTCCGATCTATTCATTCCATGACTCGGTAATCTACTGATCTATTCATGAGTATCAAGAGTTGGCGTTTTTATTTTAACACATCACTCTTGCGGTTCTCTTCCCTAATCTGGGATTCAGAATGCTCTGTCCAAGGAACCTATCTGAATAATTGTTACCATTATTCATCGGCATCTCATCCCTTAGACTAGGTGACATAGGACAACGCAATCAGCAGCTTGCGATACTTTGGCCAAAGATTTGAAACATACTGCTTATGTCTCGTATCCCTTGACGGCATACTCGTCAATCTGGAATACGTCCTTCACCCCATTCCTATGTTATGTAGAATGTCTTATACTGACTTCTGTCAGTCTCTCCTGCCCCAAGTTATTCACTCAGGAACGGATTAGTAATATGACAACGTTATAGGGATGCTCCTAAGGACTAGGGATACGCTGACATACTGGGTCAACCCTAGTTAACCCAGTGTGTCAAGATACCCCGAGTCTCCTGGGGCAGCCTTATAACATGACCACGTTCCTAATCAGTCCCAGAGTAAAACTTGTTCGAGTTTAAGGTGTAAATCTTAACGATCAATGCAAAGGGTGTCGCCATAAGTCACCTGCATTGTTGTATCTTTGAGAAGATCCTAATCTTCTCGAAGGTACAACCCTGCAGTTGACTTGTGCCATCAACCTTCAAATCCACCTCGAAAAGATCTACTTATTTTTAAGGTGTTACATACGTTGAGTTAAAGTTATACTTTAAGATTCTCCTTTTAGGGTAGTCTTTTCCCAACCCCTGGGTTCCTCACCTTAGAATTACCTTTCTTAATAAAACCCATTTCACAAAGAGAAGTTATTAAGACTTGAGGTCTCATCAAGGAGTTCATTGAAAAATAGAAATCTAAATCAACGAAACTGGGCAATAGCCCTTAATCTTCACATAAGGTTGCTAACCATTACCCTTTTTGGTTTATATCAGTTCTCATAACTGAAATATATCTTACTTATTAGTATTTAGATATAGTGATTAAAAATCCAATTAAACGTTGTCTTGACTTAGATCAAGACTAGGAAGTAATAATTTATTTAGCCCGTTTAGCTTCCTGTTGAGGTTTATTTTAACCTTAGCTTCTCGAAAGACGGTGATCTAAATTCCAATTTAGCTTTAGATAGAACATAACAGAACTACTAAACATACACAAGTATTCAGTCACATAATCTTTGCAAAGCTTACTTAGAGAATCCCAAATGTCTCCAAGGTATACAATAATAACAATACTCTTAAAATCATTCAAACCGAAGAAGTTCAATCCATCAAGATACGAATGCAAACACATACGTAACAAATACCTCATTTCATTCATTTCTAAGCTAATCAAATACATTTTATGCATTCAGCATATTTGATACAATACTCAATAGCAAAAGAACATCTTTCTTCAAGTAGTACATTTAGAGAATCAAATTGGAATTCATCATAAAACCAAATTAAACAATCTGAACATCACATCAGATCTGCGTGTCTTTACCACTTACGGCAACCATTTGCAAAAATTGTCAACACGGGTCAGTTCGGTGAACTGAGCATGATAAGCACTAATTCTTAAAACAATTGCAATCCACCAATTGTTCTCATTAAACAACCTGTTTATATGAAATCATTTCTTCACATACCAAACTTAAATCAGGCTAATCATCCTATATGTTAGAGACTAAGAACATATGAATACAACCATTCTAAAGACAACAAAACTCCTACAAGATTGTTTCTAACAATTTCTCAAAGGCAGTTAAAACATTCAACAAGCTCACTGTCTTAATTCTTTTATCATCATAACACATTTCAATGGTATTGACAAGTATACCCATTTATACAGCAACACACATTTTATACCAGTCTCTCCATACAATACCACAGTTTATTCTTGTTATGCCCTTACCGTAGAGATCGCAAAAGGATGCAAGAAGAAAGCACACAAGGTTTCCTGACTAGGAGAGAGAGAGAATTTTCCTATTCAACTTATTTATACATCAACATATAAATTACAGTCTAGAAGAAAGAAACAGAGTCCATCAGAATCCTAAGTCAATAACATTCTGAACTGTACCGATTCCTTTAGATTAATGCAAATACATTTACGCATGCGACTAAATAGTCGAGATTACAAGAAGAACTACAGTTCCATCTAAATCCAAATATAAAAGTCACCTGTAGCTACTAAGCAATTCAAGAGCTCTCACGCCAAGCAACAGTAAGTAATCCAACCATAACAGACTCAACAATTCTTTTTTTTTTTATAACATTCAACAACATGAATATACCCATCGCCATTGTTTAACAGAGCACAGCTAGGAGCTTTTTATCACAGTCAGCCACGAGACTAGATAACACTTAAAACAAATGACGTTCCATATGCAAATACATCTATATTCATACTACGTCTAAACACAAACATGCACAGCTTCATTCAACTGAATCTAATCTCTATGAATGTACAGCAAGGACTTTAAAGAAGTCGCATCCATTACATAAGCTCATCCAAGTTTTAACCTAAGTAGAGCCATCCCGCAAACACATAAGGGCTACAACAGGAGTCGAGCTCACATGGAATTACTGTAAGGGCTCCAACGGAGTCGTATCCCACAAGAACTCATAGCCTGGGTTAAGATTAAAGTCGAATTCATACGAAAACATTCAAGACTCCAACTGAATCAAACCAACAGTCTACACAACTAAAATTCTTCAGAAGTCGTATACAAGATACATATTAAGGATTCCACAGAATCAATATCAATAAGTATTCACAACTGAGCTTATACAGAAGTCGAAAACACTATTTACATTTCAAGGACTCCAACTAGTGTCAATACCAACCATATTCACAACTAAGCAACAGTATTCACAACCAGGGCTTTGATTGAAGTCGAATTCATACGAAAACAATTCAAGGACTCCAACAGACTCAAAACCAATGAGTATCCACAACAAGCTTCCGCAGAAGTCAATAACATACTACCCATTTCAAGGATTCCAACAGTATGCACAAAGAAACTACTACAGAAGTTAAAAACATAAGTTACGTTTCAAGGATTCAAAAGGAGTCGAAACCATATAGCATTCTCAACTAAACTTCTATAGAAGTCGTAACATACTATCAATTTCAAGAATTCTAACCATATCATGCTAAAAGTATCCTCTACAAAACTTCAACAGAAGTCGAAACATACGAAACATTACAAAGACTCTCACTGAGTCATTTTCGTATTTAATCCTTGCTACTTTCAACAGATTCTAACCCAAAATCACAAACTCAGTAAGGACTTCTACAATCGTCACAATCAAGTAGAATAATCACAGCAAGCATTCCCAACAGAAGAACTTCAAGTATTCACAGCAAGAATAAACAGGGTTCAATCAACAATAAGAGCACAGCCAGTCTTTAATCCAAATGAATCCAAAAGGAAGAATAAATACAGTAACCATTCCATCAAGGTCTTTGAAAAACCTGAGATTCATAATTCCACAGGAAAAGAAGAACCAAAACATTGCTTCAAACCAACTGAACTGAAATCACCTGAACAAAGTTGTTTTAATGAAAGCATTTGAAGTAAAGCAAGATTTTTAAAAGTCAGGGCCTATCATGCCTGGTAATGTCGCTTTAAAAATCCAAAGAAGACCTCTGAATGAGCTCGAGCCTTCTCCTCTTCTTCCACGATAGATTCAGACAACAATAATTTGTTACCCTCATGCCTTATAAACTTTCCTCGACAGAGAAAAGAGCTAGTTATTCTCATAGTTGCCATGCAACACCAAGTAGACTGGTTTGAAGAACCAGTGATCAAACAGAGAGAAAACCGGAGCGCATGGAAAACCAAACAACCAACTAGTTTTCCATTTTGCATGCCTTCCCGAGCAATCCGTGCTCAGGAACCGAGTTCATTAATGACATTAACTCCAAAATTCCTGCCCAAACTCCATTGCCACCGACCGCCATAGTTGGCGATTGACAAATGCAAACAAAAGACCATTTCCAAATTTGGCAACTCTGCCACGTCGGTCCCAATAGATATTTACAACCTCCACCAAATCCCAAGTCCTTCATACGTATCCATCTCATAAATGCCATAGAAACTACCGCCCATGGCTCGCACCCCTTCATAGGTCCCCCTTCATCCACTATCATTAGTTAGGTTAGAAACATAGGTTAGATCATTAAGGTGATACTTTAGTCTAACTTCCTTAGTGCTAGGTCGCTAACCTTAGGAACATTTAGCTTATAGTTTAGGGCTAGGTTAGATTAGCACTAATCCAACCCATAGGTTATAGTTTAGGTTTAGGTTATTAACCTTAATAAATCCAGTCTAGGTCTAACAAATAGAATCATTCAGTATAAGAACCAACAGATATACATTCCCGAAATGGATTCTATCCAGCATTGATAATAAGCTAGCAGTATATACCAGAATTTATTACCTGGCTCAAGGTCTAGGCCTTCCTAATATTACGATATCAGGAACCAATTCATTTAACACGATCAGCCTGAGTTAGACTCTAGAATTGCTTATTCAACACATTCAGACCTTGCAACCTTCGTAAGGTCTATAATTTTTGTTCATCCAAAATAAACTTAAAACATCTCTTGGATCAATGCCACTGATCCAAGGCTGATTCATAAAGATGGGTAAATCCACAATTCATCCCGAAATCAGATTGAACTCAGGTGCTAAAAATGAAAGAAATAAAAGAGTCCAAGCATATCCTGACTCAGTCAAAGATCTTCAAGGGAAAAGAAGATAAAATCAATATCAAGCATGACTTCACAATCAAAGGAACACATCCTTATACAGAAGAAATCATATATCAACACTTGAATGCTCAGGAGGAAGTAACAATAGTTCAAAATGTTACAGTTTTGGCAAGCAAGCTGTCTTGGAAGGCATGTTGGCGGATTTGTTGGGGGTTGTTTTACTTTGCATGCTTCACGATTTTTTTTTGTATGGAGCTATCTAGTTTTTCAAACCAACAATTTGATCTTCACTTTGTGGCTATTTTTGAATTCTATGACCTATTTTCAGTTCGAGGAATGTATATGAGGCATTGTGGAAAAATATTATTGTTGATTGATCTTGCTTGCAGAAGAAGGGGTGTTGGAAACTCGGCTAGAAGTCTTCTTCAAATCGGCAGAGGCACTATCAGGCATGATAGGCTCTACCCATTAAGATTTTTTGCTTTCTTCTAAAGGATTCATAAAAAAAACTCTGCTCACTAGAGATATATTTTTTCATAATATGTTTGGTTATTTACTTGTATGCTTTCATGAAATCTATGTGGGTTTTGGAATACGAATTCTTGGCTATTAATAGTAGTTCTTGGGAACTTTCTCTGAACTAGTTATGATATGTTTGCATGTGAATTGTTATTGAAACTCTGTAACTTGTACTTGAAGCTTTAATGAACTTTGTAGCTTGTATTCAAATCTTTGTTTCTAGCATTTGAGACTAATGTGGAATGAATTGGCTAGTTTTTTGTTAGGTTCTAAATCTCTATTTAGTCTTGTGTTTCATGAGTTGAAGTGGAGCTTCATAGTTTCTAAACTTGTATTGAAGCTTCGAGGTTCATTATGAGTTTTATTGGGACCTTGTGTTTGTTTTGGACTATGTAGGAACTATGTGTAATTCTGAACTGTTGGTTGAATCTTCATATTCAACAACAATACACATATACAATTCTTATGAATACTGAACTTGTTGTTGAGTTGTTGCATTGTGTCCTATATTTGAGCTCTAAACTAGAATTTTATTCTCCCTAAGGGAAAATGGAATGCTTGAACCCATAATAGAGTGTTGGTGTTTATTCTGAGCTTTTATTAGGGCCATGGGTTTCGTTATAAACTCATATTTGAGCTTGTGTTGTTAGAACTTGTGTTCGAATATCGTATTTGATGCAGTGTAGGTATTCCACTGTTGGTTGTTTTGATCTTGTATTGGAATCAACGTGTTTTATTTATACAAGTTTTCTAAGTAGAATTTTAGTGGGTATTAAGGATTGAAAAGCTTCAGTTTCATTTAATATTGTCTGTTGGAATGGGTCTTGTGATTTTTGTATTGGTCAAATGTAGACCGAGTATCTTCTTTTCAAAAACCTCCTTTGTCTTGCTTCTTGTGTGAGAATGGTTGTATTACTTCTATATTTTAGGCCACACAGTGTTCTTGATTATGACAAGGCATGTGAGTTTGAAGTAAAAACTCTCCCCTCTCTGCCCTGAGTGAATCATGTGTCGTGTAGGAAGCTTGGCTTTTTTTATTCTCATGAATTAATGGACTGGAACTACAATTTGTTTTAGGATAGTTGTATCGATTGTAGAGGTGTTTGGAATGTATTATTTAATTCCTTATTGTCTTTATGTTGGGAAAATTCTTACCTATCATAAGCTTTTAATGGTACTCGAGAGACTTTTGGTGATTCTGTTTAGTTCCTTACTCTATTTTGATCCTCCATTTGATTCATGGGTTTTTATTGAATGTGAATTTAACCTTGTATGCAAGTTTAGTATGACGAGATACATTATCTCTGTTTTGAATGCTTGGGAATTTAGTCCCCTACAACCATGAGTTTCATCGACCCTTGTCTATCTTGCACTATTTTATACTTCTAATCTTGCTGGGTTCTTTGAATGAATCTCTGGGTTTTGACAGAGAAGAGATTAGGATCTCTCAGGGACAGTATGTTGTTTAGAGACGGTACTATGAAATTCATTTTGAGAATTGATTTTGTATTTGAGCTTGGTGAAAGGAAATAGGTAATCAGTTTGTAAATTTTTAGTGGAAATTGGAAGTAAGCATGCTTTGACTATGCATTCGGTTTTGAGTTCTCTTTTGGGAACTAGCTTAAGAATTTGTAAGTTGTATTAGATTATGGATTTCATTTTATAGTATAAATGAAATGAAATATGGATTGGGTCCTTTGTGGTTTGAGATCCTTTATATGTTACTGTATAATTTCATTGACCGAACTTCTCTTATTTTGATTCTTTTTCGAGATGGGAATTTTCCCATGGATTGATAAGAGAATTATTTTATTCAGGTATAGCTTGGATTTTTGGAAAGATTAGTTATAGACCTTTTTGAATTATAAACTACAAATATACTGAAGTTAGAAAAACTTTCAGTTAGACTGTTTTAATCTACATGGATTGAATTTGGATTCTTTTTTGGTTGTTTCCTCTTTATTTAAGGACTCCTTATTTTGTCATCTTTGGACTGAGGCAGTGATGTGTGAGTTCTAAACTAGATTCTTTCCTTCAAAGGAATTGTGTCTGAGAATTAGATATGTATTGATTCTCTTCTTTGGTTATATGGAAAGATGAAGTGCACTAATATGAGTTATGTTGTAACTAACCTCTTTGCTGCTTGGAAAAGATAAAAGTGTATATCTATTTCTATGGGTTTATGAAATAATTAAATGACAAGACTTGTTGACTGTTTAAAGTGATTGATAGGATCAATTAAGTCTTGTGATATAATTCTTATGTTATAGATTATATTATGCTCTTTTCTTAAAAGTGAATTCTGACTCACTCAATTGTACTTCTTTTTAGATGTTATTACTTATGATTATGTGTATGTTGTTTATTAATTACTTCATTAAAGGAGAGTCATTTAATGAAACAATTAGTGGAATGCATTTTACTTTAATTGTTAGAGATTATCATGCTCAGTTCATTGAACTGACCCATGCTAGCAATTTTACAGATGGAGATCGTAAGTGATAAAATAAGACAAGAACTTTCATGTTGTATTGGGATAATTTAATTATGGACCTTATGTAAAGAGTTTCGATTTATTCTTGAATTGTATTGAAAAAGAAAAAATTTATTCTTATGGAATGGAAGTTGTTTGTTATACAGTATGCTTGAAATGCATAGTCTTGTAAATGTACAAGTTAATAATGATGAATTGAAAGTTGGAGATTTACTTGTATTGGTTGTGTAAATTATCTTGTATTTTATGAAGGAGATGGAAATCCTATCTTGATGACATTCTTCATATCTGTTATATGCTTATTTCAGATAAACTTGATAACTTGGATAAAGGGAATTAGTTCAATTTCCCTTATTAAGATGCAACTTGTTAAGTTGCATAAGATAACATTCTTTATCTAAACAATTTAACATAGTAATGGAATGTGTAAAGAATATGCAATAAAACTATAGAAATTGTGAAAGATAAGAAGGGTATGATAAACCCTAACACTTAATCATGTACAGGAAGACTCTTCCTCACTCAAAGGAATGTAATCTAGAGAATGGTGAAGTGATCATTAATCATTAGACTTCATTTTCTATGAAGTCTACTATAGTTGAACCTATTTGGTTGTTACACCTTCTTTGAATTGTTAAGTTACATTATAATGGAACTTATGATGTTGTTGTCCTGTTTTTGGATAATTGTTTGTTAATCCAAGTTAAATGAACATAAAAAGCAATCATAAGTTAAGGAAGTTCTTAAATGATTAATTGAATCAGATTTAGGAAAGAACTTATGGAGTGTTGGATTAGGGTTTAGTAGGGTTGTTGCAATCTGTTAAATAATCCAAATTAATAATGTATTAATAACCTTCTTGGGGTATGTACATATTGATGAGGCAGTTTCTATAGGATGCTGGCACACACCAACTGTAAGAATGTACCTTTGAGAAGACTAGGGTCTTCTCAAGGATACAACATTGCAGTTGACATGTGGCAACACCCTTCTGCATTGATCATCTAGATCTACACACAAATAAGGACTTGAACTTAGTTTCTCTCTAGGTTAATTTAGTGGCATGTTTAGAATAGGTAGTAGCTTTCAATAGCTTAGGGTACATTGGCACATTCGGTTGACTTAAGTCAACTGAGTATGCCCATATACCCTAATTCATTGTGAGCATCTTCCTATGATAAATTATGTTTCTAACCAGGGCTAGGGATAAAACTTGGGCAAGTGGATTGACGGCAGTCAGTAAAGACCATTCTAGAAACAGATGAGTGAGGTGAAGGACGTATTCCAAAATGACGAGTATGTCGTCTAGGAATAGTAACATAAATAGTAAGTTGAAAATCTTTGGCCAAAGTATCACAAGTTGCTGGTTGTGTTGTCCTATGTCACCTAGTTTAAAGCAACGTGATATCAGATGAATATTAGTAACAAATATTCAGATATGTTCTTCAAACAAATCACTTAGTACCCGGTTTAGGGTAGGAAAACCAAGTATACGAAGTATATGATGAGTATTCAATACTTAAAGTTAACGTAAATAGATAGGTAAATCATTGAGTTATGAAATGAATAAAGCAGTGTATCACAGAGTCATTTACAACTACATATGGTTATTTGTTATGAGATTGATTGGCATGGAGTGTGTGTTATAGAAAATGTTTTATTTAGAACAAAGAACATTATGTAAGAATTTTTTTTCCCTTTTTTCTGAAGTCTTAAAATGGGAATGTTATATAGCAACTGAGAATAAAATGTATTTTTTGCATGGAGGAAAGTGCTTGATACTGGAGAACTGTACTATAAACTTCCTAATATTGTGTTGATCTAATAAAAATAATGGTTTCTACCCCCAGGAAATTATCACCCAGAGGAGGATAGGAGCACCCAAGTGCTAGTGTCTAGGTCTAGGCACTAGTGTCCATACTATGTGTGAAGTCAAAGTTAGATTCTGTATTATTCTATGATTGTATGCATATGTTGTTTCTATATTGTGTTGATATAAACTATAGCTCTGAGCTATTATCGGGGTGATTTATTCACCCAATGCATTCCCCCCTCATTTAGGTCACATGCGACGGTAGTAGGAGGATGTGGTCCAAAAGAGAGGACCTGATGTTTATCTGAAATGAATACCTATAGGGGTAGGGGATGTGCTTGGTAGGAACCAAGGCACATGAAACCAAGTAGGATAGTACAAGTGTTAGTAGTAAAATATAACATGCAATAGAAGACAATGTAATAAACAAGTGTGTAAACAAGATGGACTGTGAAAAGTGGGTTTCAAACATAGGACATCTCTCATAATGTCACAAGACAATCAAGGCTAAAACGGCTAAAAGCATACAATGATCAAACAATACATAAGGCATATCCCACAAACAAGAACAATAAATTAGTGGCATATAGCCATGGTTGTATTTATCATGCAAGGAAAATTCTACACATGAAACACGTGTTAGCATGTTAAAAATATAAGTAGTATGTCAAAGCATGTATATAGTAATGAAAAGGAAAGTGGTTGGAAAGGAAATTAGTAAAGAATGTAACAATAGAACTTGTAGTAGGTGTCATATGAGGGTATTAAATGTAGATTCCCCTAGGAGCCTTGGTGGGACTCGAAAGGGATATTGTGTCGGGCATCATGCAATATGTAAAGAGTGGTACGTGATTTGCATTCACTTCCAGAGACCAAGTGAATGCACATGTGTATATAAAAATATATATTTACATACTAATAATTTGGCTAACATAGTAAACAAAGTGCAATATGTAAGTAGTATAAGAAAACATGAGTAAATACAACCAAGATATGTAAATGTTATAAAATTGTGATGGTATGATATGTAAAATTTGAATATGGGAGGTGATGTATTGCCCCTAGTGGATGTGCATGAAAGGAGTTTCATTTATAAATCCCCCCTAAGTAGTCAAGAATGAACCATAGAACAATATTGCGTCATCGAGAAATGGGTTTTTCACGTACAAGTAGCTACTAGAAAGATGCATCTTGAAGCATAGAGTGTGAAGTGTGTGTAAGGAGAGTTTCATTAACATAGTGTTCCCTCAATATTCAAGTGTGAATCATAGCACAAGATTAGGTCATAGGGTGATGACAGTATAATGTGTTTACCAGTGAAGTGTGTATGCTTAGAAGAAAGAGACATGGAGCACAGAGCGTGAAGTGCAATAGTAAACACTAGAGATAGTTGATAGTGCTAGGAGAGGGGGGAGAGGTAATGTGTTGCCTGCAAAGTGTGCATAGGATAGAAGACTACCTGACGATAGTGAAGGTTGAGGTCCCTCCACCTGATATTTGAGGAGATAATTTTCTATGCCCATGAGATAATATTGGTGGTGTAGGTGAGTAACTATGTTCATGTGAATAAGACTGATGCGAATAAGAAGGTGGAGAACATTTGTAAGAAAAGGATTCCTGAGTGGGGGACTTAGGCCAACGAGGTGAACTAATGGACCGGTGAGGATTACAAGGTTGTGATGTAGGTCATGTGTGAATAGGATAGCTAGGTGTATAGCTATATTTAGACTTAGGAGTTACATGAGGTTGTGTACGAATAGAGGAGGTAGTTGTAGGAGTGGACCAGGATGTGAGCCATGTAAGAGGATGAAATTTCTTGGTTGATTCATGGATATCATCATGAGTGGGTCAAGGCAGCATTTTTCAAGGTGGAATGCCTTTGATTTTGATAACTTGCTTATTATGGATGAACTTGATACACAAGTGATGCATGGAAGGAATAGCCTATGCAGTGTGGACCCAAGGAAGACCTAAAATCATATCAAAAGTGAAATTTTCAGAAGTGACAAGGATTGGTGTAAAGATGGTAAGATACCCAACTATGATGGGAATAATGATATGACCATAAGAATGAGGACCTAAAATATAATTAGAGATATTGGACATTTAATAGCCATAAGAAGTGCAACAGAGCATACATTGATAAGATTTTATGGATAGACCATAATATTGTTAATGGCATAGGTGCCAATAGAAGCATTGATATGCAATGAATCGGAATAAAATGTAGCATGATAATCATGATCCAAAAAATTAATAACGGATGGTGGCACATCAGTAGAAGCAATAATGAAATCAAGATGCCTTGATGAAGGAGGAGGAACAACATGATAAGTATGATTTATGAAAGAATATGTAGCTTTCTTGTCATGTTTTGGTTAATTGTCCTTAAATATTTTTAGCTTTTGACTATCATTGACTAGTTTGGAAGTATATGGTTCAGGAATCTCAATGGATTTTTTATGGATAAGATCCTAAATTAGATGTCAAAGTTTGAAATAGTGATCATTGGGATGCATAATGCATTAATAGTAATCACAACGAGTTTTTTCATCGTACTTGTGGCCACATGGATGAGAAGGATCTAGATTGATAAGTGGTGGAAAAGTAATCAAATTTCTTTCAATAAGTTATGGTAGTAGGAATCAAGGAGTGTAAGGTAACTTAGTAAACATATGACGTGGAGCTTGCACTTGAAGTGTGGTAGATAGAAAAATAGCATTGATGATGTCCTTTGCTTTAATAGGCTTAGGAGATAGCTTGAATGTAGCTTTATATTGAAAAATATTAGAAGAGGATGAAGGAGTATCATGATACTTGATTTTTCCCATATATTAAAGTTTTCCTTCACATAATTTAATTGTATGGCATAGTTGATCACATGAGGGAGAGGGATGACAATCTCTTGAAGTGGATGTAAGATACTTTGAACATAGAGGTTTTTCAATTTATAATTAGCTATTACATTAGTCATCTTAGTAAGGTTATTCTTATAGTATAGAACATAGTCATCTAGACGTTCATTGGATCCTTGTTTAAGTTGAGAAAGTTATGCATAAGAGATCTTGGTGCTGATATTGATATAAAAATGTGAAAGGAAACTATTGGCTAAGTGTGTAAAATAATTTACTGATTGAATAGGTAGATCATAAAACCAACACATACTGTAGTCTTGCAAGCTTCTAGGAAATAATTTAGCTAGTAATGTAAAGTAATCTACATAATCAAGACATGCCACATGGAAAGATTGAATATTCTCCTTATGGTCACCATGCCCATTGAAAATAGGAATCTTAAGTGTAATGAATTTGTGAGGGAGTGGATGAGAGGAGATGGTGGGTGCGAAAGGGCTATGAAGGAGCAATGAGGAATCTAAAGATGGAGAGGATTTTGAGGTAACTTGTAATTTACAAATTTAGAGTTGTAGATCCTGATATAAAGAATTTAGGTCATTGGTGCCTAAAGATGAATGGGGTTGTGTATGGGATGTATTCGAAGGAGGTAGATGAGTGGTATTTGTAGCTATGGAAATAGGAATATTGGATGGTGGTTTGGAGACCATGGCAGCTGAGGAGGAACCCATGAGAGGCTGAGAGGTGGCATCTCAAGAATTATTTGTAGTGAGTAAATAATTTAGGACATGTATAATATGCATAGGATGATTGCATAAATAAACATGGAAATTAGTAATCTTGTCTAAATGTTATTGATCAACATTAGTTTCCTCTTCATATGATTGTTCACTATCATAAGTTTCAATGGTATGAAGAGGAACATTGGTGGAGTTAAGAAAAGGATTATCATATTCATCCATTGATGTAGAAGACTTATGGACATATGGAGGAAGCTCAATGTATTCAAAGGAACCAAAATGACCATTAAAAATGACAGACATGAAAGGAAAACCTTAGAGGAAGGTAGGGATTGAGCAATTGGGTTCACCAAATGATTTAATAAAAATGAATTAGATCTTTTATTTTCAAAGTGAATACTATACCTAATGATATAGAAATGATAATCTACAATATGACATAAGCAATAAGTGAGAAAATGATTTTAAACCCTAAGCAAGAAAGGGAAATATAGAGACCTTAGCTGATTCCTGAGCAATTTGGAAGTGATCTAAGCACGTGAATAACCAAAAATGACTAAGGAAAGTGTTGTCAATTATTCTTGGAGGTTCTAGACTCTTAAACCGCAAAGGACATAAGCTCCTGGGAGAGGAAAGGAGTGCTCAGTGTCTAGATCTTGATACTAGTGTCCAGGAAGATGTTACGGATCTTATTCTTTTAGGGTTGGATGATATTCACTATCCTTTTCTATTTTTCACTCTAGATTCTCTATCTAATCTATGAATTTACATGTAAAATAAATAAGATCACCTGCACATACCCGCAAACCACATCAAACCTAAAAAGTAAAATACATAATGGGGAATTATACTGACCCTAAAGGTCACCTACAGAGTAAACTTACAACCGAGTGTTGCAATACATCTTAGACTCCATGTAGTTCTTGTGTATGTGTGTAGAAATGATGCCCAAGTATTCCCTTGTGCAAGTTGCACAATGATAGTGAGCTAGATATAGAATGTACCATATGTATAGAATGTGTGTAATGGAATAGAATAGAACTTCTCCTCCTATGTTATGTATGCAAAGTGATGCATTCATTTTCCCTTGAATGAGTGCTAGATGGATTCCTTTGATGCCATTTATGACTTTGGATGCAATATTAGGTGATAGCATGTAATGCTTAGTGCTTGGCCCCATATTTTGAAAACATAACTGTGTATTTGTATGATTCCCTTGCTTGAATTTTGGAATTGACAACTAGAAGCCCAACCCAAAGTAGTAAACGGTAATTAAGAAGAAAATGGGGTCCAAACGGATAAGAAAATGTTAAATAGGTACAAGAGAACCCAAGAGGACAAAAGCACCTAGTATTAGTGTCCTAACTGGGCACTTGTGTCTGAGGCCATAAAAATATAAAATAGTCAAATATTGGCAAGAGTGCAATATGTGTAAAGCCAATAAAAGTAAAGAAGAAAAAGTAAAAGGTTGAAAGGGGTTTTCAATTACTAATTTTCTCACTTAGGAATCATGTAAATGTTAGCATGCTTTTAGGACCTCGAAATGTAGGTCCATGTGCATAGATTTTGTGACTACAACCACTGACTTGGAATTTTTAGCCCTTGAGGGCTAGACTTTCACCATTATGCCCTTTTTGGAATACATTTGTTCTAGGGCTCATAAATTTTGATTCATGAACCCTGTGAAGATGATTTATTTTTTCACCTTTCCTTTTTTATGATTTACACAATGGTGATATTAATTTTTGCATTTTGATAACCTATATTTCCAAAATTAGTAGTTTTGGGAATGTTTAGCTAACTAGATCCTATATTTTGGCCCCTTACGAGGCCACAACTTTTGACTGGTAACTCAAATTTGCATGTTATTTTTTTAAGTTTGTATTTTTATCACACTCTTTGCATTATAGTATATATTTATTTTAACTCTAAATCATATTTGAAGTTTTTCAGCTTAAATTCCTATTTGATAAACTATAAATCATATTGAGTGGGTTTTTTAGATGTATCTATACTCACACTTATTTATAAAGTGTCATGGGGGGTCTCTATATTTTTCTACCTTCGTACATGTGTGTGATATTTCACACTCCCTTTTCACATTTCAGATGTTGAGTTCATCATGTGGTTTTTGGGCACTCTCATTGGAATATTTTTTTTTGCTTTTATGCACACCTACCACATTGACATGGTTTAGAGATATTTAGATGCATTATCTTCACTCCTTATTCATCATTGCGTGGATTGTTATGTATTGATAATGTTTTTGTGATTGTTCAAGTATGTTATGTACCTTGTGCTTGTTCCAAGTGAATGCAGAGGATAGTTGTTTTTTGTTCCAATTCATTTTTGTTCCAACCCTTATGGGGTTTTAAAAATCATTTTCATTTCCAAATATGTAATTGAACCAATATTTATGTGGTTTTTAAAAATAATAATAGTTTCTAAGGTAACTTTATTTGGTTTTCACTATGTCTTTCATTCAGATGGAGTGTGTATCTATAATTACTCTTATTCACACAATCATATTCGTGGAAGCTAATTTTAATCAATTCCTTTAAAGGACTTGTCAAATTCAATGAAAATTCACTTAAATAGTTTCTAAGGTAACTTTATTTGGTTTTCACTATGTCTTTCATTCAGATGGAGTGTATATCTATAATTACTCTTATTCACACAATCATATTCGTGGAAGCTAATTTTAATCAATTCCTTTAAAGGACTTGTCAAATTCAATGAAAATTCACTTAAATAGCTTCATTTTTATTTTTTCTTTCTCATTGTAGATGGGTACCTCATCAAGCCTAGTCATCAATACCCATATTGATGAGCATAAGACTTCTTCTCTTTTACCTCATCACCTAAGATGATATCTAAGGGGTGTTGGTGTATGCCATATTGACACTTGTTATGAATTCCACCATAGGTAGTGTTGTAACCAAGGTTAGGTTTATTATGTGCATAAAATTGGTAAATGCACATTTAAGTGGTAGTTATCCTCACATGTGTGATAAGGGTGGGGTGTAACTTGAGGAATTATCATAACCCACCTTTCACTGAACCAATAAAAATATCTTACTCACCTCTTAATTTTCTTATATACAAAACATGTGTGTCCTTGTGGAAAGCAATATTAGAGCTTAGAGTCATCTGGAGATGTAGTCTTTAAGGGATTTTTGTTTTAGTGCAACCATTATTGGTTACACACTCATTACCATTGTATAATTATTTTTAGTTTAATATAGAGTGATTTTGTTGGTGAATCTCTTCCTTTCATCCAAGTTATTTATGTGAATGCTTTCATTGTAGAGTTTTCTTTAGCCCTCCTCAATTCCTAAATAGATTCCCCCCATTTCTAAGCATGCAAATGTCACAAAGCTATGTCTTTGCAAAGAGAAAATTCACTCCAAGCATTGTCAAATGGTTTAAAGGAAAAAAGGATCATATCACATAGCTGAAGCACACCTCATCACACTACTATTACATTGGGTGGATTTTATTCTATATAGTTATCATGTTATTCTTCATGTCAAGAGACCTGATGGTACCCATAGCAGGTTAGCTTAGATCATGCTCACACTTGCACAAGAACCCTAGGAAAACTACATGATTCTTGATCCTATACAAGGGCATGTTGTGCAACACTTTTATTGGTTCATCAATTAGGATTGGTTGTCAAGGGTATTTTAGCCTAACCACACACACGTAATTTCTTATTTTATCTTGTTGATGCATTAATGAACGGTATTATAGGTTTTTTAGGGTTTTTCATTTTGCTACATGTGATTATAGGTCATCTTAAAGTTTTGTAAATAGGATAAACATATAAAAAAGTAAATTTTTAGGAAATTGAATCACTCAGGTAGTTTCATATCCCAACTCCCAAAGGGTCCAAGAACATACAATCCAAGTCATGACCATACAATTCAAATATGGACCATACAAAAGATATATGGTTCTGCCCTACTCAATTTCCAGTTTCAAAACTTGCAATGAAGCATATTTAATTTCTAATCTTCCTTTTCTAGATCTTTGCACATCTAGATATCCTATTGATTAACTAAAAGATAGGAAAATATGTGTAGTTAATCTAATCTAGAATGACATGTAAATATAGTGAATGAATGCAATAAACAAGTATGAAAAATGACCCAAACAACTAATCTAATGAAAGTAGAAACCATAATATGCAAGAAGCACAAGGAAAAGACTTAGTTGATTTGAAGGAAGATATGAACAGTGTCACAAACTAAACAAAATAATCTAGAAGTGGGAACGATTGTGCAGAGGTCCCAAAAAGGATGGATCAAAGCTATGGACTATAGAGCCTGGAGAGGGACTGTGGCACCTACGGGTGCTCTGCTCTGTATAATGGGTGCTCTAGTTTGTGTAAAAGGTCTGTAACTGAGTTTCACAGGTTTGGTAGGTGGTCTGAAACCCTCACCATTTTTTGCATTAACTTTTCTGCACTGCTTCAAGTGTCACTGATAATCCTAGATGAAAGAAAGACCTACAAGAGACCACAAGAAGTGTCAAAACCCTAAAAAAAGAAGAATGCAAATGAATGGGTTGGACTGACCTTAGAAACCACAACAGTGGGCTTACTAACTAAGTGATACACTACATTTTGGACCCAAAATTAGTTTTGATGTGTCTGTACATCATGTACCCTAGGTGTTTTTGTGTCAGTCACACTTTGTGAAGTAGCGAGTAATATCTAGATGTATAAATTAATAGAATGGTGCATGGAATAGAATATAATCCCTCCCCCCTACGCTTGTGTGATGCAGATGAACTAGCCTTGTCATTTGTGATGGAACTAATGGATGCAAATGATATCCAAATGGATGAAACTATAGGTGGATGATAGTAGTGACTAGTGCTTGGTCCCTCATTAGGGTCTCATAACTTTGTATTTATAGGGTTCTCTTGATCTAATTTCGTAACTAACCTCAAAATGGCCAACCACCAAAAACACAAAAAGCTAAAATAGCTAGAAAGAGCCCAAAAGGTGGAGGGAAAGTTCAAAAAGGATTGAGGTGCCCATGGGCACCCTAGTACTAGCCTGGGTGCCCGAGTCCAAGCTAAAATGACAGAAGATGACTAAAATAGACTGGGCATGCATGAAATGAAGGTTGGGAATGATTCTAGAAATTAAATAAAAATGGCCAAGAGACATGGGTTAATTAGTGTTTTCTTCACTCAAAAACCTTCTAAATAGTAATATGAGACCAGGACTAAATAATGTCTAAAGTGCATGATTTTGTGTCTACATTTTCCCACACTTTATGTTGGTGAGCAGAAAGCATGGTAATATAACTTAGATAAACATGCATACTTGTGTCCATAAATATTGTAGTAGATAACGCTCTGAAGGACTAGACAAATCATGGAATGACAAAAAATATGATGGAGCATGGAAACTAAAGATGAAAAAGTGCAAAAAAGTGATGAGAGTGAACCTAGGGTGGAAACGCATGTGTACCTATTAATGTGTGTGATGTACATGCATGGTTAGCATGGTGTGTGTTGCCGTGAAGTGTTGTTGTTGACATTGTTGTTGTTTTTCCCCTATTTGACTGCTTGTTTCCCATACGGGTGGACCTGCAAGGAGAAAATGATCAAGTATTCAAATATGTATGTATGTATGTATGTGTAAAAATGAAATATAAAATATGCATGAAAAAATATGTAAATGTAAAATATGTAAATGAAAAGTGTAAAGAGAACATGTGCACCTGATCCAGGTCGAGAAAGAGAGTGTAAAAGGATATCATGTACTATTGGGGTATTTTGGGCGATCCGATGTCATAGGATGAAGAAGTGTAGGGAGGAATTCTACCATATCCTCCAACCTGTAACTTATTCCCTGAATGTGTGTGAATATATCTCTATATGTCCTAGTTTTTTAGGTGATCCGATGTCACTAGTCAAACTAGTATAGCCCAAGGCACACCCACTGTAACCTCCAAGCATGTAACTGCTTCCTAGAATGTTAGGGAATAGCATGTCCTATAAACTTTGTTGTTTACAGAGTCTGTAGACTGGTTTGAACCCACTCACTATATGTAACCCACAATGTCAAGGGTAGAAAGTGCACTAAACTAAATCGGTGTAGAAGTGTTATATAGTATGTAAAACCCCAAATGATTCCCCCCCCCCTTTTTGGGTGCATGTGATGTTGCTGATAGGAGAATATGGCCCAAAAATAGGACCAAATTCATGTACTCTGAAACTCTACCCTGCAGGGGGAAGGGAAAGCTCTTGGTAGAAACCAAGGCATGCACAAACAATAAAGCTAGCCAAAGACAAGTGTTAGTATGAATAAGCATTCATATAGAAAATAATTTATGATTTATTATTGAGCAGATGAAATATAGCTCAAGGATGTAGGTAAGGAAGGTTTGGGCGTGCAAGAATAGTTTTCACAGGAAAGCACAGAATTATAAGAGAACATGAGCATGCCCAAAAAGAGTCAAAAATAGGAATTAGCCACTTTTTGTAGGTTAAGGCTATTTTTGGACATGGAGTGCAGAGCATGCAAAGATATGAACACTTACAGTTCACACAAGGCTATTTTGGGTTTTGCATCAGTTTGAGCGCCATGAAAATTCCTACTCTAATAATAGGATCTATTCTAGGAGTTAACTAATAGGATATTTATTATTAGAAATTGCATGCTTTTGTATCCTCTTGTAAAGGTGCATGGCTATTATTAGTATGTAGCCTATTTTTGGAAGGTGCATGGGGAATATGGTTTAGAACTAGATCTGGTTTATGCATTGTGGATTATTTACCATTTGTTATAAATCTAGACATATACATATGCAATTATGTTAACATTCTAGACAAACAACTCTAAAGAGAGACATGGTACCCTTGTGCACTTTGGGTGAGCACTCAGTTCAGGCTAAGTGATGTGCCAACATGCCTTGGGATATTTGCAGTGAATTCTAGGCTACATCAGCTATGCAAATAGTGTATAAGATACCAAGAAAAGTAGTAATGTAAACATGAAACAAGACAAAGTAAGCTGTAAAAAGTGGGATGCAAACATGGGACATCACTCATGATTTCGCAAGACACACAAGGCCATCATGGTAGCAAAAACAAACAAGTGTGTACACAACACAAAGGGACATGCCCGCATATAAGAGCAAACAGTAACAAAAAATGTATCAAACAAGTATGGAAGTAAATATCCCTGCATAAAAAATTTTGCACATGAAGAACCCGTTAGCATGTTAGAAAGATAACTAGTGTATCAAAACTGTGTATAACTAAGTAATGTAAAGTACTAAGTACAAAATGAAACAATAGCACCTGTGAGAGATGAATGTGGATGCCCCCAACAACTATAATAGGAAGGGTAGAAGGCTAGCATCCATGTTGCATGTAAGAGACCTATATCTATGATCACATCTAGAGAAATACGTGAACGTACATGTGTAGATGGTATAGATAAATGCCATACAAGTAATCTAATTAGCATGTGTAATAAAGTGACCTTGAACAGGAAAAAGTGAGCATGAGTAAAATCAACCTTAATATGTAGTATGTTGTGGATGGATGGAATGGAATTCAGGATGGAATGATAGAAGCCACGTTCCCATCGAGTGAATAGAAATGTATGCAGTGAGGTTCATTTGTTTTTCCCATTCATTAGTCAAGAATGAACCGTAAATGAGAGTGTGTTATCGAAAAATGGTAAAATTGTGTTGTGTCTAATGCACTATGATGATTATGTATGTATTGATGAAATGTGACCTGGTAATGATGTGTGCATGAACCTTATAGCTGAAGCATATATCATGAAACAATGATCAAAAGAGTGATGATGTATCCTAAATTGTATGTCGCTACAAGATGAGTAGAGGGAGTGGTGATGTAGCCTAAAGCGTATACCACTACAAGATGATATAGTAGGTGAACATTTAGCCTATAGTGTATGTCACTATCCCAGTAATGTCACATGATGGAAGGCCAAATGATGAACATATAAGTATGATAAGGTCCATTTGATTTGTAAACCCTTGGCAATCAAGTAAGGACTGAGTAACTAAAGTGTGTCATAGGGTAATGAGTGTAGTGCGTAGAAGATGATGTATTATGTGTGATGATAATAGATGACCATATGATGTGTAGGATGTGTGATATGAAATGTATAGGATGCAATGCAAAAATGCATAGATAGACTAATAGTGTGAAATGTACACTATGTGATGCATATGATGAGTAGTATGTAATGTTAGATGCAATTGTGACACATGTATGATGAGGAATAGTATGATGTATGACGTGTAGATGCGTAAATGTCAAAATTATGGAAACTAACTATAGAATGTGTTATGTAAGATGTGCAATGTGTGAATAGACATAGTGTGTAGTAATTATTGTGTAGTGTGTTAAGTTTATGTGTAATAATCCCTCAACAGTAAAGTGTGAACCAAACCACAAGAGTGTTTCATCGGGTAATTATGACACTAAAGTATGAATGAGTATGTGTATGCTAGGAAATTTATGTATGATAAAATAAAGATGATAAATGCATAGAGGCTAATAGTGTGATGTAGTACTATGTAAGGATGTTAGAATGGATGGGGGAGTGTTTTAAATTTTATGCCCCCCAAGTGTATGATAGAAAATATGACTATGTTTCAGTATCAAGGAGATCATCATTTTCATGATTGAAACCTAGTGGAGTAGCATCGGAAACTTGATAAGCTATAGAGTTACGAGGGTCATATAGGAACCCATTATGGTGGAGTGTGAACACATTCATTTTATATTCTTCACCAGTAAAGTTGATCGGTGGAACACCATGAACATGCCAATGAGATTATTTGGAGCATAAGTGGGAGTGGAATCATTATGAATATAGATAATATAATAAGGCATAGGAAATGTGAGCAAAGAGTGATGAGTATTTACTATACCACCAATATAATCAAGCTAGGACTATCCAAGTGTAAGTGGAGAGACACGAGGGGTACACATAACATAGACTGTCAAATGAAAGACACATAACCCATAAGCGGCCGTAATGTGAAAATAGCCATGATAAAGATGTGTCAAATAAAGATGTGGTAAGATGTCGTTGCACCATTTTCTTTACATTTTCAAATGTGAAAAAATAGATAAGGGTAAGGGCCAAGGAGGAATACCTTTTGTCTTAGTTTGAAGGTTAATGCACACGTTCTAACTTCTCGATCTGATGCAGACTGTGAGAGATTCCTTTTGGCTAGGAGGAACTACTTGAAATAGAAAACAAGACCACCAAAGAAGAATTAAAGAATATAGGATAGTAGACTGCCTAGTGTGTGCTAGATCTAGGAAGTATGATACTCCCTAGATGGTTATCAATCCATTGTTTAAAACAACTTAATATGAGATATAAACAAATTCGTATTGTAGTTGATATGATTTGGGTATTTCATTCAAGCACAATAAGAAAATCTAACAAAACATGCTAGGCTATAGTCAGATCTTAGGGATAGGTAGTTGTTAGGGTGTTGGAACTAGTCAGGGTTAGGTTCTGGCATATTTAGGTCACTTGGTATAAGGTAGGTTGGCTCTGTTATTGGAAAAGGTGTAAAAAATAGAGACCGACGTCAGTCTAGTATAAGCGATGATGGTTTAGGAGATACCGATGACGGTCATGGGTAACTGATGTCGGTATAGTCAGGTGACAATAGTTTAATAAAAACCTAGTTGTGGAGTCTGGGTGGGGTTAGATAGAGCTAAAAAAAGGGATGGTGAGGTCTGTGGGAATGTTGAGAACACTCAAAGAGGTGGAAGGGCCATGATAGGTGATATGATAAAAGGGTGGATGAGGTTTGATTTTTTCATAAAGTAGACTATGAAGGAATGGAAATATTAATGGAAGAATGATAACAGGAATGATAACAACTCTATGAATAGAATAAGAATGGAAATGATCAGTGATAAACACACTTAGCAATGTTACAGGTCTAATGATTATGTGGTGGTGATGAAAGGTTGGTGGGATAGAACTTGGTGCAATAGTGATGCTCCCCGGAATGTCATCGTGAGTGCAATGCTTCCAGATATGTCCTGGTGTTGGCTATAGATGTTTATAGGTGCAAAAAGGCTCTGGTTATGCTTGCATACAGTTCTTTCCTCGTTCCTTTGATCTCAAAATGCTCCAACCCCAAAAACAAGGTTGCTAAGGTGACTAAATGGTAACCGACGATGGTTCCTGGTTGACCAGTGTCGGTTTAGGGATGGCCAACGTCGATTAAGCTGGGATTCCCTAGGTTTACTAAAAATGACATATCCCTCCAATTTCTTGGGATAGGTTGGTTTTATTCTCATGGATTAGAACGGAAACTTCCCTTCTAATGAGCGGGAATGTGGTTAGAGAAATATTAGGCATGTGCTTTTAGGCTAGACCAAATCTAATCTCATTAAGGCAAGTAAGATTAGGTCTTAGTTAGTTATGGAAACATGCCAAGAATAGGTCTAGGGTGATGTGGTTGGATGAGGTGTCTAGGTGAGGTGGAAATTAGATCAATTAAGGTAATTAAATGATGAATATTGTGAGGATTGGTATTAATTTAATAACATTAATTAAATTAATATTAATGTGGGATGGAAGGGGTCATGATTAGGTGAATATATTTGAGTTGTTTATTTGACGGGGAGGCCAAGGGGAGTGTGACCCAATTTTGGTGTCTATATTTTGTCCCTTTTTGTTGCATAGCTTGTATTGGTAAGTGACACTAACAAAAATAAGTTGTGGTTGTCCCATGTGTGGGTGAAGTTGATGTTTGCCCCAAGCATGGGTGAAGGTAACCCCCCTCAAACTAGGAACTGATGAGGTGAGAGAAGGAAGTAGTGAGTGGTTTGATAAAATGAGGAGGTGGGTGGTTTGAAAAAATAGGGTTAGGTGTGAAGAAGGTGATGGTCAAGGGTATGGTGATTGTAAGAGGTAGGGTGGGTAATTAGGTAGAACATTCAGACATACGCACATGTTATAAAATGCCTTGAGATACTAGGGTTGCTCAACATAACAAATGTACATTAGATAGGGTCAAAAATTCATCCAAACAAAGGTTGTTGAGGTCCAGTATCTAGGGTAAAGGATACGGTCCAGGAACTCAACGAGGTAAGATACAGGAATTCATAGGTGTGGTTCTGGTACATCCAAAAGGTCAAAAGGTCAAGGGTTGTTTGGATAAGGGTCATTTCCATAGGCAAGGTAAGGCTATTATGATGAGAAAAATAGGTACCATCATCATAAGATGCAATGGGTGAGGACATGGGAATATCCACTTAATCAATGGTTAGGTAGGTATGCATGGGTAGGGTAGGTGAAGGGAAAAAGGGGTAATGGGGGAAAGGTCAAATCAAGCAAACAGGGAAATTGGATAGGATCAAAGGTAGTGACAGTCAAACGTATGCACACGTATAAATTGCAGCACGGTACCAGAGTGAAAATCCTCCAACCACTACATCATCCAAGGTCGATAGGTCTATCCAAAAAGAGTTTAAGTGAGTCTGGTATCCAAGGTATAGGATATGGTGTGGAAACACAACAAAGGTCAGGTGGAGGAACGTTTAGGTATGTTCCGGTATACCAAAGGTCAAGTCATGATAAATATCATGGCAATAGGCAAGGTAAGGTTGGTAGGCTAAACAAATACAGGTAAGTGTGTCATAAGGTATAGCGAGTATAGTGGTTCAAAGGTCACTAACAATGTTCCAGGTCCAGGCATATAGGTCATCACACAGGAGGTCAAGTGTGGGTAAAAATAAGGTGTGACGTAGGTAAGGCCATGGGAGGAGCAAAGATATGCCCCAATTGATGGTGAGATGGGGTGAGAAAGGATGAGGTTGGGAGGATGAGGTGGAGGGTCAAGGTCAATGTCAGGTTAGGTGAAAAAGGTTGCAAGAAAGTAGAAAAGGTGTAATGGGTTGTCATGGGGCCATTAGAGGTAACCAACACCGGTCATGCTTAACCGATGACGGTCTAGGTAAATTGACCACGGTTTACTAGGGTATAGGACCGATGTCGGTCTAGATATAACTGACATCAGTTCAGGTTGGGGTGTAGTTAAAAAAGGAAATTTCTACTTTTTGCAGAATCATTTGTAATTTTCCAAATAAGAGAAAATGAAAAAGGAGAGGAAAATGTGGAAAGTGATTGAGTGAGATGGAGAGCTAATTTGGTGAGCCTCATAGCAGGTGATCAATAGGTGATAGGTGGGTCCACTAGATATATTTGATTGATTCAGTTGGTTGGAGGGGAGGAGGTCGGTTGGTGATGGCAGAGGTAGGAGAGGGTTCGGGAGGACCACCGGTGCAGTGGCCCATGTACTACTATGGAGATGGAACTGTGACGACGTATGATTCAATCCCATTCCTAGTTTGGTAGGTAGATTTGTGTAGAGAAATTGGGTTAGGGGAAAATAGGTTTTGGGGGGAAAAGGTAAATTTGAATTTGGGATGAAAATGGGTAAAATAGGAAGGCAGAAGGGTATATGTAGGTGGATGATCAGTGGTGATGAATTCAGGGGGGATTTGGGTAGGGGAGGATAGGTTGGGAGGGTAAAATGGTGTGTTTATGAGGAAATAGGGTAGGGTGTCGTGGATTAGTTTGTCGAGACATTAACCAACGTCGGTCAAGGGGTGGTTGACGTCAATTGGTGTGAGCTGGAAATGGTCACAGATGAGGTGATTGATGTCAGTTGGATGAGACCGTGGTCGGTATCACCTAAACTGGTGTTGGTCATTATTTGGAGAAAATTGGGAAAAATAGAGGTAGGGTGGGTGGGTGAGATAGGTAATGGTATAAGAAGATGTTGTGGATGAAAAAAATAACATGGGTGAGAGGTTCAAGTAGGTATGGTGGAATGGTAATTGTTTAAGGTTGGGGTGGGTAGATAGGACATGTGATAAGAAGGAAAGTTTTAAGGGGAAAAGAGGTAGGGTAATAGGTATATGTGAGGTGTCAAGGGTGATTGCGGGTATGGTCAATGTGTATTAATGTGATGGTTTGTTAGGTGTAGGTGAGAGATCAGCTGTAGATGTGAGATAGGGTACCGCCCCTTCTCATGGAGGTACGAGGTAGTGCGATAGTTAATGATTGATGCCATGTGGCAAAGGTTGGCCTGATTGGGGTCAAACACTACCAGTACGTATTCCAAGATCTAAGTTTAATGGTTGTCCTCATTGATAGATGGGACTCGGCTACCAATATTTTCGATCTACCGATAGGTGAGATCACAGTCACCTGGAGGATGTATACAGGATCTTGCGGTTACCAATAGTGGGGACAAAGATGTATTTGATCTCCTCAGAGGCATCTGAGGATTTGATGATTACCATGTTTGGAGAGGGGCTGGAGAAGATGAGGTTCCATAGTACCAGTATGAGATACGGAGATATGTACCGGGCCCATCTAGAGGAGATGAGGCTAGTGGTGTTGCTGATGGAGGCACTCTGTTGTGCACTACTAGATGCAGAGGGTGGGAGATTCCCATGATCATTGATGGGGGTTCTACATGATATGGTGGAGGACAGGACCCATTTTACATGAGCACCCACATTTCTGGTACAATTATACAAAGAGCTATGGGCTTATGGGTGGCTACAGAGGTTTAGCCTATATTGTAATTTTCTACTGCATTGTTGGGAATATGAACACATTGTGTGTGTGTGTGTCTATTTGATATGCCCTAGGCTGATGTATTCAAGTTAGGTTTTGTTCGGGGTGGGTTACAGGTGATGGGTACCTATTGTTGGAGACCATCGAGCACCCAAGGCCACTAACGATGTATCCTATTATAGGTAATTGCTAGAGGGGTTTTCCATAGTGGACATCATTTGGAGGCCATATGTGGGATTCCCATCATATGGGTGGATGACCGAGGAGCTACAGGAGCTACAACTTCTCTGATGGATAGAGGGGTGATGTGCAGGAGAGCACGAGATGATACCCGTAGATAGGGTCAGACGGCAATTTGGGATACTTTAGGATATGCCCCCCACCCTTCCCACAGTATAGGAGGGATCATGTGGAGAGGCCTCTACCTCTACCACAACTGACAGTGCTGATAGGGTAGGAGGAGTAGGTGGTAGACTGATGGATTGAACACACTAAGATGATGGATAGATATATGCAATGGTGGGCTGCACATTTATGAGCAGTACCGCCAAGGCTAGGGAACCCAGATTTAGCCACCATCACTTTGTAGAGGGATGCCTTACAGGGGTAGGTAACTACCTTAATTACACAGTTGGGGATAGTGCAGGGGAATTTGACATGTTCAGCAGGCACATGTGGCTACTCTATAGGCCTAGGTAGCACAGAGACAGACACCCATACAGGGTGGAGATGGGGATGAGGTATAGGTGGCCACCCTACAGGTGCATGTTATAGGTTTGCAAGACTAGTTGGCCACTGTACAAGCATAGGTTGTAGCCCTTCAAGCCCAGATACAGGTATGGGGGTAGGACAAGGTCCCTCAAGACAAGCATAGGCATAGGGATAAGAGGGTCCCTCTTTATAGGCACCAGTAGGACAAGGTCCTGAGAGACAGGTACAGGGGTCAAGACCGATGACGCCTCCGCAGACAATACCTATAGATAGATTCAAGGATGCCTTAGGGGAGGTATGATATTATCAGGATCACTTGATGGCTGTAGGGATAGATTTCCTATCCTATGAAAAGTACAAAGCACAGAAATCCTCGAGTGAGAGGACCAAGTCTTGTAATTATAAGGTGGAGAGTACAAGGGGGTCAGCGAGCCCCAAAACAAGGTCAGGGTGAGGCCACCAGTGTACAAAGGCCAACTCCAGGTAAAGTACCAGCCCAGGGTAGACCGAGGCCCATGGTACGTGGTGAGATGCTAGAGGGATGCCGCATGGTAGTTGTGTAGGAGGGAGGAGACAGGTGTGACAGATATGGAGGACATCAAGCAAGGTGATGCCTGATAGCCGTATATACTTTTGGTTTTGTGTAGTTGTTTATTTTTGATATATACCAGCCTGCGTGTCGAAGAGAGTGAGGATTTATACGAGAGTTTTGTACTTTTGATCATATACAATCCTATGTGTTGAATATGGTGAGGCTGTATATGAGAGGCCTTGAGAGATGCATATTATTTTGTATCGGTGTATATTTTATGGATACACAGATTTGTATGATGAGATGGATTATTTTTTTATGATGTACTTGTGTTGGTAGAATTTTATTGTTATGTATAGATGAATGGAAAATAGGTATGTTTAGAACATGGTGGGGTCGGGTCATAGGCATGCTGGAGTCAAGTTATAGGCATGGTTGAGTCAGGTGGTAGATATGGTTGAATTAGGTCATAGGCATGATGGAGTCAAGTTGGTTTAGGTATGATTGAGTCAGGTTGGTTTAGGCATGGTTGAGTTAGGTCATAGGCATGATGGATTCAATTTGGTTTAGGTATGATTGAGTTAGGCTAAGTGTAGGAATGAGGTAATGTCCAAGTTGTAGGTGACATGGGGGGAAAATGGTGATGTATATATAGGTTATGGTTTTAATTTTCAAATATGTGCTATAGTGGAAATGTGAAAATGATAAATGAATGATTTGTTGATGTAATAAAAATGTGTATGAATTCTTATTTGGTTTAATTTCCAGTTATTGATATAGAATGGAAACTAACTAGGGTAGAATGTGAATAGGAAAGTGAAAATGGGGTTTGGTTAGGGTAAAGAGTGGTCAAGCTAACCTCCAAGGGCCCCATGCCCTTGAAGTGTTGCCTACATAGTCCTAGCAAAAAGGGACCTCAAGTTGATGTAGTTCTCCGATAAGCTAGGGAAGATTATGATGAAGTATAGGAATGGGTTGGTAGGTGTTTACTATGGGTGAATGGAGGTCAAAGGCATGGTTTAGTTTAGGTCATAGGCATGATTGATTTGTTTTAATTATAGGTGTCGATGAGCTGGTTCTGTATAGGATAATCAATAAGTAATGAGGAAGGTGAATGGTAAGAGGGGCAATAAGAGACACCTAGTTTATAAGGACCCCTAATTACGTCTGTCATACCCCAGATGGGCCTTATGAATGTAAGACCCTAAAAGCCTTTCAATAATGCACTATTCTAAGGGTGAAGAACGTCACGTGATCATGAAATTTTGTGGTTGTGATGAGTCCCTTGAGCGGATAGGAAATTAGGAGGAAAAGGCAATGAGATTAGAGTGTGTGGTTTAGCGTAACTTAGTGTACGACAGCATGTTTTTCTTAATAAGAAACCCATAATCAAAAATAGGCAAGTCCATGACAAAAATTTCATCATTTTCTTCATTTTTTTAATAATAATAGACTAATCAATGTGGGAAGTCTATATGGGGATGATTATATTATCTCCTTGAGGTCTTCACGAAGTTGATCGATGCGGGCAAGCTTCTGAGATATATTTTTATTGTATTTTTTCAATGACCTTATATAGTTTTTCTTTCAAGGGAGCAGTTTAGTTATAGTGGCGACATAGAGAGAAGAGATGTCCCTTTTGAGGGAGTCATCTTTTCCTAAAATTTTGACTCAAAGAGTTGCATCCCTTTTTGTTTTTGACATTTAAGTCATGGACAAGACTATAGAGGAATATTAGGTTCTTATTTAGAAGACAAAACCATAATACACAGATATTAACTATGAAAGAGGTGGTTCTGAGTGATGAACGACCATGGGATTTCATCTATAAGATGATGAAAAAGTATCCATGAGAATCATGATATGAGTAGAGTTGTGGTATTCATATTGAAGATGAGGATGAAAGGTGATGGTTAATCACATGATTCTTGTTTAGTTGTGGATCCTCAAAACGGGTCATATGGAAGGTGAACAATGCTCAAGGGATGAGTGAGCAAGAGACAAAATGTGATATAGGACTTTTTTTCAACAATAAAATATGGTCAAAGATGTAAGGAATTGAGAGGCTCAAGTTAGGGTTTACCTTTGAGTGAAGAAAAATGATAAACACCTGATCCGTAAGCGTGGGTGACAATATAGGGTCCAAGCCAATTAGGAGAAAATTTACCCCATTTACTTTTCTCCTCTTTGGTTACATGTTGATTTTCTTTCAGGATGAGGTCACCGACCTATAAAGGTTCATTCATGAACATGTTTTTCATAGGAACATTTGATACATTTTTGGTAGATTTGGAGATGGTTAAGAGCATTGAGACGATGGTCATCTAATAACTCAAGTTGTGCCAAAAAATCTTGGCTAAATTCATCATCGTTGAGCATGTCCTTGTAGGGAAATATGGAGAGACAGAATCTGTACTTCGAGAGGTAAGATATCCTTGGTACCGTAGACCAGGGAAAAGGGGTGTGGCAGTAGTCAAAGTGTAAATACTAGTGCGATAATCCCACAAGGTGAAAAGAATGTGTATGGAAATGCTTCTTAGTATCATTGACTACCTTCATAAGAATTTTTTTTCAATGTTTTTATTGGTTCTATTCAGCTTGGCCATTGGTTTAACGGGTAATAAGGTGATGAAAAGCTAAGTTGGATGCCAAAAGTGTCGCATAGCTTGCATAGGGTTTTGTTTTCGAATTGCTTTCTATTATCAGTGATGAAGTGGTGAGGAAACACCAAAGAAAAAAATGATGTGATGGTTGATGAATTAACATTATTTTCTCGACTTTTTCAGAAATGAGGGGAATGGCCTCTACCCATTTAGTGTAATATTCAGTAGCGGTTATGATCCATTGGTGGTGTTGTGAAGAATGGGGATTTATCTCACAAACAAGATCCAAACCCCATTAAGAGAAAGGCCAAAGGTCTCGTGTGACCTGTAAGGCATGGCTAGGTGTGTGATGGAGGTTAGCATGTTGTTGACATTTCACACAACGTTTGACATAGTCATAACAATCTTGGTTTAGGGTTGGCCAATAATAGCCCAGGTAAAGAATGTGTTTAGCGACGCTAAACCACTAAAGTGACCTCTAAATTCCATTGTGGACTTCCTTAATAGTGTAGGGAATCTCAAAACTTGTAAGGCATCGTAAGAGAATTCCATCAAAGCCACACTTGTAAAGAATAACCACCCATGTTGACATAATGGGAGACACTTTTAAGACATGCACGTTGTCCACTACGAGTGAGATTGGAAGGTAGAATAGAAAGGGAAAGATAGTCTGCATATTGCTAATACCAAAGGTCATGTGGGTCACAGGAAATGGTTTCGAAGGAGTAGACCTCATGAGGTAAAAGAGGATGATTGTAGCATTTGAATTGTGACAAATATTTTAGAGTCAGCGGGTGAAGCAGGTATCTGAGAAGCCAAGCAAGCCATGTTATCCGCAAATTTATTGCTAGAATGTGGGGTGGTTTAAAGTGCGTAACAGTCAAAGGTGGTCAAAATTATGTCTACGTGATTCTTATACTTTTGAATTATCTCATTATAACACTCGTATATACCATTGACTTGGTTTATGACCAGCTAAGAATCACCAAAGATGTTGATTGACTTAACATCTAAGGCATAAGCAGCTTGGAGACCTAATACAAGTGCTTCATATTTAGCAATATTTTTTTGTACAATATAAATCGAGTTTGAAAGATAAAGGCATAAGTCCCCATCAAGAGGAATGAGGATAACACTAGCCCTTCCCCCATGGTAACACTTGGAGACATCGAAGAAGAGTGTCATTTGGTAAGTGAGTTTGTCTAGGGAGAGGGTAGGTATAGAATCATCTAGGAAATAGAATTTAGATGGTTGATTCCCAAAAAGAGGTGTGTTGCCCAATTGGTCAGTGATAGCTTGGCATTTGATGGACTTTTGATGAATGTATATTGAAGTTGAGGTTGATTTCGATGAGAAGCATATGCCACCGTGCGGCACGTTTATGTTGATAGGGTTTAGCAATACATATAGTGTAGTGGGCCAGTATTAGTAATGACAAAGGTTTTTTGGTTGAGTAGGTAATGGCAGAGCTTGGTGGCAAAGAAAAACTAAGGCTAAGCAGATTTTTTCGGCATGGGTATATCTAGTTTCATAGTCCATAAGGGTACGGATTATATAATAAAACCTCTTTTTCTCTGTGCTACTCGTCACAATGAGTGAGCATTGCACCTAAAGAATGGTCAGTGGTGGAAATATATAGGTAAAAGGGATGGTCATCCTTAATAGGAATGAGCATTGGTCATTAAAGGAGGTATGTTTTTAAGGCTTTAAAGGCCTTATGACAGTCATCATCCCATTTAAATGAAACATCTTTCTTGAGAAGATGATGAAATGGTTGGCAGCAATCAGAAATTTGTGAGATAAAACGATGAATGGATTGTAACTTACCTTATAGGCTTCAAAGTTGATGGAGATTAGTTGGCAGAGGCATTTCCAGAATAGTTTTGACTTTAGCAGGATCGACTTCTATGCCACATAAAGAAAACGATGAAACCTAGGATTTTTCTAGAAAGTACCGCAAAAGATGCACTTCTTTGGTTGAAGACGCACATAATACTTGATGAGACGGTCAAAGATGACCTTAAGGATGGGCAGGTGTTTGGTTTGATGTTTAGATTTAGCTAGAATATCATCTACGTAGTCTTCTAATATGTAATGCATGATGTCATGGAAGAAGTAAGTCCATGGAAAGTTGATATGTGGCACCAAGATTTTTAAGGCCAAAAGGCATGACTCGATAGTAGAAAGTCCCCCAAGGGGTGATGAAGGTAGTCTTGTTTTGATCTTCTGGAGCTAGTAATATTTTATTGTAGCCCGAGAAACCATCCATGAGTGATAGCATTTCATGGCTAGCGGTGAGATCAACTAGTATGTTGATTCGTGGTAGGGGAAATCATCTTTGGGACAAGTTAGGGTGAGGTCACAGAATTCCATGAAAATTTGGAGTCCCCCCTTTTTCCTTTGTGATAGGGATAATGTTAGAAATCCATTGGGTATTAGTTGATGGGTAGGATGAAGAAAATTGAGAGAAGGCACTGCAGCTTTTCTTTGACCAGAAGAGCAATTGCGAGGATGCATTTTCTGTAGCTTTTGTCTGATGGGCTTGGCATCAAGAATGGTTACGATATTGTGTACCACAATTTTTGGGTCAATACCAGGCACATCGGCATAAGACCAGGAAAAAGTGTTCTTATGGTCCTAAAGAAAAGAAGTGAAAGCTTCATGTTCAGTAGCATCTAAAGATTGGCCAATCTTAGAATGTGTGGGTTGTCCTTAGTATTAATGTTGATTTCGATGGTCACTTCATTCAACATGGTTTGCATCTCAGAAGGTAATGATCGGTGAATATAAGAATCTTCCGCACCAAGGTAAGTGAGGATGGACTCATCGTCCTAACATTGAATGAAATTTATGGAAGGTGTATCGTCATCGATCATGTCAGGGTACAAGAATGGGAGAGAAGAGGGAACTTTTCCATCACATTGATAGGTCAGAGGTCTAAAGGAAATTGTGTTTATGAAAACAAAAAATTTCAGAGGAATAGATTCGGAATCTATGGACTCCGTGGGTGAAGATGGTAACGTGGGTGAATGAGGTGGGGAAGGTATTTTGTCCTGAATGAGGTTGACACAATCCTTCTTGGAAGATGGTGCATCAAAAATAATGCCACTATGGTCATTGTGTTTTCAAGAGGTATAACAAATGATAGTATGGTGGCCCTATTCATAAAACCTGAAGCCAAATCCTTTACACGCGCATCGATGGAGGAAAGTTTGAGTAAAGCGGCAGTTAGTGAGGGAATGTAAGTCAACTAAAAATGGTTGGGTTTGAGATGGAGGTTTGGGTTTATAGGTAGCAATATCACATCCACCTTACATTAGATTAGTGTGAAGGTGGGGAGGGCCATAAATAAAAAATTCACCCATGCAAATGTTATAACTGGGGTGTTGATGCAAAATCCCATACTCTTGTGGGGTGAGGAAAGTGTCGATATTGTATAGGTGGTATTCCCCAAGAGTGAGGCGTTGAAAAATTCCTTCTAAGGGATCAGTAGTTGATATGTGGGTAGCAGGGATAGACGACTGGCTAGAATATGGGGAAGCAGGTGAGTCATCGGTAAAGGCCACAGCGGCAGTAGGGATAGCAAGGTTAGATGCGGGAGAGCTGGTGGTAGTCTTAGTGGATGGGCTAGTAGGTGAAGGTGAAGTAAGGATAGTGGAAAATACCTTGATTGGTACAAGCACATCGTTGGGCTGGTATAGCATGTTATAGGTCTTAAAAGGTGATGGGTTGGCAAGGATGGTGTATTTATGTCCCTCATGTTCAAATTTGAGGTAGCGGTGTAAATTAGAAGGGACACAAACCATGGAGTGGATCCAAGGCCAGCCAAGCAAAAAATTATATTGGAACTCCCCTTCTAGGACATAGAAAATTTTGGGGACAGTGTGGGGACCCACACAGACATGGAGAACGACAATACCCATGGTAGAGGTCATAACATCATTGAAGGACCACAGCATAATAGGGTTACCATACATGTAATTGGCATGTATGCACATTTGTTCGTATGTATGGGGGGAGATGATGTTAATACTAGCACCACCATCAATCATAATGCATTATATGCATATATTATCGATAAAGATGGAGATGAAAAGAGTGGGGTCGGGGTCATCAGACTGGAAAGGAGTGATCTCTTCATCTAAAAATTTAAGGGTGGCTACTTGGCGAGCTGGTGGAGGCATAGAGGAAGATGATGACCTATTGAGAGATGCTACATGGTGAGGGGTAATGATGAAGGCTATGGGTGTGGGGTCATTGGTTAAAACCTCAATATATTGAAGTAACTCCATGAGGGCTTGACGATGTGACTCGGAGGTTTGGACGAGGTCATACAAAGACATTTTGAGGGGGGGTTTGTGCAGTTGTTTGAGCATTGTGTGATGTGTGACACTATCGGAAATAGGATATGTGGGACCTTGAATGGTGACTTTGGGTATGGGTGTGGATGGTATGTTGGGTATAGAATTGGTTGATGGGCTAGTTTCCCTTTCTTTTCCCTTTTCTTTCTGAGCATGGGTGGTAACATGAATCATGTTTATTTGAAGGGAGATGGATGAAGAGGGTGCGTCATGGAAGGTATAACAACATGAGGGGAAAAATCCTAGTGGGGGATACGATAGTTGTGAAATGAGTAGGGCACATTGGCATTTGGGTGGTCATTCGGCCAACTCTCTTATATGTACCATGTTGATCTCAAATCTTGGGGGTGGATCAAAGAGTTGTGGGGGTGGATATTTTGGTCGCTCAGTAGGTAATGGAAGAAGATCTAGGGAAATTGGTGAAGGAAAAATGGGGTCCTCATCAAGAAAATCATCGTCGTCAAAATTTTCTTTGGGAGGACATCATTGGAAAAGAGTGGTTTATAAAGCCTTACATTTCTCTACATCATGTCCTGGCACACGGTGGTAGGAAAAATTTTAATTTTGTCAAATCCTTTTGGTTTAGGTTTTAGCAGGTCATAAGGTCTAAGAGGTGGTAATGTGATGATAGAAGTTTCAAGGAGATTGGTTAAGATTTTAGCATAGGACCTTACGAGTGGATCATAATGGGAGCTGAATGTGGGTTTGGGTGTAGGTACAGATGATTGTGGAGGAAGAGGCTTTAAAGGAGGGGGAATGGGTTGGTCCACTAGTTTAGTGTGTGGGGTGGTCTTCGGTCTTGATTGCATCTTCTTGGGTATGGGCATGGTAGAAGAGTTGGCGATGGAAGGTTTGGTTGGTTTAACTACCTTATTAGAAGGTAGTGGGTTTTTAACTTTAGGTTACACCTTCTTTGGCAAAGGTGACTCAGGTGCACAATATATAGAGGGAAAAGTAGATGGTGGAATAGGAAGGGTTACCCACGGGGGTAACTGAGTTGTTGTGGAGGTGGTTGGGAGAGGTTGGGTAGAAAGTGTGAGTGGAAGAGAAGAAATTGTCATGGGTAATGAAAACATTATGGACATGAGTGGTGGTATGAGTGGTAAGAAGGTTACGGGTGATGGCAGAGGTTCTGTGGATCGCTTGGGTATATTAGATGTTTGTGATGAGGAGGTGGGTTATTGCGTTCTTGGTTTACTGGTGGACAGAGGTTGCTTAGCTAGGGTCGAGGGGTGAGGTCCTTGGATGGACAGAAGGGGTGAAGGTGATAATGGTCTAGTAGGCGAGGTTGGTGTATGAGGCCTAGGAGGTTGGGTCTTCTTTTTAGGGGCCAGAATAAGTTTAGTGTTTGTTTGGGAAGATGTGACTAAATCTAATTTGATGGGTGGGTGAGTAATGTTTGATGTCGCCATGACCCCTAAGGTAGTGATGAATTTAGGTAAGGGAGATGATATAGGCGTGGGTAGGTGTTCGGGTGTAGACGTATATTGGGTTGTGTGTTAGGAAATAAGGGATAAAATATGTGGAATAATCCCTCATAGAATCGCAATAGTTGAAACTAATATGTAGAAAATATTACAGATCTCAAATAAAAGTGTAGAATAAAATAACACAACACAAAGAGATAGTATTTAACGTGGTTCACCCAATTTGGGCTACGTCCACCAAGAATCACTTGCTCATATTTTATTACAAGCCACCACTCTCTCAATATAATACCCAAATCTATTTGGAGTTATGCTCAACAAACTCTACAGAATTCACACCTGAATTCAAAACACATCTGCAATGTTACATTATACCTACCATATACATAAAATCATATAAGTAGACAACTACTTAAGTAGTTTTACAAAACTGTGGGTATTAAAACCATGGGCCAAAACCATCCCATAAACCTATGGGTCAAAAAACCTACCCATATGAGAAACGCATGTTTCTCGGTATATCGGGCACGTTTTAAGGCCAAAAAAAAAAATCGGGAGCTGCACCCTTGAACCCCAATGAGATAACTATGGAAAGTGTATAGTACTCTTAGTGTACAATCTTCAACATTTTCACACATGAAAACAGACTCCACAACCTAACAATATCCCACTTGGAAACTAGTTTTCCTCTGAGAAAACTTCTCAACCCTTCACTAGTTTCCATGAAGACCAACCAAATTTGAACACAACTTTAGTTTTTCCCTTGTGACCACCTTGGTCATCATGTATGTAGGATTCTGACTGGTATGACTCTTCTCCAGCTTCAACTTCTCTTCCTCAAAATTTTTCCTGATGAAATGGTACCTTAATTATATATGCTTCATCCTAGAGTGGAAAGTAGAGTTCTTAGCTAGGTTTATAGCACTCTGACTAGCACTATGAAACTTTCCTTCCTCCTTCTTATGCCCCAACTCCTCAAGAAAATGTTGTAACTAGATCATTTCTTTGCTTTCCTTTGTGGCAGCAACATACTCAGCTTCCATGGTTGACAAATCCACTAACTTATGTAGTCGTTAAATCTAGCTTACTGTTGTCCCACCTAAATTATACACATAACCCGTAGTGCTCCTCCTGCTATCTACATCTCCAGCCATATCTGAATCTACATAACCACACAAAATGGTTTATGATCCACTTGTTGTCGCCCAAAAATAGCTCTATGTTTTCATAGCCAAATTCAAATTTTTTAAGTTCATGCCCTTTGTTGGTTTTTGAGCCAAGTTAGAGATTCAAGAAATTAGTAAAAATCATGCCCTTGAGATGTTTTAACCTCTGTTTTGCTTATTTTTAGAAATCCTCCTCTTCCTGGTCTATGCACATAATATCCTTTTTACACCCCCCATTTTTAATCAAAATTGTTCACTTTTTCTATGGCCTGGGTCGTCAGATCATTGTTTTGCATTCATGCTTCTGGCTCGTGAAGAAAATTCAAAAATTGGACTCAAAATGATGAATTTCTCTTCCTCTGTGTATTTTTCCACAGTCGGAAGCAATGGGAATTTATTTCCCTGTCAAATTTTGCGTCAACATCCCCGAATGATACATGGGTCCCTCTGATTGGATGTGGTCCAGTCATACTTCAAAGGCTCATCAGACAGCTCCACGTGTCACAATGGCACAATTCTAAGGGCAGGGTCCGAGGGGCAATCTTAAATTAAGAGCGAGCTTTCCTTGTGTCCCAGGTAAAAAATAAAGGTAAAATCAACTAAGTATGGAAGGCTCAGCGGACAGCTCCACGTGTCGCAATGGTGCAATTTCAGGGGCAGGGTCCAAGGGATAGTCTTCAATTAAGCGCAGGATTTCCACATGTCCCAGGTACAAAACAAAGGTAAAATTGGCCAAGTATGGAAGGCTCAGTAGATGGCTCCATGTGTTTCAATGACATAATTCCATAGCTAGAAAGGGCCAATTACCAAATTAGCACCAGATCACCACGTGTTCAGAAAAAAGTCAAAGGAAAAGCTCACCGTTGAAAAGTCAAATCAGACGAGCAGGCCATTCGAGGGATTTCAGCTTTTGAGCCCTTTTATGAAAAAGATGAAAAATTAAAAAGGGAACCTGCAACCCTGATCAAGCTCATGGGGAAAAATTCAAATCTCGAGACCGTAGGAAAAAATTCAAAGGTTAAATTTTTTAGAAAAGAGGTGCACCCCCGTTACCAATCAGAACGTTCCGTGTGGCTAAGTTTAAAAGTTGAATCGGAGCAGTAGGCCGGTGGATGAAATTGAGTTTTCGATCCTTTTTTCCAAAAAGGTTAAAATGTTAAGGAAAGGACCACGATCCCATTTCTAATAAGAACATGCCACGTGTCTAAGTTGAAAAGTCAAAGCGGGGCTGCGGGCCAATTTGTTCCAAATTTCCAAATCTCATAAAAAATCACAAAATTCAAAAGGCCTCCCCCGTAACCTCTCCAATCCCTTCCTACCACGTGGATAGCCCAAATTTAGAGTTAGAGGGGCAAATCAAAGGGTCTAGATTTAAACTTGAAAATCGAATGTAACGGTTACTTTGCAAGATCTAGTTTTTAACCTGCCATAAGCATTTCCTTTGCAACAGAGGAATTTTAAGAGGCATAAATGATTTGTGAAGTTATAACAGTTTCTCACAAAGAATATAATGGCTTCTCGATGTCATTCCAAGGGTCGGCAATTGATTTCACAAAATACCAAAGTGCTCTGTACCTAGAAAATATGGAAAATGCCACTTTTCTTCTATTTTCTCTTCTTCTTTGAATTTCTTCCATTCTCAAGCTTCAATAATAAAAGAAGTAATTTTTGCCTTTTTGATTGAGGAATTAATTGGTACTTTATGACCAATGAGTTTCATTTGATCTTGCAGCTTCTCCTGTAGATTTGTTTTTCTTCTAACTATAAACACATGTAAATGAAACTTCTAATTAATCTGTGTGGGCATCTGATATTCTATCAGAACATTAATTTCTACTACCTTCATTCTCACTCCCTTTCTCCTTCTCAGACAAAGTTATTCTCTAGTGAGAAATTGCTAGCTTTTCCATAGGGTCAGTGGAGTACCCCTATTGGATCTCTAGCTGAAAGGCCACCATTTAAATCCACCTTTTTTGCATGCACATACGGAAGTTGCACCATTTAAGTATAGGGACTTAGATTCCCATAACGTTGGCTTGAAACCCACCAATTTTTCCATAAGAAAATTTTTCTTGCCAATAGTTTTTGGCGCCCATCGTGGGGCAGATTTTGCAGTATAATCACCCAAAAATGACCTCAAGGTCATAAAAATACAAAAAATATTCTAAGAGAAAAGTTTTTGGAGATTGAATAATCACACAAACTACATGGATGTAAATCATGACTATTCTGGGAAATCCTCCTGTCGAGAGACCTGATTTACTCTTTCACATCCAAGAAGACATTGCTTCTAATTTGAGAGAAGCTATTTGGCATAATAGACAAAGTTTCAATCAATACTTCATTTCCATAAGGATTCTAGACTTGGAAGAGAAATGTGATGTTGAATTGGAAGGGTAGAGACAAATTCCCAGCCCCCCAGAGAAGAGCATTAACTTTCAAGCTAACTGAAAGAAGATACACCTAGCAACTGAGGCAAGGAGGACAAATTGATCCCACATTTAAAGAGCTTGAAAGAGAGACAATTGTTGAAGAAGAGATAAGGGCTCAACTTGAAGAAATAGAAAGACTCGAAATCAAAGCAGAAGAAAGAGTAGTATCAGAAGCAGCCTTAGCAAGATTGGAGGCTAGAAACAGGAATAAAATGGGTGATCATGAAGATGAAGTACGCAGGCCTAACATGCCATGGGGAAGGAATACTGGTCCACTCGTTCTTCCACAATCACTTCATGAGCTCCCAAGAGGCTCAAGAAAGAACTTCCCAAAAATTAAAGGGGATGGTTCTTAGCTCCCTAAAGAACATGTACCATCATACATCACTACTTGTGGACTGTTAGGATTTGAAGATGAAGATGTTTTAGTTAGGCTCTTTTTGGATTCACTTCAAGAGAAAAATTTTGAATGGTTCTACATGATACCCCCAAGATCTGTCACATGTTGGGAAGATATAAGAAGTGCATTTGAACATAGGTTCAAGAGCATAGAAGATTGTCAAGATTTTCTGGTCCAATTGGTTCAGATGAAGGAGACCTCTGAATCAATGAGATATTTCGTAGCAAGGTATAATAGGTTGAAAATAAGGATCCTAGAAGATGTTGTCCCCCCTGAAAACATTTTGAAAAGGTTCTTCATCAATTCTTTACCATCAGAAGTTGTTTTCTTCCTCATAAGAGCCCAACCAGGAACATTGAGGGATATTCAAGACTTTACAGTTGAGACTAATGATGATCTAATTATTTTTGGAAAAGTGAAAGGACCAAGTGGGAAGCAAAAATTTCAGAGTTCAAATTCAGTCACCACTGATCCAATGTTCCAAAAAATGGCAAATGACCTAGTTTCCTTAAAGAATCAACTGTCACAAATCACTATGAGGAATGCTCCAAGGAGAAAAAATCCTCCTAATAGACCAAGAATTGCTCCACCTCCTCGTAGGATTGCTCTTGAAGCACCACCAGTCAATGCCATCTGTGACACTGGGGAATTAGAAGGAGCATACATTGAGGAAGAAACTGAAGAAGAAAGCATGGATGACTATGAAAACTATCTTGAAATTGAAGAGGTTGGCATGCACAATGGCTTGATTAGATACGTTGATGATGAGCAGGAAGGTGATGAAGAAGCTCCAAGTTTTTCATGTGTTGTTTTCACTCATGCATAATCCAAGAATGGTGTTTTAGCCTCAGAAGTTGCAACAAATTATAGGAAGAGAAAAGAATATTGTTCTCCCAATCTTCCACAAAATAATATCATCAATAGAGGATCACCACTACCACCTTCCATGGAATCAACCAAAGAGAATCAGATTCACTAGTTGCCAAGGATCATGCTGCTATGCCAAGTAAGTTTTTTGATTCTTCTCCTAACTCAAAAGTTGTCAAGAGCAATTCTCTTCTAAATATTGGTTCTATAAGAACATCTAAATTTCAATCAAAGGCTACATCCTCACCTCCTTCCAAACCAAGTACCACATTTGAAATGAAGAACCCAGCACCAAAATTAATAAAACCCTTGTCATTTAAATCCTCTCCCACTATTAGAACCTCTTCCTCATCTACCATAGCTCCATTTGACTCTATGGAGCATGTAACCAAAACCAAAGTTCAGCTCTCTGAGATGGAATACCTACAAACACATCCTGCCGAATTTGACATATTCATCAAAGTATTCTAGGGTGGTAACTCTACATCCCCAATATCTAATTCTAAATTCTTACTTCCCACACCATATTCTAAAAACATGCTAGCCCTTAGTGCCTCCAACACCAACAAAGTTGAGCCTTTTTACCTGTCACTTCTCATCAAAGGTTTCCAACTGAATAATTGTATTATAGATTATGGAGCCTCAGATAATGTGATGCCAGCAAAAGTTGCAAATTATCTTAGCCTCACTTTAACTTGGGTAAATGGCACATGCTACTCAATGGAATCCAAACAAGTTCCATTGGTAGGAAGGATTAAGGATGCTCAAGTTACACTAGTTGATTACCTTGACAAGAAGATACTCCTGACCATTTTGGTGGTAGACATCCCAGTATCTTTTGGTATATTGTTGAGTAGGATTTTTTGCATAGATCTAGGTGGAGAAATAAAAATTTATTGGTCATCTGCAACTATCCCAATGAAAGGAGAAATGAAGAAGTTACTACCAGTCAGAAAAATTAAATTCACAGTAAGGAAATATGATGATCCAAGAGCTAAGATCCTCTTTCAAGATGGTGGTTTAGGAAACTACTTCCTTACATCAAAAAAGGGAGATAACTTTCCACTCCTCATGAAAGAATAACAAGATCAGATTTGGACAATGAATTTTGATGGCAATCATTCCAGAGTAGGTTCAGGAGCTGGTGTAGTATTGTACTCACCCTCCAATTAAGTTTATCCTTTTTCCTACAAGCTATAATTTGACAATACAAATAATACAGCAGAGTATGAAGAATTACTCTTAAGCATGAATGTAGCAGAGGAATTGGGAATTAAGAAGATGAGATGAAAAGGTGATGTAGATATTGTGGTGAAGCAAGTCCACCAGCAATATCAGGTGAAAAATCCCATACTCATGCACTATAGAAACAGAGTGTGGGACTGCATCGAATCCTTTGATGCATTCTCCATGGAAGCTATCCCTAGGGAGCATAATGAAAAGGATGATTCTCTAGCAATGTTAGCTTCCTTAGTGAAACCTCATCCTTCTTTTGGCAAGGATAAAGTGACCATTGAGATGGTGTTCAAACCCAGCATACCAGACAATGCAAATTACTGGTAGGTCTTCAATGATGACAATCAAATCCTAGCCTTCTTAGGACAAAGGGATAATTTCAATAATATTTTCTTAAAGGGAAGTGAAAACCCACACCGTGAATCACTTCCCAAAGAAGAGGAGGGAATTGAGGGGATTGATGAGGAGGGATTAATCAAACTGAAAGGAAACAAAATCCCCAAAGGCCTAGTTTCTTTGGAAGTTCTCTTTGATAAGCATGACAGGTTCATCCAATAAAAATAAAAGCAGTCTTCTCGATGTCCATCTCATTTTGATCAAGAAAAAATTGGCACTTGAGAGAATCCAAGGATGGTTAACATTGGTAAATGCTGCTCACCAGAAGAGAAGAGAAAGCTTTTTGCTCTACTAAAAAAGTACTCAAATGTGTTGGCCTACTCCTACGATGAACTCAAATATTTTCAGACAAAGGAAATGCATCACTCCATTCCTTTGAAGCAAGGAGATAAACCCTTCAAGAAGAAACAAAGGCCTTACAATCCAAATATTTTTGATGTTATCAAAGAAGAGGTGATAAAGATGCTCAATGCTAGAATCATCTTCCCTATCCACCATTTAACATGGGTGGCTAACATTGTGCCAGTAAGGAAGAAAAATGGGGAAATAAGGATTTGTGTAGAGTTCTTAAATCTGAATTAGGCATCTCTCAAGGACAACTACCCTCTCCCAATCATGGATCATATTTTACAAGTAGTCACTAGATCTGAAATGCTCTCTTTGCTTGGTGGATTCTCATGGTACAACCAATTCAAGGTGGCAAAAGAGGATTGCAACAAAATAGCCTTCACAACACTTTGGGGCACTTTTTCCTATAGGCATAATGCCTTTTGGCTTGATCACTGTTGAAGCCACTTTTCAGAGGGCAATGGACTTGGACTTCAAAGATTTGAAATATTGCATTGTCATTTACCTGGATGACCTCACAATTTTCTCAAAGAGGAGGGGAGATCATATCTGTCATTTGGAGCAAGTCCTTACAAGATGTAGGAGACATGGCATTTCTCTAAATCCTAAGAATTGAATTTTTGGATTCATAGAAGGTAATTTTTTGGGACACGTTGTGAACAAACATGGAGCACATATTGATCCTGAGAGGATCAGAGCTATCCAAGCACTAGCCTTACTAGCCAGCAAGAAGGGAGTTCATTCATTCTTTGGAAAGGTAAACTTCCTTCATTTTTTTGTGCTTGAGTTTTCTGAGCTGACTAAGCATATAAGTTCCATGGTGAAGCCTCAAGCAAGTTTCAAGTGGAATAAGGAAGGAAAAACAACATTTGAGGATATCAAGAAAGCCATTGCCAAATCTCTGACTCTTGTATCTCTAGATTTCAACAAGGAGTTCATCATGTATTGTTATGCATCAGAACATACACTCTCTGTTGTCCTTGTTCAGAAAAATGGTAAAGGTTTGGAAGAACCCGTCGCTTTCATGAGCTGTCCTTTGAAAAATCATGAGCTAAAGTACATTCAACTGGAGAAGCATGCCTACGCAGTGGTCAAAGTTGTTAAAAGTTTCAGATTCTACATTCTCAATTCCCATATAGTGGTGATGGTCCCTGGAAGTGTAATCACATCCATTTTGACTCAACAAGATCCCAGGGCTAAGAGAGGAAGTTGGATTGCAAAGACCTAAGAGTTTGACTTAGAGATTAGACCCTCTAATATGGTAAGAGGAAATGGTTTGTGCAAGTTGGTTGTTGAAGATGAAGCCCTTAAGGCTCAGCAAGGAGAAAAAGATGGTTTTTTCTCAACCTATTCAGGAGACGGTCCACAAGTTCTCTTTTTCACCACTACTAATGAGTGGTATGGTGATATTGCTTACTACCTCACTTATGGAGAATTCCCTCCTCACCTTGACTAGAAACAAAGAAGGACACTCAAGCTAAAGGCAGCTAGATTTGTGATATGGAATCATGCACTTTACAAGAGAGGCCTAGATGGTTGTTTCCTCAGGTGTGTAGATAAGGAGCAGCAAGAAAAGTTTCTCAGAGCCTATCATGATCAGGCTTGTGGTGGAAATTTCTCATCAATGGTCACCACACATAAGATCCTTAGAGGTAGATATTATTGGCCTTCCATCTTTGCAGACACTCAAGATTGCGTTTCCAAATGCAAAGCATGCCAACAATTTTTTGGAAAGCCACAACTAGTTACATTTCCACTTAGGCCTGTGGTGATTGAATAACCATTTCAGCAAAAGCGGCTAGATTTCATTGGTGTTTTGAATCCTCATTCAAGTGTAGGGCACACTTATGTACTCACTGCAATTGATTACTTCACCAAATGGGAGGAAGCCATTCCAACCAAGCAAGCTAGCTCTAAAACAGTCTCCAACTTCATCAAGGAGAATATCATTGTCTGTTTTGGAATACCACAGAATATTTTTGTAGACAATGCCACCTATTTCTCTTCAAAGAAGCTCACCAAGTTTTGTTATGCCTTTGGAATCTCCATATCTCACTCCTTTGACTACTATCCATAGGGAAAGGGTCAAGCTGAGTCAAGTAAGAAAAACATTGTGACTATCGTTCACAAGCTGGTAGATGAGAATCAAAGGAACTGGCACAAGAAGTTATATGATGCATTGTGGGCTGATAGGATCACTCCTAAGAAGGCCATATGTATGTCAACTTTCCAAATGTTGTATGGAGTTAAGGTTGAGATTCCTCTCACAATTGAGATGCCAGCTCTCAAGTTGCTGCAAGAAATAGAAGATGGTCAATACAAAGACTCCATTTACAAGAGGGTCCTCTTCCTGGAGAAGTTGGAGGAAAGAAGATGCCAAGTGGTGGATAGAATTAAGGAACACCAATTAAAAGTGAAGAAGATATTCGATAAGAGGGAAAAGATAATTCAAGGTTGGATATTTTTTCATGTTGTGGGACACGAGAAGATAACCAAAGGGCAACCATTGAAATTTTGATTCATTATGGCTTGGCCCATTCCAAATTCATGGAGATTGCGGTGAGAATTTTTTTCTCCTCTCATACTTGGATGGAACACCATTGGAATTGCCTTGAAGCAAGAAATACTTAAAACTATACCATCAGTGAAACCAGGTTGTCTCCCACCTTGTACCATAGGTGTTTTCATAGGTGTGTTTTTCCCTTTGTTGTTGTGTGGTTTTGGTTTTGTTTTGTCCTATTTTTGTTTTGTGTGTTTTGGTTGGTTTGTTTCCTTCTTCCATTCTTTCTCATAATTATACATGAATCACCAAGGCCTAATGGATAAGGCACTAGTCAAATGTAATATATTTTGAAACTTGAGATTCTAGATCCTCATGTTGTTCCCTAGCCATGCCCAAACCACACCATGTCCCCAAGCTAGAGCCATTTGTTGTCTCCCGTAAACATCGCTACATTTTCATATCCAAATTCAAATTTTTTGAGTTCATGCCCTTCATTGGTGTTTGAGCCAAGGTTGAGATTAAAGAAGTTAGCAAAAATCATGCCCTTGAGCTGTTTTAACCTCTGTTTTGCTTGTTTTTAGAAATCCTCCTCTTCCTGGTCTGTGCACGTAATATCTTTTTTGCAACCCCCATTTTTTATCGAAATTATTCACTTGTTCTATGGCCAGGGTCATCAGATCATTTTTTTTCCTTCATGCCTCTGGCTCGTGAAGAAAATTCAAAAATTGGACTCAAAATGACAAAGTTCTCTTCCTCTGTGTATTTTTCCATAGTCAGAAGTGCTGGGCATTTCTTTCCCCATCAAATTTTTCCTCAGCATCCCCTAATGATACATGGGTCCCTCTGATTGGATGTGGTCCGGTCATAATTCAAAGCCTCAGTGGATGGCTCCACATGTCACATTGGCACATTTCCAAGGGCAGGATCTGAGGGGCAGTCTTCAATTAAGCGCACGCTTTCCACGTGTCCCAGGTACAAAATAAAGGTAAAATTGGCTAAGTATGGAAGGCTTAGCAGATGGCTCTACGTGTCGCAACGACACAATTCCAGGGGAAGGGTCCAAGGGATAGTCTTCAATTAAGTGCGGGCTTTCCATGTGTCCTAGGTACAAAATAAAGGTAAAATTAGCTAAGTATGGAAGGCTCAGCGGATGGCTTCACGTGTCGCAAAGGCGTAATTCCATGGGCAGAAAGGGCCAATTACCAAATCAGCGCTAGATCGCCATGTGGTCAGAAAAAATTCAAAGGTAAAGCTCACTGTTGAAAATTCAAATTGGATGAGCAGGCCATCAAGGGGATTTGAGCTTTTGAGCCCTTTTGTGAAAAAGGTGAAAAATTAAAAAGGGAACCCGCAGCCCCGATCAAGCTCGCAGGACAAAAGTAAAATCTCAAGCCCGCAGGAAAAAATTCAAAGGTTAAAATGTTTAGAAAAGAGTCGTGCCCCCATTCCCAATTAGAACGTGCCACGTGGCTAAGTTTAAAAGTCGAATCGGAGTAGTGGGTTAGTGGAGAAAATTGATTTTTTGAGCCTTTTTTCCAAAAAGGTTAAAATGTTAAGGAAAGGGCTGTGATCCCATTTCCAATAAGAACATGCCACATGTCTAAGTTGAAAAGTCAAAGAGGGGCTGTGGGCCAATTTGTTCCAAATTGCCAAATCTCATAAAAAATCACAAAATTCAAAAGGCTTCCCTTGTAACCACTCCAATCACTTCCTACCACATGGACGGCCCAAATTCAGAGTTAGAGGAGCAAATCAAATGGTATAGATTTAAACTAGAAAATCAAATGTAACGGTTGCTTTGCAAGATCTAGTTTTTAACCCTCCATGAGTGTTTCCTTCGCAATAGAGGAATTTGAAGAGGCATAAATGAGTTGTGAAGTTGTAACAGTTTCTTACAAAGAATATAATGGCTTCTTGACGTCATTCCAAGGGTTGGCGATTGATTTCACAAAAGACCAAAGTGCTTTGTACCTAAAAAAGATGGAAAACACCACTCTTCTTCTATTTTTTCTTCTTCTTCAAATTTCTTCCATTCTCAAGCTTTGTACAAACTCTACTCGAGCTTTAATAATAAAAGAAGAAATTTTTGCCTTTTTATTGAGGAATTAATTGATACTTTGTGACCAATGAGTTTCATTTAGTCTTGTAGCTTCTCTTATAGATTTGTTTTTCTTCTAACTATAAATACACGTAAATGAAACTTCTAATTAATGTGTGTGGGCATCTGATATTCTACTCACAACATTAATTTCTCCTACCTTCATTCTCGCTTCCTTTCTCCTTCTAAGACAAAGTTCTTCTCGAGTGAGAAATTGCTAGCTTTGCCACAGGGTCTATGGAGTTCCCATGTTGAATCTCTAGTCGAAAGGACACCATTGAAGTCCAATTTTTTTGCATGCACAAATGGAATTTACATTGTTCAAGTAGAGAGACTTAGATTCCCATAGTGTTGGCTTGAAACCCACCAATTTTTCCACAAGAAAAAATTTCTCACCAACACCACTATAGCACAAAATTATCCCCATGGTCCCTCTCAAATACCGAAGGATCCACTTTACTATCTACCAGTGATCTCTACCTAGATCACTCATAAATCTACTCACCGCTCCCACTACATGGGCAATATCAGGCCTGGTGCACACCATGGCATACATCAAACTACTAACCAATGATGAGTAAGGTACCTTGGAAATTTGGTTTCTCTCTTACTTTATCTTGAGACACTGCTCCTTTGATAACTTGAAATGCCCTGCCAAAGGAGTCCCAACTAGTTTAGCATCTTACATATTAAACCTCTCCAAGACTTTCTTAATGTACTCTTCCTGAGATAAATTCAAATTCTATTCCTTCCTTTCTCGATATATCCTCATACCAAGGATTTTTTTGGCTATACCCAAATCCTTCATAGCAAAGGATTCACTTAGCTTCTTCTTGAGTACTTATATTTCCTGCATGTTTTTACCTGCAACCAACATGTCATCCACATATAGATAAAGGATAATATAACTTCCATCCTCAAATTTATTTGTATACATGAAATGGTCATAATGACATCTAATATAACCTTGCTCCATCATGAAGCTATCAAATTACTTATACCATTGACGTGGAGCTTGTTTCAAGCCATACAAGCTCTTCTTCATTTTGCACACCATCTCCTCTTTACCTTTGACATCATAGCCCTCTAGTTGTTGCTTATATAGTTCCTCCTCTAAATCACCATGGAGAAATGCAATCTTTACATCAATACGTTCTAAGTGCAAGTATTTTGATACAACTATTCCTAGAACAACTCTAATAGAAGTAATTTTTACTACAGGAGAAAAAATCTCATCAAAATCTATACCTTTTTTCTATGCAAACCCCTTGACCACCAACCGGGCCTTGTATATTTTCTTTCCTCCTTCTTTCTCTTTGAATCTAAACACCCACTTGTTCTGTAATGATCTTTTTCCTTCAGGTAGCTTCACCAAATCCCATGTTTGGTTCTCCATGAGAGCCTGATGCTCCTCATCCATGGCTTGCTCCCACTTCTTCCTGGCATATACCTACATTTCTTCATCAAATCTCTCTAGCTCTCCACTACCAGTGAGTAATAAATAATAAAGAGAATGAGAAAAATGTTCAGGTTATATTCTTACCCTAGAAGACCTCCTCAATATAGGAGTTTTGGGTTCCTGTTGAGGAGGTTACTGAACTGATTCATGTGTGACTTTCCCATTCATAAGATCCTCTACCGCTACATATTCTTTCTTGGATTCTTCCATGTTTTCCTACAACTTCTTCTTATACATGAATTTCTCATTAAAGACCACATCCCTAGATTGAATGATTTTCTTGTCCTTAATACTCCAACATTTATATCCAAATTCATCACCACCATAACCAATGAAAGTACATTTTTTCTGATTTTTCCTCTAGCTTGGTCCTATCATCCTTGTCTATATGGAAAAACACCTCACATCCAAAGACTCTAAGAAATGAGTAATAAACTTTCTTACCATACCAAGCCTCCTCAGGTATTCCTCCATCCAAGGCACTTAAGGGTCCTCTGTTTATTAAGTACACGGTTGTGCTCACCACTTCTACCTAAAAAGAAAGAGGCAGTCCTACATGTAACCTCATACTCCTAACACATTCCTTTATTTTTATGTTCATCCTTTCTCACACCCCATTCTGCTACAGGGTTCCTGGAACCATCTTTTTCCTGAGCATTCCATTCTTAGAACAATAATAATCAAATACATTGCTGCAATACTCCCCTCCATTATCTAACCTGAGACATTTTAGCTTAAGACCTGTTTCATTCTCTACCAAGGATTTCCATTTAACAAAAGTGTCAAATACATTAGATTTTTTTCTAATACAATAAACCCAAACTTTTCTTGTTGCATCATCAATAAAGTAGTAAGATAATAACTTGAACCCCCAAGAGATGATACCTGAGTCGGCCCCCATACATCATAATGCACCAGCTCTAACTTACACTCTTTCTTTATAGGTCCACTCTTGAGAAACCTTACTCGCTTAAGTTTCCCATATATGCAATCCTCACAGAGCTCCAAACCTATTTCTATATATCTAGGAAAATCCTTCTTTATGATCTTCATGCCCTTATGGCTCATATGATCGAGCTTATAGTTCCACAATGTTGTATCTACTTCTGAAGCCACAAGATTACAAATATTAGTGATATAAGTGGTTAAATACAAGGTTATAACCTTCTTACCTCTTGCCACTGCAAGAGCACCCTTGGTAACCTTCCAAGAGTCCATTGTAAATATCACAGTACAACCATCATTTCCCAACTGCCCTACCGATATCAAATTTCATCTTAATGTAGGCACATGTCTGACATCCTTTAATAGCCAAGTATTCCCATTCTACATCTTAACTAGAACATAACCTTTTCCAACTATGTTGTAAGACTCATCATCGCCAATAAAAGCATGCCCAAAATCTCCTTGAACATAATAAACAAAATAGTGCCTATGTGGAGTAGCATGGAAAGAAGCCCCTGAATCTAAAACCTAAGATTCAGTAATATTGTGCAAAGAAAGAATCAAAGAATCCTGACATACACTACCCATTTCCACATTTGCCTCCTTGTTTTCTTCATGTTGTTTCTTCTTTTCTCAAAGTTCCCAACAGTCATTCTTTGCATGCCCAGATTTTCCACAACACTAGCATACTATCTTGCTTATGGATTTTGACCTTGTATGATCATTTGATTTTCCATGACTTCCTCTATTATTCTGTCTCCGTCTAGTTTCCACTATCAAATCATTCCCTAAAGTAAAATATTCACCAGAGCTTTTTATTCACATTTCCTCACTTATAATTACCCCTAAAACATCCTCAAACTTCAACTTTGAGTTATCTAGAACTGAGTTGCTTACTACCAGTACTAGGCTATTCCAACTCTCAGGTAAAGAGAATAGAACTAATAAAGCCCTAAATTCTTCATAAAATTCTATTGTAACTGAAGCTAGCATATTTACAACCATATTAAAATAATTTAAATGATCTGCTACTGAACCATTCTCTGACATCTTCATATTAAACAAATTTTTCATTGAAAATATCTTATTTGAGGTAAAGGGTTTTTCATACAACTTCCCTAATGCATCCATCAGTTCTTTTGTAGTCTTTTCCTTTAAAACATTAAATAATACTAAAGATACAAGACATAACTAGATTGTCCCAAGTGCCTTTCTATCCAGCAAATCCCATTTTGCATCTATCATGCTTGAGGGTTTTTTCACCTTCTCAGAAAATGAAATATAAAGATCCTTTTGATAAAGGTAATCTTCCATCTGCATCTTTCAAATACTCAAATTCTGCCTATTGAATTTATCAACCCTAGATCTTCCATCATCTTCCATAGCTCCCACTAAAGATAAAAATTTCCCTATGATTCAAAACTTCAGCAAACCAAAACCAGGCTCTGATACCAATTGTTAGGATATAAGTGATAAAATATGTTGAATAATCCCTCACAGAATTGCAACAATAGAAACTAATATGTAGAAAATATTACAGATCTCAAATAAACTTGTAGAATAAAATAACACAACACAAAGAGATAGTATTTAATGTGTTTCACCCAATTTGGGCTACATCCACCAAGAATCACTTGCTTAGATTTTATTACAAGCCACCGCTATCTCAATACAATACCCATATCTATTTAGAGCTATGCTCAACAAACTCTACAAAATTCATACCTGAATTCAAAACACATATACAATGTTACACGATACCTACCAAATGCACAAAACCATATAAATAGACAACTACCTAAGTAATTTTACAAAACTGTGGGTATGAAAACCATGGGCCAAAACTGTCCCATAAACCTATGGGTCAAAAATCTGGCCCATATGAGAAAAACACTTTTCCCGGTATATCGGGCAGGTTTTAAGGCCAAATTTTTTTTAACTCTTAGTGTACAGTCTTCAACACTTTCACACATAAAAATAGGCTCCACAACCTAACAAATGTCCTTATTTGACTTCTGAACACCCAATTCGTTTTCTTAAGGAAATTACATACTAATGAAACAATTTTTAGCATTCAATGCCATTATCATGTAGTCACCTGGTTCAATCTTCAATATTCTCCACATGCTTTCTTGAGTTGCTTTCTCTGTGAGCTGGCATTACTAACCAACCTTCATCTTCTTTGCTTCTCACTTTAGCAATTTGACTCCTTTTTCCATTAATGTAACTTGACATCAACTTAATACATCTTGACATCAATGAAAACATATATGAAACTGAAAAAGGTCCAATAAAAATATGAAACTCTAATCAAGAGAGGGATATAAAGAGACTTAGTTGATTCTTGAGCAATTTGGAAGTGATCTGGGTATGAATAGCTGAAAATGACTGAGGAAAGTGTCGTCACTTCTCCCTAGACTTCTGAGACTTAGGAATGTGCTAGATAGGAGCACCCATGGGAGGATAGGAGTTCTTGAATACTATTGTTTGTTCTTTGTGTTAGTGTGCTGTGTGAATGATCTAGATATGGTCTCTTCTTTGTAGGAGGAGCTTCACTGCTAGTCTTTTTTTGTCACTTTTCTTTCACTCCTTGATCACTCAATATACTTGTAACATACAAAAAATTTTGTTTACCTACACATGTCCACAAACCACATCAAAAATAATAAAACAATGTGTAGAATGTGGAGTTGAATTGACCTTGACGGTCACTATAAGAGTGAAATTAGTACCGAGCACTGCACTACATTTTAGACTCCATGTATTTCTTTGTGTACACATGTGTAATTATGCCTTAGGATTTCCTTGTGCAAGTTTCACTAAGATATTGGGCTAGATATAGAATTATATGTATAAAATATGAGAGATGAAATAGAATAAAATTCCCCTCGTATACTATGTATATAGAAAATGCATCCCTTGTCCCTTGAGTGAGTGTGCTAGATGGAAACTTTGAGATGATATTTTTCCTTTGGATACAATCTTAGGTGATATAGAATAATGAGTGATTCTAGAGATACTTTTGATCCCTTATTTGAGAGATATAAGTGTGTATATATATGATTTCATTGTTTGAATTTTGTAATTAACAACTAAAAGGTCAACCCAAAGTCGTAAAATATGACCCAAAATTAAAAGAGACCCAAAAGAGTGAGAAAAAGGATATAAATGCTCAGGAGCACCTAGGAAGGACAAGAGCTCTTGGGTACTTATTCCCTAAATGGGTGCTAGTGTCCAAGGCCATAAAAGATAAATAAGTGAAGTATTGACATGGTTGTAGGATGTGTAAAGCCAATACAAGTATAAGAGACAAAGAAAAAGACACAAAAGACAGGCTTCCCTCGTAACCACTCCATTTTTATTTCTTAGGACATGGATGTGCCCATATTAGTATGTTCTACGATCCTATCAAATGGTACTAGATTTAAACAGTGCATAGATTGAATGTCTACAATGGGTTACTTTGCACATGATCTAAGTTTTCTTCCTTAGAGCCCTACCACATGTTTTCCATCACTTTGGGTGATGATAATATATCCATATTTTTATGGAGAGGTTCTATTGAAGTTGAACGTAAAATATTCACAAATGTTGTAAGTGTACCTTCAATTTTAACTAATATCCTATCAGTGTATAAGATGACTCTACAAACACTGAAAATATAACTAAAATGGAAGACAAACAAATAGATATGTAAACCATCATGTTAGTTATTCATTGCGAACATCAAATAAGGTTGTGAGAATATTTGATCTTATGCGAAAATTTTATATGGTTGGAATTGGGTGCTCTTGAATGTGACATCCAAATGAGGATTTGATAATGTTATGAGTAGTGAGTTGGCTTGGATATAGCTTCCAATATGTAGATATTGGAAAAATTAATAGAGTAAGTGTATAGGAAATCAGAAGAGGATTTGAAAAGGATATGAATGCTATTTTATAGTGGATGAGTAGTGTTTTGATAGTAGTTATAGGTTATTGATTCACATGCTAAAAATATATGTTGATGCACATATGGGGGTTAAATAGTTCATATAAATTTACTCCCATGAGGGGCAGTAAATAGATTCAGTTACAAAAGTTGTATCCACCAAAAGGTGGTTGTACATGTAATTCAATTTCCCCCACCTTTCTAGGATTCTAGAAGTGCAATTGACTAGAATGGTGAAGTGGATTCCAAGTGGAGTCAAATAGTATAGTGAAGTGGCAGTTAACTATGAAAATAGGTGTAATTTCTTAATTAGTTAACTAATTTAACTATCTATAATGTACAAGATAACTAGTTAATCATTTATTTAATAAATGACAATTAAGATAGCTAAAGTGCATTAGTGATTAACTTTAAATAATCGTACCACAAGAGTCCCAACCGGTTTAATTACATATTGAACCTCTCCAATCGACCTTCTTAATGTACTCTTTGAAATAAATGTGGGTAATTCCCACTAGGCATGTCAGAATGCGAGCACCAAAAATCTAACTAAAATGGAAGAAAAGTAAATAGATATGCAAATCTTCCTATTAGTTATTCCTTGAGTACTTTTATTTCCTGCATGTTTTTACCTACAACTAACATGTCATCCACATATAGATAGAGGATAATATAACTTCCATCCTTAAATTTCTTTGTATATACGTAATGGTCAGAATGACATCTAATATAACCTTGCTCCATTATGAAGCTATAAAAATTTTTATACCATTGATGTGGAACTTGATTCAAGCCATACAAGCTCTTCTTCAGATTTCACACCATCTCATCTTTACCTTTGACCTCATAGCCCTTGAGATACTACATATATAGTTTCTCCTCCAAATCACCATGGAGAAATGCAATCTTTACATCAAGATTTTCTAAGTGCAAGTTTTCTGCTGCAACGATTCCAAGAAAAGTTCTAATAGAAGTGATTTTTACTATAGGAGAAAAAATCTCATCAAAATCTATACCTTTTTTCTGTACAAACCCCTTGACCACCAATTGGGCCTTGTATCTTTTCTTTCCTCCTTCTTACTCTTTGACTCTAAACACCCACTTGTTCTGTAATGCTCTTTTTCCTTTGGGTAGCTTCACCAAATCCCATGTCTGGTTCTCCATGAGAGCCTGATGCTCCTCATCCATGGCTTGCTCCCACTTCTTCCTGGCATCTACCTGCATTGCTTCATCAAATCTCCCTAGCTCTCGACTATCAATGATTAATAAATAATTAAAAAAGGAGAGAAAACTGTTCAGGTTCTCTTCTTACCCTAGAAGACCTTCTCAATATAGGAGTTTGGGGTTCCTATTGAGGAGGTTCTTTAACTGATTCATGTGTCACTTTCCCATGCAGAAGATCCTCTACTACTGCATATTATTTCTTGGATTCTTCCTTGTTTTCCTGCAACTGCTGCTTATACATGACTTTCTCATTAAATACCACATCCCTAGATCAAATGATTTTCTTGTCCTTAACACTCCAACATTTATATACAAATTCATCACCACCATAACCAATGAAAGTACATTTTTCTGATTTAGCCTCTAGCTTGGTCCTATCATCCTTTTCTATATGGACAAACACCTCACATCTAAAGACTCTAAGAAATGAATAATCAAATTTCTTACCATACCAAACCTCTTCAGGTATGCCTCCATCCAAGGCATTTGAGGGTCCTTTGTTTATCAAGTACACAGCTATGTGCACCGCTTCTACCTAAAAAGAAAGAGGCAGTCCTACATATAACCTCATGCTCCTAGCACGTTCCATTATTGTTTTTTTCATCCTTTCTGACACCCCATTATGTTGTGGAGTTATTAGAACCATCTTTTTCCTGTGGATTTCATTCTTACAACAGTAATCATCAAATTCACTGCTATAATACTCCCCTCCATTATCTGACCTAAGACATTTTAGCTTAAGACATGTTTCATTCTCTACCAAGGTTTTCCATTTAACAAAAGTGTAAAATACATCAGATTTGTTTCTAATACAATAAACCCAAACTTTCCTTGTTGCATCATCAATAAAAGTAACATAATAACTTGAACCCCTAAGAGATGATACTTAAGTTGGCCCCCATACATCAGAATGCACTAGCTCTAACTTACTCTCTTTCTTTTTAGGTCAAACATTTAGAAACCTTACTCGGTTATGTTTCATACATATATATATATATATATATATATATATATATATATATATATATATATATATTCCTCACATAACTCCAAACTTGTTTCTGTATATCCAGGAAAATCCTTCTTTATGATCTCCATGCACTTATGGCTCATATGACCGAGCCTATAGTGCCACAATGTTGTATCTACTTCTGAAACCAGAAGATTACAAACATTAGTGTTATAAGTGGTTAAATACAAGGTTCCAACCTTCTTACCTCTTGCCACCACAAGAGCACCCTTGGTAACCTTCCAATAGTCCACTGTAAATATCATAGTACAACCATCACTTCCCAACTTCCTTACCGATATCAAATTTCATCTTAGTGTAGGCACATGTCTAACATCCTTCAACAGCCAAGTATTCCCATTCTGTATCTTTACTTGAATAGAACCTTTTCCAACTATGTTGTAAGGCTCATCATCACCAAGAAAAACATGCCCAAAATATCCTTGAACATAATCAAAAAAATAACGCCTATGTCGAGTAGCATGGAAAGAAGCTACCAAATCTAAAACCCAAGATTCAATAATGTTGTGCAAAGAAAGAATCAAAGCATCCTGACATACATTACCCATTGCCACATTTGCCTCCTTGTTTTCTTCCTATTATTTCTTCTTATCTCGGATCTCCCAACAGTCCTTCTTTACATGCCCATACTTTCCACAGTGCCAGCATACTATCTTTCTTTTAGATTTTGACCTTGCTCGATCCTTTGATTTTCCACGGCTTCCTCTATTTTTCTATCTACCTCTAGAGTTTCCACTTTCAAAGAGTTCCCTGAAGTAAAAAAATCCCCAGATATTTTTCTTCACATTTCCTCTCTTAGAATAACCCCTACAACATCCTTAAACTTCAATTTTGAGTTATCTAGAACCAAGTTACGTACCGCCATTACCAGGCTATTCCAACTCTCAAGTAAAGAGCACAGAACTAATAAATCCCTAACTTCTTCATCAACTTCTATTATAACCAAAGCTAGCATATTTACAATCATATTAAAATCATTTAAATGATCAACTACTGAACCATTCTCATACATCTTCATATTAAACAAATTTTTCATTAAAAATATCTTATTAGAGGTAGAGGGTTTTTCATACAACTTCTCTAATGGATCCATTAGTTCTTTTGTAGTCTTATCCTTTGAAACATTAAATAATACCAAAGATGCAAGACACGGTCGGATTGTCCCAAGTGCCTTCCTATCCACCAAATCCCATTCCACATTTTTCATACTTTAGGGTTTTTTCACCTTCTCAAACAACGGAATATAAAGATCCTTCTAATAAAGGTAATCTTCCATCTGCATCTTCCAAAGACTTAAATTTTTCCCATTGAATTTATCAACCCTAGATCATCCATCATCTGACATAGCTCCCACTAAAGATAAACCTTTCCCTATGATTCAACACTTTAGTAAACCAAACCAGGATTTGATACCAATTGTTAGGAAATAAGAGATAAAATATGTGTAATAATCCCTCAGAGAATCGCAACAGTAGAAACTAATATGCAGAAAATATTACAGATCTCAATAAAAGTGTGGAATAAAATAACACAACACAAAGAGACAGTATTTAACATGGTTCACCCAATTTGGGCTACATCCACCAAGAATCACTTGCTCAAATTTTATTACAAGCCACCGCTCTCTCAATACAACACCCAGATCTGTTTGGAGCTATGTTCAACAAACTCTATAGAATTCACACCCAAATTCAAAACACATCTGCAATGTTACATTATACCTACCATATGCATAAAACCATATAAGTAGATAACTGCTTAAGCAGTTTTACAAAACCATGGGTATTAAAACCATGGGCTAAAACCGTACCATAAACCAATGGGTCAAAAATCCCACCCATATGAGAAAATCACATTTCCCAGTATATCAGGCACATTTTAAGGCCAAAAGAAAATTCGGGGCAATGGAAAGTGTATAGTACTCTTAGTGTACAATCTTCAACATTTTCACACATGAAAACAGACTCCACAACCTAACAATCTCCCACTTGCAGACTAGTTTTCCTCTGAGCAAGCTTCTCAACCCTTCACTAGTTTCCATGAATACCAACCAAAGCTGAACACAACTTCATTTTTTCCCTTGTGACCACCTTGGTCATCATGTCTGCAGGATTCTGACTGGTATGAATCTTCTCCAACTTTAACTTCTCTTCCTCCAAAGTTGTCCTGATGAAATCATACTTTAACTGTATATGCTTTGTCCTAGAGTAGAAATCAGAGTTCTTAGCTTGGTGTATATCACTCTGACTATCACTATGAAACTTTCCTTCCTCCTGCTTATGCCCCAACTCCTCAAGCAATTTTTGTAACTAGATCATTTATTTTCTTGCCTCTGTGGCAACAACATACTCATCCTCTGTGGTTGACAAAGCCACCAGCTTCTGTAGTCATGAAATCCAGCTTACTGCTATCCCACCTATAGTGTAAACATAACATGTAGTGATCCTCCTGCTATCTACATCTCCAGCCATATCTGAATCTACATAACCACACAAAGTGGTGTCTAATCCACTTGTTGTCTCCCAAAAAAAGATCTGCACTTTCATAGCCAAATTCAAATTTTTTGAGTTTGTGCCCTTCGTTGGGTCCAATGGACAGTCTTTAATTAAACGTGGGCTTTACACGTGTCCCAGATACAAAATAAAGGTAAAATTGGCTAAGTATGGGAGGCTCGGTAGACGGCTCCACATGTCACAATGGCACAATTATGGGGGCAAAAAGGGCCAATTACCAAATCAGCACCAGATCACCACGTGGTCAGAAAAAATTCAAAGGTAAAGATCACCTTTGAAAATTCAAATCAGATGAGTGGGCCATTGGGGGGATTTGAACTTTTGGGTCCTTTTATGAAAAAAGAAAAAAATTTAAAAAGGGAACCCACAGCCACGATCAGGCTCGTGGGGAAAAATTCAAATCGTGAGCCCGCAGGAAAAAATTCAAAGGTTAAAATGTTTAGAAAAGAGTTGCACCCCCATTCCCAATCAGAACGTGCCATGTGGCTAAGTTGAAAAGTCAAATCGAAGCAATGAGCCAGTGGAGGAAATTGAGTTTTCGAGCCTTTTTTCCAAAAAGGTTAAAATCTTAAGGAAAGGGCCACGATCCCATTTCCAATAAGAACGTGCCACATGTCTAAGTTGAAAAGTCAAAGCGGGGATGCGGGCTGGTTTGTTCCAAATTGTCAAATCTCATAAAAAATCACAAAATGTGAAAGGCTTCCCCCATAACCGCTTCAATCCCTTCCTACCATGTGGATGACCCAAATTGAGAGTTATAGGAGCAAATCAAACGGTCTAGATTTAAACTGGAAAATCAAATGTAACAGTTGCTTTGCAAAATCTGGTTTTTAACCTACCATGAGTGTTTCCTTCTGAATAGAGGAATTCTAAGAGGTGTAAATGATTTGTGAAGTTGTAACAGTTTCTTGCAAAGAATATAATGGCCTCTTGATGTCATTCCAAGGGTTGGTGATTGATTTCAAAAAATACCAGAGTGCTCTGTACCTAGAAAAGATGGAAAACTCCACTCTTCTTTTATTTTCTCTTCTTCTTTGAATTTCTTTCATTCTTAAGCTATGTACAAACTCTACTAAAGCTTAAATAATAAACGAAGGACTTTTTGCCTTTTTTATCAAGGAATTAATTGGTACTTTGTGACCAATGAGTTTCATTTGGTCTTGTAGCTTCTCTTGCAAAAATATTTTCTTCTAACTATAAACGCATGTAAATGAAACTTCTAATTAATGTGTGTGGGCATCTGATATTCTACTCACAACATTAATTTCTCCTACCTTCATTCTCACTCCCTTTCTCCTTCTCAGAAAAATTTCTTCTTGAGTGAGAAATTGCTAGCTTTGCCACATGGTCAGTGGAGTTCCAATGTTAGATCTCTAGTCGAAAGGACACCATTGAATTCCAAATTTTTTGCATGCACAAATGGAATTTACATTGTTCAAGTAGAGAGACTTAGATTCCCATAGCGTTGGCTTGAAACCCACAAATTTTTCCATAAGACAAATTTTCTCACCAACACCACTGTAGCATAAATTTTTCCCCATGATCCCTCTCAAATACCGAAGGATCCACTTTAATGTCTATCAGTGATCTCTACCTGGATCACTCATAAATCTACTCACCGCTCCTACTGTATGGGAAATATCAAGCTTGGTGCACACTGTGGCATACATCAAACTACCAACTGCTAATGAGTAAGGTACCTTGGACATCTGGTTTCTTTCCTTCTCTGTCTTGGGACACTGCTCCTTTGATAACTTAAAATGACATGCCAAAGGAGTCCCAACCGGTTTAGCATCCTGCATATTAAACCTCTCCAATACCTTCTTAATGTACTCTTCCTAAGATAAATTCAGCTTTTATTCCTTCTTATCCCGAGATATTCACATACCAAGGATTTGTTTGGATACCCCCAAATCCTTCATAGCAAAGGATTCACTTAGGTGTTCCTTGAGTACTTTTATTTCCTACATGTTTTTACCAATAACCAACATGTCATGAACATATAGACAAAGGATAATATAACTTCCATCCTAAAATTTCTTTATATACACACAATGGTCATAATGACATCTAATATAACATTCCTCCATCATGAAGCTATAAAATTTCTTATATCATTTACGTGAAGCTTGTTTCAAGCTATACAAGATCTTATTTAGTTTGCACACCATCTCCTCTTTACCTTTGACCTCATAGCCATCTCATTGTTGCATATATAGTTCCTCCTCCAAATCACCATGGAGAAATGCAGTCTTTACATCAAGTTGTTCTAAGTGAAAGTCTTCTATTGCAACTATTCCAAGAATAATTCGAATAGAAGTCATTTTTACTACAGGAGAAAAAATCTCATTGAAATCTATACCTTTTTTCTGTGCAAACCCCTTAACCACTAACCGGGCCTTGTATCTTTTCTTTTCTCCTTCTTCCTCTTTGACTCTTAACACCCACTTGTTCTATAATGCTCTTTTTCCTTCAGGTAGCTTCACCAAATCCTATGTCTAGTTCTCCATGAGAGCCTAATGCTCCTCATCCATGGCTTACTCCCACTTCTTCTTGGGATCTACTGCATTGCTTCATCAAAGCTCTCTTGCTCTCCACTATCAGTGAGTAATAAATAATAAAGAGAAGGAGAAAATTGTTCAGGTTCTCTTCTTACCCTAAAATACCTCCTCGATATATGAGTTTGGGGTTCCTATTGAGGAGGTTCTTGAACTGATTCATGTGTCACTTTCCCATCTAGAAGATCCTCTACTGTTGCATATTCTTTCTTGGATTCTTCCTTATTTTCCTGCAACTACTACTTATATATGACTTTCTCATTAAAGAGAACATCCCTAGATTGAATGATTTTCTTGGCCTTAATACTCCAACATTTATATCCAAAGTCATCACCACCATAACCAATGAAAGTACATTTTTCTGATTTAGCCTCTAGCTTGGTCCTATCATCCTTGTCTATATGGACAAACACCTCACATCCAAAGACTCTAAGAAATGAATAATCAACTTTCTTACCATACCAAGCCTTCTCAAGTATTCCTTCATCCAAGGCACTTGAGGGTCCTCTGTTTATCAAGTACACAGTTGTCCTCACCGCTTCTACCCAAAAAGAAAGAGGCAATCCTGCATGTAACCTCATGCTCATAGCACGTTCCATTATTGTTTTTTTCATCCTTTCTGACACCCCATTCTGTTGTGGAGTTCCTGGAACCATCTTTTTCCTACATATTCCATTCTTAGAATAGTAATCATCAAATTCATTGTTGTAATACTCCCCTCCATTATCTGACCTAAGACATTTTAGCTTAAGACTTGTTTCTTTCTCTACCAAGACTTTTCATTTGACAAATGTGTAAAATACATCACATTTGTTTCTAATACAATAAACCCAAAATTTCCTTGTTGTATCATTAATAAAAGTAACATAATAACTAGAAACCCCAAGAGATGATACCAGAGCTGGCCCCCATACATTAGAATGCACTAGCTCTAACTTACTCTCTTTCTTTGTAGTTCCAGCCTTGAGAAACCTTACTCACTTTTGTTTCCCATATATTCAGTCCTCACAAAACTCCAAAATTGTTTCTGTATATTCAAGAAAATCCTTCTTTATGATCTCCATGCCCTTATGGCTCATATGACCGAGCCTATAGTGCCACAATGTTGTATCTACTTCTGAAGCCACAAGATTACAAAAATTAGTGCTATAAGTGATTAAATACAATGTTCTAACCTTCTTACCTCTTGCCACCACAAGATAACCCTTGGTAACCTTCCAAGAGTCTGTTGTAAATATCACAGTGCAACCATCACTTCCCAACTACCCTGCAAATATCAAATTTCATCTTAATGTAGGCACATGTCTAACATCCTTCAATAGCCAAGTATTTACATTATGCATCTTAACCTAAAAAAACCCTTTTCTAACTATGTTGTAAGGCTCATCATCACCAAGAAAAACATGCCCAAAAGCTCCTTGAACATAATCAACAAAATAATGCCTATGTGGAGTAGCATGAAAAGAAGCCCCCGAATCTAAAACCCAAGATTCAGTAATGTTGTGCAAAGAAAGAATCAAAGCATCCTGACATACATTACCCATTGCCACATTTGCATCCTTATTTTCTTATTATTGTTTCTTCTTGTCCCAAAGCTCCCAAAAGTCTTTCTTTGCATGCCCATAATTTCCACAGTGCCAACATACTATCTTGTTTTTATATTTTGACCTTTCTCGATCCTTTGATTTTCCATGGCTTCCTCTATTCTTCTGTCTCCTTCTAGTTTCCATTGTCAAAGTATTCCCTGAAGTAGAAGATTCCCCAAAGATTTTTCTTCACATTTCCTTGCTTAGAATCACCCCTCCAACATCCTCAAACTTCAACTTTGATTTATCTTGAACCGAGTTTCTTACCACCATTACCAGGATATTCCAACTCTCAGGTAGAGAGCACAAAACTAATAAATCCATAACTTCTTCATCAAATACTATTGTAACCGAAGCTAGCATATTTACAACCATATTAAATCATTTAAATGATCAGCTACTGAACCATTCTCAGACATCTTCATATTAAATAAATTTTTCATTAAAAATATCTTATCAGAGGCAGAGGGTTTTTCATACAACTTACCTAATGCATCCATCAGTTCTTTTGTAGTCTTTTTCTTTAAACATTAAATAATACCAAAGATGCAAGACATAGCCATATTTTCCCAAGTGCCTTCCTATCCACCAAATCCCATTCTGCATCCATCATGCTTGAGCATTTTTTCACCTTCTTAGACAGTGAAATATAAAGATCCTTCTGATAAAGGTAATCTTCCATCTGCATCTTCCAAAGACTGAAATTTTACCCGTTAAATTTATCAACCCTAGATCTTCCATCATCTGCCATAGCTCCCACTCAAGATAAAAAAAAATTCTGTGATTCAACACTTTAGTAAACCAAACCAAGCTCTAATACCAATTATTAGGAAATAAGGGATAAAATATGCGGAATAATCCCTCACAGAATTGTAACAGTAGAAACTAATATGCAAAAAATATTACAGATCTCAAATAAAAGTGCAGAATAAAATAACACAGCACAAAGAGATAGTATTTAACGTGGTTTACCCAATTTGGGCTACGTCCACCAAGAATCACTTGCTCAGATTTTATTACAAGCCACCGCTCTCTCAATACGACACCCAAATATGTTTGGACCTATGCTCAACAAACTCTACAGAATTCACGCCACAATTCAAAACACATCTGCAATGTTACATTATACCTACCATATGCATAAAACCATATAAGTAGACAACTTCTTCACTATTTTTACAAAACCGTGGGTATTAAAACCATGGGCCAAAACCATCCCATAAACCTATGGGTAAATAATCCTGCCCATATGAGAAAAGCACGTTTCCTAGTATATCGGGCACATATTAAGGCCAAAAAAATCAAGGGTTGCACCCACGAACCTCAGCGAAACAACTATGGAAAGTGTACAATACTCTTACTGTATAGTTGTCAACATTTTCACACATGAAAACAGACTCCACAACCTAACATTGTGGGTAGGTGTGTGTTTTGGGCTATGGTTTATGACATGGAAGGCATTGCAACAATCATGGTTGTGTTTGGTTTGGTTTCTTGAAACACTTGTAGATAGATAGTGGAGGTGTCAATGAATGACAGTTGTATTTGGGTTGAAGCAGGAAGTAGAAGATGTCTCCAAAGTAAGGTCCAAGTAATCGGCCAAGCATGAAAATGGTATTGTTGTGGTCGGGGCCGACATGGATTGAGTAGAAATCCCCTTAAAATTTGTTTGAGAAATAGGGAAACAGCTAACTTCAGACTCTTTAGGTAAGAGAACCGAAAGAAAATTGGTAGGATCATGGAGGTCCGATGGAGAATGGTCATCTAAAGGAAATGGTGTGTCTGTAGGCTCCTCTATGGGTAGAGGAGAGGATGGGTCAGACGAGGTGGAATCTCTTTGTGATGGTTTAGATTGTGGACATGTATCTCCTATGAGTAGGGGAGGTGCAACTAACGACTGCTCGATAATTTGAGGGTCCAAATGTGGTGTGCTAATTATAAGCTCTTCCACAGGTGAAGGAGAAAATGAAGGGGGTTCCTATGTGGGTGGAGGAGTAGATGAAATAGGTTCTTGTGCAGGTAGGTGAGCTCAGGCTAAGATTTCATCTATGGAAGGAACATGAGGCAATTGGGAAGCAACTGGTATGTCATCAAAAATAGTGTGGACCTCGTGGGCATTTATAACATTGTTTAATGTGTCACCAGCTTGGTTGGAAGATGGGGCATGATTAGGGAATGGCTTCTTGAAGATATATAGGTTTTGGTTAGCGGGTGTATTTGGGCTATCCAAAACTAGATCTCTATTTTCTAACAATTCTTGGACGATATTCTTGAAGGTGATGCAATTACCGTCGCTATGGCCTTTAACACAATGATTGTTGCAAAATTCATGTTCCTTATACCAAGAGGACATGGGGTAATCAGAGTCAAAACCAGTATGTGGTTTTATAGGTGCAAGGGTAATAGAACCAGCCTTAATAAGATTTTCCAAAATAGAAGAATAAGGTTCCCCTATTGAGGTATACTTTCATTGTTCTCATCTGAACTTGAAATCTTGGATGGGAGAGAGATTGGAAGAAGGCTTGGCTTGTTTAGATGGGTGAGAGGGTCTAGCCTTGAGAACTATAGCATTTTCTTATCCTTTGGGCTTTGAATAGGTGTTCTAGGGTTTTGAAGACAAAGAAGCCTCATTTTATTTGAACGCAATGTTCTTGTTACGAAGCTGAATTTTCTTCTCTTCGATAGCACGAATTTCCAATTTCTATGCCATGGTGAATGTCTCGTTAAAAATATGAAAGTTTTGCACATTCAGGTTTGGTGAGATGTGTCTAGCACAAACCCAAGTAAAAAACTCTATGAGTTCAGTTTGAGGTAATTAAAATGTGAGTTGGTCAATTGGGTTACGCCAGCAAACGACAAAGTCAACGATAGACTCATCGTCGTACTGTTGTGTGGAATAAAGATCAGTCATGGTGACCTTCTTAACAATGTTGATTGACAAGTGATCTAAGAAGGATTTGGCTACTTGATTAAACAAGTATATGGAATGTTTGGGTAGCCCACTATACCAGTCCAATGTAGGTCTATTCAGGGACATCAAGAAGGTCTGTAAGAGTAAAGTGTCATCATGGGTGATTAGGTAACAACCATGTTTGAAAGACTGCAAATGTTGTTGTGGGTCTTATTTACTATTGAAAAGGTTGAATTTTGGCATTTCCCAATGTACAGGATATGGACGAATAGGAATAGACAGATGAATGGGCTCATTACAGATTTCATTGTAGATGAGAGAATTGCGTGAGCCGGAAATCAATGCTTCTAATGTTTACATCCTTTACATCATTAATTTGATGAGGTCATTGGTAGGTTGTGATGGAAGGGCTCCTCCTATGGCATAGGAGGTCTAGTATTGAACATGTGATGTGGGTGGCATTCCAGTGTATGGCAATGCCAAATAGGAAGGTTGAGAATAGGGGACTGACATAGTGGGCATATATCCAGAATGGGTGACAGACGAGATAGCGGGTTGTTGATAGTATGAGTATGTAGGTGGGATGGTCACAGTGACTCTAGTAGCAATTAGGGGTAGAGACTATGGGATGGAGAGGAAAATATTATGGAATGGAGTAGGGTTCACCGACACCATGGGTAGTTGTGTTGTTGTTGACAATTCTTGCACTTGTACAAAATGGGAAACTCAAAACTTCGTTACGATAGATAACATTGGTGAAGTATACCTAAGCTAGGAGTTTCTTTCAAACAATATTGTTACTGCTGAATTAATTAATGATTACATGAAATTTGTAGCTATGTTTGTTGTCACAAAATGTAACAGATCACATAGCCTACAATTTCATGCTATCTTCAGCAAAAGAACACAAGGCCCTGAAGGATAGTTGTGTTGTCTTGATGAAGACACCGAACTGCAGAATAGATGAAGTGTTAGGTTTTGAGGTAGCAATCAAGACCACATATTACAAAAATCAAAGTTCATTACCGGATGTTACAGGTATTCTTTAATGTTGTTTCCTTCATGATTAAGACATTCAATTAGAGAATTCGGTTGTTTAGTTCATCATACAATCCATATCGTAAAGTAGAAATACAGAAAGAAATACACAACTCAATTTCATAATTCAATGTTTTTCTCATAAGAAATTTTGAATGTTCCCACACAAGTCGTGGGATGTAACTAAAAAGTAAAGTACAACTACTGAAATAATAGGTACACATGCATGAAAGAGAAAGTAAAGGAGTATGAGTGAACCCATCATTGCCTTAGGGGTTTCTTATTTGGTTGAGACATCTCCATTTCCAGCTTTGTTCCTTCTTCATCTTCGTTGCTGAAATCATTATACCTAAAAAGAAGAAAAGAGGAAAATCATTATTTACAAGCTCAGGGTTAATCCATATTCCTATACTATCCTAATTCATGCATATGGATCTCTTAATAACATGAGATATAGATTACTTGAGGATCAAAATGCATACATGATTTACTCACTCAAAAAGAAAGAGAGTGAAGAAAAGAAAAACCATGGACATAAGAGAGGCCAAAAATCCTAAATATTTTCTAATTGTTTTCTCAAGTGTGCAGGTACAAGTTACAGCGAAGAAAAAAAATAAAGTCTTTCAACAAAGATTGAAAAGTTAAATGAATTGTATCCTATGGCATAAAGTAGTTAGGTCATTAAGTACATGCTAGAAGGAAGGAAGAATGCAACTCAAAGTTTAGCAACTATTCTAGGGATAGAAGAAGTTGCAATACAGAACAAAGGAGGGAATTATAGACAAAAGTACATGTTTTAGATTGCAACTAAAGAAGAAGAATCTGAATTTAAAGGCTGAAGTTAAATTAAGATAAGATTACACCTGAAATAGAATTAGAAGGAAATCTAGGAAAAAAATTGACAAGGCTTTGCCATGAAAAATGGACATTTTAAATTTTCCAGTATGCATATCAAAGTTGTAATAAAAGGGAAATGCAGTATTTAAACAAAATAGAAATGGATTTCACTATCATTCATCAATTGAAGTACTTTGGAGTATTCATTATAGCTTAACAGTTGAATAACATGAAGCTTTAAAGATAATCCTACAAATTTCATCCATTTTAAAATTACAGTTCTTAAATGAAGCAAATTGGAGTGCACTGGAATGCTACCATATCAAAGAAGTGCAGCTCTTTAAGAAAGGAATTAGATCAAGAAAATATTAAGATCATATTCATCACAATAAACTAAGAACAGAGCTCAGTTCATTAAACAATCATGTTTTACTAGAAGGATCAAACAAGAGATAGAAGTTTCAGAGGACTCTGATACACTCATCTGAACGAAAAAAGACCAAGGTATGAATAGAAAGTCGCTAAGGAATGCAAAAATGACAAGGCACAAAATGAAAATGGTGAAAAAAATCTACAGTAAGTGGGAAGAATGTCATCCTCAAGCCATGATTAACCAAATCAGTGCACAAGTTAAAGAATGAAACAGAATCAAATTTAATGGAGCTACAAAAGTTGAAGTGAACCAGCACAGATATCCTAAGGTACTTATATAGATACAAGATTTCAAAATCACAACCATGCCAATGGAAGCTAGAGTTACACAACTTAATGTATACAAGTTTTGAAATGTGCTTCATCCCTTTAATATCTCAAATTGTAAATAGTCTTGCACAGGAAAGAATACAAGTCTTCAGTAAAGTTCTAATTAGAAGGGTCAAACGCATATATTTCCAAACAAAGAATCAAAAACTATAAGTCCCAAAATCAAATGAAGAGAAACCCCCAAGGTATTAAAACATCGAAGTGAAGGAGTCTACACAAGGATGAAGCATGGAATAAGTGCAAATTTTGATCAAATCAGGGAATGCAGATTTTAAGGTAACAAAAAGTGGATGTCAACTTTTCCTGAAGCCATTCTAATCCTCAAAATAGATTGCAAAATCAAGAAAGAGTAAAGAAGTCTGAATACCCATATTAAAGAAGGGATACCCAAATCCGGGATGCAATATTTCAAGCCATAAAATAAAAAATACATGTGCAGATACAGGTTTAGGGAAATATTTCATTCATACAGGACAGTTAAAAGTCCATAAAAAAGTGATTTTAGCATTCAAAAAAATTTGAAATTATACAGGTACTCATACATTTCCAAAGATGAAGAAGATTTGATCATTGCATAAATTCATGATTCATATTATAAATCAATTTCAAGTTACAGATTCGGGAGAGAAAACTACAGTTTCTATTTTTTAATCACAAAACCCATCAATGGATAGCAAAATCAGAGTAAGAGATAAGGACTTATTGATTAAATAGAAGTTGATAAAAACCCTCGAATGGTGATCAAATCAAGACCAAAACTAAGGACCTAGAATAGGTTTTAGCTCAGAGACCAAGGTCATTCTAGGAGATCACAAAATATGCAAAGAAGGAGCTAAATATCATAATCTTGAATTGGAAATGGTAACAACAAAGAAATAGTAATACTTAGTGGGTCAAAGACTTACCATTCCCTCATCAAAATAGTAATGCATATAACACAGTACCAAGCTCAAAGTTCATGACAATGGTGGAAAACACCCACAACCATCTTGCTCAGAAAGCTCTAACAGAGCAAATACAATGAAGAATACAACTCAGAGCCTTGAATTCCAACCAGGGTTTCGAAATCCAAATCTACAGAGTTTAAAAGAATAAGATTTGGCGGCCACTTCGAAGGAAAAATCTTGGAAGTGTTCAAGCCCTCATGGCCACAAAAACAAAAAAAATCAAGGAGGTCAAACTCATGAACTCCTCCGCAAAGGGCCGAACAACCAAAACTTAAAATGACAAAGAAATACTAGTGTTCAAGCCCTCATGGCCACAAAGACATCACAGAACCAAATAAAGCTCAATTAATCAGAAAATGGTAGCCATAGGACCCTACATATAGCTCAAGAGAAGCAAAGAGAGGCTGAAAAATGGACTAATCCAAACTTCAAAAGCTTCAACAATGGCTTCCCAGAGAAATTTTGCCAGGGCTTTGCCCACAAACTAGATGTGAAATGAAAAATGAATGAAGATCGAGTTGTTTTAACTCACCCACCTAAGCTTGGCTTAACCTAACCCTAACTAAAGGGTCAGTGATCAACCATCAACATTCAACAAGTATGAAGATCAATGCTCAAGGATTGATCTCCAGTAATCGAAGCGAACTATCATAATCAGATGTCACCGACCACATTCAATGCAAGCTAGAAACCCTAACCATAGGTTCAAGATTAATATTTGTGATTAAAAGGTACAGAGATCAAATAGCCTGAATCAAGGCACCAACTTTCAAAGAAAACCACCAGGGTTACAGTTAGCTCAACATGGGTTAGATGCCACCGACAAAGCATGTGGAGGGGCAAGTCATCGACACGGGGGGGCCATCCCATATTATATTAAAATTATTGCATTTGACATATCAAAAGGGGATCTCAACTTTATTTTGCCACCGAATATTCCAAAATACCAACCGAATCATGTTCATACAATGATTACATAAAAGGTAAAGTATAACCTTATTCCCTCCAACATGCAAAAGCCGACAAGTAATCACCATGGTCATGTGTTAATAAAAGGTGGTCGAGTATGGCATGGTGGCTTTTTACAAAGTGCCCCCATATATATGTTTAAAACCATGACAATGTCCTAAGTCTACAAGAAGACCAAACTCAACAAAGACAAATGCACTTATTAAGAGTGGTCCCCACATGGAGTTAGCACAGAACAAAGGTACTGTATTTTGCAAGTGATATATTTAAAATATGGAAAAATAAATCATGTGACCATACTAGAAGACAAAGGAATGTCAACATCAAAGCCTAAGCTTGGAGGTGGTCTCCACATTGAGGTGAAAATTTTGCTAAGTATTGGAGATCAAAAATATTCATTTTTCTTGCACAGAAGTATCTTGCATGCCTTCATAAAAGGACAGAATAGACAAGAAGACAAATTTTCATGCTCAAGGAAAAATACTTGCTTATCAACTAAGGTTTATTATTAGCAAATTATTCACCCATGCTTTTCTTAAAAATAGAAAAGTCAACTTTAGTTTGACTGTATGTAATCAAAGGCTATTAATGTCTCTTTGTACTAGTTTGCTTTATTTTATTCCTTTATTTATTATTAAATAAAGGATAAAAATAGGATGCATGGGCGAGTAAAACCTTAGTCTATTTTTAGGAAGGGTAGGTGAATCAATTTTTCTATATATTATGTGCCTTGGCAAAGCACGAGGGGGAGAGAGGACTTTTAGATACAAGATTGCTGAAGCAATTTTTTGTCAGTTTTACCCTCTAGATGTGAAGTATTTTCTACCTTTCCAATTATTTGCAATCTTGTATATGTTTTCATTAATCTTGTGAATGAAAATTCTCTTGTTAATCATCTTACCCTGTTGCAAATTCAATAATTTCTGCATGATATCAATGTGCATGTTTAGCTTAGTAGTATTGTTGTGATACTTTCCCTCAATACCTCAAAATGTTTTTCCCTTAACATTCTACAAAAAACTATTGGTTCGTGCATCAATAATCCTTTCACATATTAGTTTTGCATATACTTAGTCAAATCCCTTATATCAATTTCATGTATCACCTCAATTTTAATTATTTTATAGTCATCTTTTACCCTTAAACCCCAGAAATGAGTTTAGGATACATCAATAAGGAACCATCCTTGATACTAGAGACTCACCTAAAAATAGGTATACCCACAAACCTGAGGTGTTTCCATGTATCTACGAAAGAGAGAGATAAAATTTGAAAGCTAAGAACACATGCAGCCATCTCTCTACAGGGTGCACTTTTGAGAGATAACAGTTGCAATTGGTATCTGTGAGATAATGGGTGTAGATGGGGTTATGGTTTGGGTGGTCAGCGAGGGGAACAACAGATATTACAGGTTTGACTGATACTGTAGATGCATTGGTCATAACGGGTATGGGGCCTAGCTATGAAACCACTGGGGGTAAATTAGGAAAAGGTAACGCTGAACTAGTAGGAACTTATGTAGAAGTGGGGATAAGGGTAGGAGAGATGGATACAAGCATTCCATATATCAACTGACCTGAGGAGACCCAGGTGGAAGAGTGGGAAAGGTAAAACTGTAATCTCATGGGATTCTGATCAAGGAGTCATGTGAATTCCTTGTTGTTTGTAGTAATGGTGGTAGGCAGGATTGGATCCATGGGTGACAGGACGGAGGGTGGTATGAAGGACTAGGTAGGAGTGGTTGATGACTAGCATGGAATATAAGAGTGTTAGTTTGGTTGCGAGTCAACACCATGTGAATGGATGGGTATTAGGTGATGTTGTACCCTACAGATAACACAGATAGTAGTAAGAATGAGAAAGAAGTGGTGTTTATAGGTGGGTTTAGGAAATGTATCAGTTGAGAATAAGCACAGGGTGACTGACACCGGTCAGGGATGACCAATGATGGTTAAGGGGTAACCAAGGTTGGTTATTGTGAGAAAAGAATAGTTTGACAAAATGGGACAAAAACTGATGAATGTCAAATAATAGGTTGTATGATGACCGTTTATGAGAATACAGAGATTACAGAGACTCAGAAAAAACTCAAAACAGTGAAGAAGATGAAAATAGGTGTCCTTTGGGAAAGTTAACCAAAACAAAAGAGATACGATGGTGGTTAGGTAGAATTGATGATGGTGACGTGTAAACCATCGTCGGTGGATAAACTGATGCCGGTTACTATGAAAATTTGAAAAATGCAGGAAAAATAAATTGTTTTGAACTCAAATCAGATGAATGATCAACCCAAGAGGCTAGAGATGATATAATGAGGTCTTGACACACTTAGAAGAAGTTAGAATACTCCAACTGTGATTTTGGAGTGTGCAAGGCAAAAGAATGGAAAAATGGAGGAACGTATCCTCACACCTCAAAATGTGTGTCAATTAAATGCTAAAAACATGTACCTAACAAGTGATTTTAATGTGTTGAGGTTATGCTATTTAGAATACTGACTCATGAATTTAGAGTATATATTTGGTGAGGAAGGCTTCCTATAAAGAAGGATATCTAAAAGGAGAGGTTTCAGGTTATGTTATAGCGGGGACGGGTCGTTCTCTAAGGTAATGACTCAATAGATGTAATGAGTTGGGGACTACCTACCAATCCTCTGATCGTGTGATCGTTGAGAGACATTCCCAAGTAAGATGTTTTTTAAGAAAGATCTGTATATTTCAATTTTGTGTGGTTCGGTAAGACACAAAGAGAGAGAATGTACTTTCTACGATTCTTTATGTCAACCATCAGCTAGGCATGAATTCCAACATATAGGTTTCCTTCATTTTAATGTGAGATAAATGCAGCAAATCAGAATGTAATGGCAACCAATTTTAAGCCCAAATTAAAAAGAATTATGTTTGATGAATAAAATGATGAATAGGAGAGGGTATGCTCTTTCACTAAATGTAGAAAGAAAGAAAGAAGAATGATTATTTTTAAACACGCCAAGAGAAATGTTTCTTTTAGAGCAATTAGAAAGAATAGAGGATTAGTAGATAAGAAGATTAATGTGTAAACCTTTTAAAGGGAAAAAAACATACAACTTTCACCTAGGAATGAATAAAATGCAATAGAACCCCTGATGGATCCCATCGGGCATGCCAAAAAATTTCACCATTTTCTTTACATTTTTTAATGTGGTGAAACAGATAAGGGTAAGGGCCAAGGAGGAATACCTATTGTGTTGGTTTTAAGGTTGATGCACATGTTATGACTTCTCGATTGGATGTATACTGTGAGAGATTCCTTTTGGCTAGGAGAAACTACCTGAAATAGAAAACAAGACCACCAAAAAATAATTAAACAATATAGGATAGTGGAATGCCTAATGTGTGCTAGATCCAAGAAGTGTGATACTCGCTAGATGGTTGTCAATCCACTGTTTAAAACAACTTAATGTGAGAAATAAACAAAGTCCTATTGTATTTTATATGATTTGGGTATTTCATTTAAGCACAATAATCAAATCTAACATAACATGTTAGGCTATAGTCAAGTCTAAGGGATAGGTCATTTTCAAGGTGTTCGAACTAGTCATGGTCAGGTTCTGGGTTGTTTAGGTCACTTGGTAGAAGGTAGGCTGGCTCTGTTATTGGAAAAAGTGTAAAACATAGAGACTAGTGTCAATCTAGTATAATCGATGATGGTTTAGGAGAGACCAACGACGGTCATGGGTAACCGACGTCAATATAGTCGGGTGACAGTAATTCAATAAAAACCTAGTTGCAGAGTGTGGGTGGGGTTAGATAGAACTAAAAAAAGGTATGGCGAGGTCTGTGGGAATTTTGAGAACACTCAAAGAGGTTTAAGGGCTAGGATAGGTGATCTGATAAAAGGGCGGATGAGGTTTGAGTTTGTCATAAAGTAGACTATGAAGGAATGGGAATATTAATGGAAGAATGATAACAGAAATGATAACAACTCTATGGGAAAAATAAGAATGGAAATGATCAGTGATAAACACACTAACCAATGTTACAGGTCTAATGATTGGGTGGTGGTGATGATCAGTTGGTGGGATGGAGCTTGGTACAGTAGTGATGCTCCCTAGAATGTCACCGTGAGTGCAATGCTTCTGGATCTGTCCTAGTAATGCATATGGATGTCTGTAGGAGTGAAAAGGCTCTAGTTCTGCTTGCGTGTAGTTCTCTCCTCGTTCCTTTGATCTCAGAATGTGCCAACCCCAAAAACAAGGTTGCTAAGGTGAATAAATGGTAATCGACAATGGTTCCTGGTTGACCGATGTCGGTTTAGGGATGACCAACGTCGATTAAGGTGGAATTCCCTAGATTTACTAAAAATGACACATCCCTCCAATTTCTTGAGCTAGGTTGGTTTTATTATTGTGGATCAGAATCAAATCTTCCCTTCTAATGAGTGGGAATGTGATTAGAGAAATCTCAGGCATGTGCTTTTTAGGTTAGACCAAATCTTAGCTCATTAAGGCAAGTAAGATTAGGTCTTAGTTCGTTATGGAAACATGCCAAGAATAGGTCTAGGGTGAGGTGGTTGGATGAGGTGTCTAAGTGAGGTGGAAATTAGGTCAATTAAGGTAATTAAATGATGAATATTGTGAGGATGGGTATTAATTTAATTACATTAATTAAATTAATATTAATGTGGGGTGGAAGGGGCCATGGTTAGGTGAATATATTTGAGTTGGTTATTTGATGGAGAGGCCAAGGGGAGTGTGACCCAATTTTGGTGTCTACAGATGTCATTAACTGTCATGTAAAACCTAACCAAATTTTCATGTGTATAAATAGTGTCTAAGCAAGTAGAATCGATAGGGATGTTTTTCTAAAAGGACCTATTTATAAAAAGTGTGCATGTAAAAGGAGGCAACATAGCTACAATCCGTGGAGGAGGAGATGAAATAGCATCCACACTATTTACAGACCCCCGGTATAGTACCATAGCATTAGTAGAGGGAGAGGTCTTAAACCTATATTCACCTGGGTCATTGGCCATAAAGGTTTATTCAAAATAAGATTCATCTACGCCGAGAGGAGTAAATTCTAGTTGTCTTTATGCTTCATCCGTAAGGTCGATAGCATCAACTTTATCATCATAATCTTCATAATCATCAGTGTGAACATCATCATGGTGTATAGCACTATCGAGTTTGTTGGTAGGTGGCACTGTAGATGAAGTAATATAGAGTGCAATGATGGATGGATAAAAGACATTAATATGAACTGATACCATAGGGGAAATAATAGTCGTAGTGTGAGTAGAGATAGTTGGAGCACTGGGAGTGGTAGGAGGAGATCTTGAAGCACTAGATTGACCAATGTCATATGTTTTAAGGCTTCCATATAGAATACGTTATGAAGGTGGTATATGCATAAAAGTAATGAGATCCATGCGACAGTATTGGAATGGATCTGGATCAGAGGTGATAGTATGTTCATAGCCATCATGTAAGAACTTGACACATTGGTGAATAGTAGATGGAACTGCGTGAATCCAAGGCCTACCTAATAAGATATTAAACTGAAAGGATGCATCAATAACATAGAACTCAGTGAGAATAGTCTTAAGCCCAACCCAAATATGTAATGAGATAGTCCCTAAACATGTGCAAGTGGTAGAATCATAACCTAGAATTAGGGTAGAATTCTTACAAATTAATTTATTGGTAATACCTAATTACTTTAAAATAGAATGAGCACATAAATTACCATCTGATCCATTATCAACGAGGACTCATTTAATGCAAGTAGTCCTAATAATGGTAGTAATGAGAAAAGGATCACATGGATTGCTTTTAGCAAAAGGTGACAAATCCTCATCGGTGAAAGATATAGCATGTGGTAAATTATGAAGAGAATGTATGAGATTTGCAAATGCCACCATAGAATTATCACTTTCAATATGAATGGCATGAAGGGCAGCTTTCAGGGTGTTATGAGAATTTGGTGTATTACGTAAGAAGTCATAAAAAGAGATCTTAGTGAGCGTATTTTTAATTTATTTAATGATGGCATATCCCTTAAAAGACGTGGGATGAGCTTCCAGAGTAATGGGTGGAGGAATAGACATAGGTGGAGTCATAGGTGGATTAGGATGAGTAGTAACTACATTAATGGATGGATCAGCCCTAGGTGTGATAAAGCGGGGAGGATGTTGGATGCACACACACATGAAATTAGCAGCAGTAGTAACTATGCCTAAGACCTTAGTTGGTGCAAAGGTAGGATAAGAAGATTGATCCATAAATTGATAAGGAGATGACATGGTCAAAAGGAAGTGTCAAAACGTGGGGTTTACCAAAATTGTTAACTAAAAATTAGGAAAATATGTGTAATTAATCTCATCTAGAAGGACAAGTAAATATAGTGAATGAATGGAATAAACAGGTATGGAAAATGAACCAAGCAACTAATCTAATGAAATTAGAAACCCTAATATGCATGAATCACAAGGAAAAGACTTATCTTATTAAGAGGTAGATCTGAACTGTGTCAAAAAGTGAACAGAATAATCTAGAAGTGGGAATGACTGTGCAAAGGTCCCAAAAAGGATGGATCTAAGCTACCTAGCTAGACTAGAGATCCTGGAGAAGGATGGGGGTACCTACAAGTGCTCTAGTCTATAGAATGGGTGTGTTGGTCTATGGAAAAATTTCAAAACTAAGTTTTACAGGTCCAGCAGGTGGTTCAAAACCCTCGTTATTTATCGCATTAACTTCACTGCACTGCTTCAGGTGTCGCTAATAATCCAAGATGAAATAAAGACCTACAAAATACCACAAGAATTATAAAAACCCTAAAAAAAGAAGAATGCAAATGAATGGTTCAGACTAACTTCATCTTCCACAACAATGGGCTTACTAACTGAGTGTTGCACACATTTTAGATCCAAATGTAGTTCTAGTGTATGTGTGTGTGCATCATGTGCCCTAAGTTCTTTTGTGTCAGTCGTACTTTGTGAAGTAGCAAGCAATAACTAGATGTAGAATGTAATAAAATGGTGCATATAATAGAATAGAATCCCTCCCCCTATGCTTGTGTGATGCAAATGAACCAGCCTTGTCCTTTGTGATGGAGCTAATGGATGCAAATGATCTCCAAATGAATGCAACTATAGCGGATGATAGTAGTGACTAGTGTTTGGTCCGTCCTTATGGAATCATAACTTTATATTTATCGGGTTCTCTTGATCTAATTTTTGTAATTAACCTAAAAATGGCTTAACACCAAAAATATAAGAAGCTAAAATGGCTAGAAAGTGACCAAAAAGGTGTGGGACAGTTCAAAAAGTATCAGGACACCCCTGGTGGGATTAGGGTGCCCATGGGTACCCCAAGACTATCCTGGGCACCCGAGTCAAGGATAAAATGATGGAAGATGAGGAAACAGAATGGGAATGCGTGCAATGAAGGTCGGGAATGATGTTGGAAATTAAATTAAAATGGCATAGAGATATGGGTTGATTAGTACTTTCTTCACTCAAAAACCTTCTAAATAGTAGTATGAGATCAGGACTAAATAATGTCTAAAGTGCATGATTTTGTGTCTACACCTATGTTATGGCTTGTAAAGCTAAGTAATATTCTCATATTTTTTATTTGAGCTATCATTTATCATTTATTAGTCATTTCAATTTATTAGTGGGTGCTCTATGCACACTTAGAAAATACTCTTAAAAAAATAATTAACTTCACACATTCCATAACCTAGCTGGAATGATGGTTCCAGGTATTGTTGTCACGTGGATCGTGCACCCATGGAATCATTAGATGATCCAGTGTAACATTGTAACATCCCTAATGTGTGGAACCTTGGCTCCATGGGATGAACCTCGAGAGATAGTCGGATTCCTTCTAAACTAAGTGTATCTAATATAAGATTAGACCGTGAAAGCTACAGTGTTATTAAATGAATTAAACTATCCACTCTTTGGATAAAATTTTTGAAGGATAGTTGTGAATACATAATAGGTTGCACCAATAGTTTTACAAACAGCTAGATCCACTTCAAAAGCATAGATTATTATCAGAAAATAAGAAAAAATATATGACATGCACAAATTTTATTCTCTTTCTAGCAGAAAGACCTATAAATATAAAACTTAAGTGATAATAGAAGGGATTTTTTTACTCAAAAACTAAGATAATTAAGTTTATAAATAACAAAGTAATCTAAAGAAAGAAATATGATTAATGTGGAGGTAAGATAGATCATCACATATATGAAATAAGAGCATTCAAACGTATGAATAAGCTATTGTAATACACAACACATCAAATAGTCAAAGGAAAAATATTGTTCCTGTATATTACTGAGGCCTATAGCCTTATATGATAAATTTCAAAAGGCAGAGCCCTCCTTAAAATAAAGATCTAAAAGTCTTGGGATACATAATGCATCCTTGTATTTATAGATAGGGAGGTTGAGAAATTATATCTACTCCTTTGAATCAGTACATACTAAAATAGAATGTAATTACACTAAGAAATAGTCTCCCACAAAAAAAAAAGGTGGGGTGTGTAGGGTTTGACCAGTCAAACCTATATTTTCAATTGTTGACTTCCCTAGAGGGAACTTGGGACCTGGCGATGCACCACTATACTTCTGCCACTGAATTCTAACACTACAAGTTCCCAAAACTAAATTCCTGACATTGCATGTTATGATAATAACTTCTTACACTGTAGATAGTTTCGACACTGACTATGACACTAATAGTTCCAACACCAACTTCGAACTTTAGTTCTAACATTGAATTCCGACAGATAGAGAAAATTTGACACTAAATTCTGACACTACACTTCTGACATTTACTAAACACTGCTTCCGACTCCATTTCCCACACGACTTTATGACCCGTCTGACTTGCACTTCTGACACTTCACTTCCGGACTATGCTGCACCTTCTGAACACTACAATCTAAAACTGACTTTCAACACTACAGCGAGCAGCTGACACTGACTTCGCAGAACTACATTTCTGACCCTGAGTTCTAGCACACACTAAAAAATTGTAAAATGCGAATCAAATTCTGAAATGACAAAAAGGTGGAAAATGAGGGAAACAGAATGGGAATGCGTGCAATGAAGGTCGGGAATGATGTTGGAAATTAAATTAAAATGGCATAGAGATATGGGTTGATTAGTACTTTCTTCACTCAAAAACCTTCTAAATAGTAGTATGAGATCAGGACTAAATAATGTCTAAAGTGCATGATTTTGTGTCTACACCTATGTTATGGCTTGTAAAGCTAAGTAATATTCTCATATTTTTTATTTGAGCTATCATTTATCATTTATTAGTCATTTCAATTTATTGGTGGGTGCTCTATGCACACTTAGAAAATACTCTTAAAAAAATAATTAACTTCACACATTCCATAACCTAGCTGGAATGATGGTTCCAGGTATTGTTGTCACGTGGATCGTGCACCCATGGAATCATTAGATGATCCAGTGTAACATTGTAACATCCCTAATGTGTGGAACCTTGGCTCCATGGGATGAACCTCGAGAGATAGTCGGATTCCTTCTAAACTAAGTGTATCTAATATAAGATTAGACCGTGAAAGCTACAGTGTTATTAAATGAATTAAACTATCCACTCTTTGGATAAAATTTCTGAAGGATAGTTGTGAATACATAAATAAGGTGTTGCACCAATAGTTTTACAAACAGCTAGATCCACTTCAAAAGCATAGATTATTTATACAGAAATAATATATGACATGCACAACTTCTTATTCTCTTCTCTAGCAGAAGACCTTATAAATATAAAACTTAGTGATAATAGAAGGGATTTTTTTTACTCAAAAACTAAGATAATTAAGTTTATAAATCACAAATGTAATCTAAAGAAAGAAATATGATTAATGTGGAGGTAAGATAGATCATCACATATAATGAAATAAGAGCATTCAAAAGTATTGAATAAGCTATTGTAATACACAACACATCAAATAGTCAAAGGAAAAATATTGTTCCTGTATATTACTGAGGCTATAGCCTGTATATGATAAATTTCAAAATGGCAGAGCCTCCTTAAAATAAGATCTAAAAGTCTTGGATTACATAATGCATTCTTGTATTTATAGATTAGGAGGGTTGAGAAATTATATCTACTCCTTTTAATCATTACATACTAAAAATAGAATGTAATTACACTTAAGAAATAGTCTCCCACAAAAAAAAAAAGTGGTTGTGTAGGTTTGACCAGTCAAACCTATTTTTCAATTGTTGACTTCCCTAGAGGAACTTGGGACCTGCAATGCACCACTATACTTCTGACACTGAATTCTAACACTACAGTTCCAAAACTAAATTCTGACATTGCAGTTTTGATAATAACTTCTTACACTGTAGTTTCGACACTGACTACTGACACTATAGTTCCAACACCAACTTCTGACACTATAGTTCTAACATTGAATTCCGACACTACAATTCTGACACTAAATTCTGACACTACACTTCTGACATTTACTTCTAACACTGCCTTCCGACACTACATTTCCAACACTGACTTTCGACACTGCAGTTCTGACATTGCACTTTTGACACTCACTTCCGACGCTGCACTTCTGACACTACAATTCTAAAATTGACTTTCAACACTACAGTTCTTACACTGACTTCCAACACTACATTTCTGACACTGAGTTCTAGCACTACACTAAAAATTGTAAAATGGAACTCAACTTCTGAAATGCACAAAAAGGTGAAAATGGAACTTAGGCCTTTTACATGGATTTTGCAAGGAATAGTCATGCAAATGGGCAAGGTGGCTTAAATGTCAACATTTTTGGTGACCTCTAGGGAATGCTTTACTGCTAAGTAAAAATCTAATAGCATTAATGAATTCCATTGGGAAAGTAGTCAAAAAAATCCTCAAACCAAAAGTAATGGATGTTTTTCTTCCCATGACATAAATGGATGACTTTCCAATGGCTCTTTTCAAGGTAATCCCATCGTGCAGGAGGGCGGTCTTTAGTTGAGTATGCCATGTTTTATGGTTATTTTCCATAGTTCCTTTGATGATATGAGATGAAGGAAACCTTCACAAAAAGGGTCACGTAGAAGCAACCAAAGCAGCACAAGCTATGTACAAATTTAGAAAATCATACATGCTTCAAGAGGAAACATGCAGAATGTGTACAGTTAGTTCTTTTACTAAAAGAAAAGCTACCTACCCTATTCTAACCAGAGGCAAAGGAAGCTTAAACAATTTTGGATACAAGAAGGGAGAATTAGTTTCCTTTCCTCGTAAGATCGAACTATGAAACTTATTTGGAATTGAATATGGTCTTTAATAAGAGTGGAAAACTCATTTGAAACTAATTTCCAGCCTCATTCCATAAGGTATTAGCAACAAGCAAAAATATTACCACTTTTAGTTGTTCTGAATTTGGATCTGAGAGGCATTGTTATTGACCTTTGGTCTGTGGAATCTCTTCCTAATGCTCTGAGATGAGCATGACCTATGACAGCTCTATTCTTAGATCTAAGCTAGCCAGATACCTGATTGGGCACGGGTTGATCATTTTGGTTTTCTCATATTTTTGTAATTAGCTTCAAGACTGGAGCTGAAAGATACCCTTTCCTCTTAATGGTGGATGTCTGCAAGCTTTTTTGGCATTTATATTGTTTTCTCTTGCATAAACATCCTCATTCCCACCCATGTATTATCATGCTCTGCTTCCTCAAACAAGAAGTTAGAGATCTTGAACTCATCCTCCTTAAAATATTGAGTCCCTTCCTCTTTTATTATAGTGACTACGGATGCTCTTGATGTATCACCACAAATTTCTGAAATTTCAGCAAGTTCTAGGCATTCAGAGCAATGAGGATCATTTCATTTAGTTCTAACATCTTTCTTACTTGGAATCCCTTCTTCATCTCTTACATGGATGGAACTAGTGTTCAAAAACACTTCCTCTTCCCATTCATTTCCAATATGTTCTTCTTTAAATTTTCCTATTTTTTTATGTTCAGCCTTCTTTTTTGCATGGTGTTCATGATATCATCCTCCCAACTTGAATCGGACCAATCCTCAACTTAGATGGAATTATCTTCATTGACAGAATTGGTAGGAGAAAAAGATTACACAAGAGTCTTCTGATGCATTGCATTCTTGGGAAGAGGTTTTTTGTGCTCAAGAGATATTAGTTGATCAATTGGAGAATCCAAATGATCCTCCACAACACAATTCCTTTTCTTTTGATCTACCCTTTCCAAAACAATAGTATGATTTTTCTTAGAAATTTTTTGTTAGGAGTGTTGCATGGGTTGTTCCTTCTCTCCAAAAGCATAGCAAAATTCATGCTTTACTGACCTTTTACGATAATTTGGTTTAGCGAGTTTTGGGTAGGGCATGAGGGAAGTATTTGAAACGCCATAACATTTATAAAAAAAATTGCAATGTTCAAGAAATTTTGGTAACACCTTGGGTAGAGAGGGGAGGGAGTTTGGAAAAGAATGAGGAGTGCTTTGGGAATGATAAACTTGTGGAGCATCAAATGAAAGATAAGGAATCAAAGCATATTATTTCCTTCGAAGTGGGACAAGGTATTTTTCATTTTTTTTCACAAGGGGAAGGAATAATTTCATATGGTGAGGGAAGAGAGGTGGAAATGGGGATGGGTATCCTTTGGCCATCCTGAATGATAATTTTCTCAGCTTTTGATGTAATGGGAAAAGCTTGAGGAATCGTACTACCTACTAGGGATTGGATTAACACATCCAAATCAGCATCAAAGGACCTTAAATAATACAAGAATGTCATGTATCATGAGGATCTGAATTCTTGAGGAATTCTATGGCAAGTCCTTACAAACTTGGTATTAAAGTCAGAGATAAAATCCATTGGGGTATGATGTATTTTTCTGAGATGTTCCATGAGAGCGATGACATATACATTCTCCTTGAACCAATTATCTAATTGTTCTCCCAGCTGATCCCATGTGGAAATGGATTGTGAAGCTAAACTATTATACCAGTCTTTTTCTCTACCTCTGAAAGACAAAACTAGAAGTCTGAGGAAAATGTTCTCTTATTTGATGTTGTGAATGCCACAGTGGTTCACTATATCCTGAATGTGATCAATCGGATATTGATCTCCATTTTCATAGAAGAGGGGTAAGGTTTTCAGGGCTGTTTTGGGGATATCATCCCACTATTGCAAATGGAGGGGGGTAGAGTTGAAATGAGTAAATAGAATATCTCTTTGGAGATCCATGAGAAAATGGGGGCATGTAAATGAATGTAGGAATGGAGGAAAAGGTTTGAACCCTGATAAAATACGTTGGTTTGAATAAATGAAGTCACTAGATGAGTTGAGAAATTCCTGCAAAGGTTGAATACCACAAAGAAAACATCAATATTTTTGGCATGAAGTGTAGATTGCTTCAACATGTCCCACCAAACATGCCAAAAATTGTGTTCATGTGGATTTTGCACCCACAAAATTGTTAGATGATCCAATGCAACATGGGAACATCCCCAAGGTGTCGCACCTTTGATTCTTGGGATGAACCTCCATAGAATGTCGGCTTCCTTTTAAACTAAGTGCATTTAATATAAGATTAGACCACAAAAGCTACAATGTTATTAAACAAACTAAACTATCCACTTTTTGAGAAAAGGTTAGAAGGATAACTGTAAATACATAAATAAGGTGGTGCACTAAAAGTTTGATGAACAAGTACATCTACTTTACAAGAACAGAGTATTTTTACAAAAATAATATATGACATGCAAAACTTCTTATTTTTTTCTCTTGAAAAAGACTTTATTAATATAAAACTTAAAGATAAAATAAGGGATTTCATTTACTCCACAACTGAGATGAATAAGTTTATAAATCACAACTACAATCTAACCAAAGAAATATAATTAATATGGAGGTAAGATAGATCATCACATATAATAAAATAAGAGGATTCACAAGTATTGAATGAACTATTGTAATACACAACACATCAAATAGTCAAAGGTTAAAAAAAATTGTATATTATTGAGGCTAGACCCTGTATATGAGAACTCCCAAAATTACATAGCCTCCTTACAATAAGATCTAAAAGTCCTGGATTACATAATGCATTCTTGTATTTATAGATTAGGAGGGTTAAAAAATTATAACTACTCCTCTTAATCATTACATGTTAAAAATAGAATGCAATTACACTTAAGAAACATTCTCTCATAAAAATAACAAAATGGTTGTACAAGTTTGACCACTCAAACCTAATTTTCAACCATTGAATTCCCTAGGGGAACTTGGGACCTGCGATGCACCAGTGCACTTCTAAAAATGACTTCTGACAGTGTAGTTCTTGATAGAATTTGAGGATTCTATTAACTAAATATTTAATCAATTAAATTATACAACATTAATAAACTATGCAATATTAAATCAATAAACATCACATTATATTGCATAACAAATAAAGAAATACTTACATAAAGTAAATAACAAATGACACATGATTTATAGTGGAAAACCCGAAGGTAAAAAACCACTGTGAAAAGTAACCTTTATTGTAGAGAACCCTTTTACATTCAGTAAATTACCTCCTCCTTTAGAAACCTTAATCACAAGGGTAAAAACACCTTTGATAAATATTTTTCAATATCTCAAATGAGGATCTGAAGTCCTTTTTATATTAGGTGATTGGGTATGTCTCCCGACCCATCTTTTCAACCTAAATGGTTGACACATATACCAAGGTTTAAGATATTTAATAATAGAAATATAATTATTTATTATTATTAAATATTTAACCTAAAGTATATCCCTAGGTTTGAATATTTAATAATAGAAATAGAAATATTTCTTATTATTAAATATTTAACTTATAGTATAATATTGGACCCATATTTAATTAAGGGGTGGCCAACCCACTTAACCATTATGTTCCAACACTTCCCCTTAATGTTAAGTGGGATAACATATGCCAATAGATTACCTGTCCATGGTACACTACAGGATTTACAATCCTCAAACCATAATGGTTTTGGGATAGCATATAGGTTGAAGGAATTATAACACCTTCATCATATTCAAGTTACCTTTTGGTACAAAAGGATTTGGAATCCCAAATATCATCATGTTATCAAATTTTTCCCTCGAGAAAAATTAGACAAACAGGAGCTTGCATGCAAGGAAAATGTGGTTGATTCAGTTCTAGGAGCTTGGTCGAATATGGTTGAAGCATGTCAAGTTGCAGAGATTTTGAAAAAAGAAGAAGTCCAAAATTCAGGTTTTAGACTTCAAAGGTGGAGATTTTTGGAGATGGGCTAAGGCATATTTTGGGGACTCAGCAAAAGAAAAATTTCCAAAATCCAAAACTCCAAAAGTCTAAAATTTTGTACTTTCAGGTTTCGACGTTTCAGAGTTCTCAGTGGCCAAAGTTAAAAAAACGGCCCCAAATTCTGAAATCCTGAAGTCCGAATGTACAAAATTTCATACTTTTAGGTTTCATGGTTTTGGGGATCTTGGTGAGTGGGAATTAAAAAGGGATCAGTAAAGTTCGAAATCCCAAAGTCTAAAAGTCTGAAATTTTGAACTTTCAGGTTTCAAGGTTTCGGAAGTCAACGCAGGTTTTAGGGTCAAAGCAACTACATTTTTGGACTTTGGAGGTTTGGGGTTTTAGATTTCAGAGTCTTCGGTGAGAAAACATGGTAAATCAACCAACAATGTCTAAAATTCCAAAGTCTGAAAGTCTGAAATTTCAGACTTTCAGACTTTAGACTTTCAGGGTTTTGGAAGTTTGGAACGCCAAAACATGAGAATCATAATTCAAAGTCTAAAACTCCGAAATCCAAAAGTTTGAAATTTCATACTTTTAGGGTTTCAGAGTTTTAGAAACTCTTAGACATGAGGATCAGCAGTTCGCCATTTTTGCAAAATGACACCTCGACCTTCAAATGGCCATAATGTTTGATTGGGATCTCGGATTTGCACAAGAAAGGAATTTTTGGAAATCTTATAGTCTCCTCTACGAAAGTCATGATTGGATATCTTAAAATTAGTGAGACTAAGTTATTAAAAATGAAGAAATACAGTCCACCATTTTTTAGCTTGTTATGCTTCTCACCTACCAAAATACTGAGTTATGGGCTTCCTTTCTTGCCCAACAAGGAATAGTACATGGAGGTATGGGTTTTTACAGTGGAACCCATCATTTTTGCAAGTGAATTCAATGCATTCTGGGGTGGTTGAAGCAAGAATTCGAATTCTTCTCATCTCCTTCTCTCATTCTTCCTATATATTGTAAGGAGGGGCATTTTTCTAAAGGTTGGATAATTTTGGCTTTGCACCCTCCCTTCTTCTCTGTTCTATAAGTGATTTGTGGAGTTCAAACCTCCCATCTAAACTGTAAATGCAATCTTGTCTCTTGGCCATTGTAATGCACTGTATCAAATTTGTGGAGCAATAAAATAAGTTTGTGGATGATTTCAACCCTCTCTTATGTTCATTGCATCTTCTCTGATCTCTCATTACAATCCTGGTTATCTGTGCATGGTGGTTGTATTACATTTTAATGGTTTGTGTTTAATTTCAAAGTAGGTGTTCAGCATTCCTTTGGTGCATCACCTCTGTTAGTTTAGGTTTATTTTCTTGCATCTTCTTAACCTTGTCTCCTTGGAAAGTTAGAGTAGGTTTTAGAGTAGATCCTCTACAATTTGAATGTGTGCATCTGAACAGAGGAATAGGAACCTACCTTCATCTGGAGAGCTTTCCCAATTGCAAAAAGTCCCACACTTTGGGAAAAGCTCCATGTTATGCAATCACACTGAGATTTTCAACCCATCGAGTTGCAGACATTCAGGGTGTTGTGATTACACATCAATAGTTTTGGCATGCCCGGTGGGACCAAGAGGTCATTCCACAAGATTTGAAGGCATTTTCAAGAAATTCAGACTTAGAAATTACAAGTTCTCCAATTTCAGACTTTTTCACCTCTCAAGCTGAACTCCAAAACAGATTTTTAAGGGCTTAACTTGCTCAAAACAAGTCCAAATTTCACCAGTTGATAGATCAGGGGCTAATCTTCAAAAGGGTATTTTTAGTTTTTTGAAATTTTGATTTTGAAATTTTCAGAGTTTTTTGAATTTCAGGTTTGGGATTTCAGAGGATTTCAGGATTTCAGGATTTTGGGTTTTCAGGATTTCAGATTCTCCAAATTTTAGGTTTCAGGTTTCAGACATTCAGAGGTCTTGCATTTTTGGTTTTTTCAGGACTGTCATTCCAAATCAAATTTCAACCTCCAGAATCTCAAATATACAGGTCCTTCAAAGTTTTAATTTTTATTTTTGTCAAGTTTGGTGTGTAACTTGGAAAAATCTAGCCTTTTGAGGCTCATTTCCCAACACATCTGGTGACTCTGAAGGGATAGAATTCAGCGGTGTAGCAACACAGGTTTCCCAAGTACATGAGAAGAATTCAAACTAGGTCTGATACTCGAGAAGAGGGACTATTTGTCTACTTGCAATTATCACTAGGTAGAGGAAGGAGAGGAAGAAGACCACAAAGATCACCATCTCCACCTAACAGGACTTTGTCTACACCTCCACCTGGTAGACCTTTTCTCCAATCAATGAGAGTTCTCCGACCAATCAGGATGGCGCAACCCAATCCGTATGTCAACTTCATGGGAAGTAGCCCACTTGCCCTAAATGCTCAAAATCAGGTCCCGATTGCAGCACTAAAGAATATTCCCTATTTCACAGGAGAAAATCATACTACTCCTATTGACCACATCCAGGACATCACCAATGTCTGTGCAATTCATGAAATCAATGAAATGGATATTGCGGTCAAGTTGTTAGCTTCATCTTTTAAAGGTAAAGCTTTGCAATGGTTTAGGAGCCTAACAGTAGGGTCTATCCAGAATTGGGACCATTTGTGCACAGCCCTCCACAATCAATTTGGGGAAAAGGGAGATAATTTGTCTTTATTGGAACAATTGAAAACAATCAAGAGGGATCCTAATGAGCAAATGACAGATTTCAATTTCTGTTTCCAATGGACATGGGATAGGATTCTGATAGTTGTTAGACCAACTACTGAAGGAGCATTCCTCTATTTCTTGAAGGCTATAAATTCAGATATAGCCATGATGATCTCAATCAATGGGAGGAATAACTTTACCCAGGAGCCTATAACATTGCTATTAGAGCTGAAAAATTTGCTTGATTCAAGTTGGTAAGCTAGCACCAAGGCCACCAATGCCTCTCTATCCAGACATGGGAGCTCCTACAACTAGTCAAACACCTAGAGTTGAATCCCATTCCACCCCTAGAAATCAAAGCAATAGTGAGGCTTCTACTTCTTCAAGTACACTTCAAAAGAGTTACAAGAGGTTATGAAACAACTACAGAACCTAGGAAATGAGCTAGTGACTATCAAGAGACAACAAGCTCAGAGTTCTAGACCATATCAACCTCAAACTCAGTATCAAGCTAGGCCCCCATATCAACAAAATAGACCACCAACTCAGGCTACAAATCAAAACCAAGAACCAAGGACAACCTCAAGTTACCAGACCATTCTGACCATATGATCCAAATGCAGCTTCAACATCAAGAGCCTTGGTTCCAACACAAAACAACATGGCACATGAGTACGAATGGTGTTACCCCTTCAATCTACCTCACAGTCAATCAATGTGTTTCAATGGTGCACTGAATCAGGATTTGATGGTAGACCATTGGTGTGTCCCAAGAACCAAGTCAAGAGGGAAATCAGCAGCAAGAAACTCAACAAGAGGCACCTCCAATAGAAACCACATTGGTCAATTGGAAAACAAAAGACTTTGTGGAGTTAATCAACCTCCTTTCCAAGGTGTGGCTGCCAACACATGGTCAAAGAAGAGGAACATAGAGGAGGGACAACCATCTAATCCAGTTGTTTCTCAGCCCACTCCTACACAACAAGGAGTTAGTAGACCAAATGCAGCCCCAAATGTGTAAAATCAGCCTAAGGCACCCATTGCAGCAACACATGTGCCTGTTCAAGCTCCAGAAAAGGTTGTGCCAAGTAAAGGGAAAAAAAGGATAATTCATCCCCTTTCAACATCATCGATCAAATGAAGAAAACACATGTGAACATTTCCATGTGGGAATCACTGGAAATCCCAGGACAATGAGATTTGTTGCAAGTTGTAATGGCCAATTGGTCTACCTCAAATGGATCAAACCAAAGGACAGGAGAAAGTTCTCACTAATGCAGTGCAACAGGGTGGGGGTCAACCAAGAAAAAATTTGAAGCCTCCACCATTCTATGTGTCATTGATTGTTGGGAACCACTTGGTACACAACTACATGATTGATTCAGGGGCAAGTAGCTCAGTAATGCCAAAGAAAATAGCAGATCAATTGGGTCTAAAGTATGAGCCAGTGCTAAAAGGAGTAGTGCAACTAGATGGGACAATAGTAGGAAAGTTGGGATCATCAAAGGGTTAAATCTTACACTACATGTTTGTCCTAATGTCACAGTTCTTGCAGGATGTGTCTGTAATTGACCTTCCCACCACTCTTTGCACTATGTCTATCAAGGGACTTCACAACCAAAATTGGTGGATATCTATCTGCAGATTGGTCACACATGCTTTTTAGGATGAGGTATGGAGCCAAAGCAACAATCAGATCAGAACCAATTGCAAAATTTCACATTGAGCCTCATGTGCCAAGTCCTATCAATGCAAATTGCTCAGCCTTTGATCAGGAAGAAGTGTTCAAATGATCTAGAAATAGGTACTAAGGTTGAGGGTATTCCAGATTTGACTCTGGATGAATGGGAAAACAAAAGGCATGCATTTGACCCATACAAGGAAATGGAAGAATCTGAATTAGGTGTATATTGTGTACATGAAGAAAATTCACCCATTCCTAATATCACCAAGCTAGAAAATAAGGATGACAATGAAGTTTGGAAACTATTTTTTGATGGTTCAAGAAGAAAACAAGGTGTTGGAGGAGGTGCAATGTTGGTTTCACCACAGAACATCAAGTATTATTCAGCTTTCATATTTCCAGTTTTCATGTTCAAACAACACAGCTGAATATGAGGCTTTGATTCATGGACTTCATTGGGCCAGGAAAAGAGGCATAAAGAATTTACAAGTGTTTGGGGATAGTGAGCTAATTGTGAATCAAGTCAAGGGACAACATGCTGCAAAAATGACCTACTCAAGAGCTACAAAAATAGGGTATGGGACCTAATTGAAGGATTTTGAAGCTTTCAACATTGAGTCCATACCCAGGAAGAAGAATGAAGCTATAGATAGGCTTGCAGTCCATTGGAGAAACTTTTGATGTGGTGGATAGTATCAAAAGAGACAAAATGCAGCCACATATCCATGTGATTGTAAGGCCAACAGTTCCAGACAATAACACAAGCTGGCAGGTGTTTGAGAATGATCAACAGATCATTAATTTCTTACAAGAAGAGGCTGAATTCTTAGCTAGGAATCAGGATAAATTAGAGCAGCAGTATGGGGATCAAGTAGTGTAGCTGTGGACAAACAAGCTTCCCAAATTTTTGGTAACGTTGGAGTCCATATTCAACCCTAATGATCAATTTCATAAAGAGAAAGCCAACATACAGGTCAAGGGAGAAGATTCAGAACCAATTCTGGTTGGAGAGGGAAAAACACTCCAAATTGGCAAAGTGGCCACTAAGCAAGAGAGATATGAGTTCACACAACTTTTCCAAGAGTTTCCAGATGTCTTCTCCTGGAGCTATGAGGACCTGCGAGGATTCAATCCGAAGTTGGCACAACATACAATTGAACTGGATCCAGATGCTAAGCCCATCAGGAAAAAGAAAAGACCAGTCAACCCACACATTGAGCCTCTTATGAAGAAAGAGCTAAACAAGCTAATAGAGGAAAGCATTATATTTCCAATCAAGCACTCAAGTTGGGTTGCAAACTTGGTTCCGGTTAGGAAAGAAGAATGGAGAAATCAGGTTGTGCATGGACTTTCGAGACCTGAATAGGGCATCTCTCAAAGACCACTACCCACTCCCTTCAATGGAACAAATCTTACAGGTAGTAGCCAGTTCAGAAATATTCTCTCTCCTAGATGGCTACTCAGGGTATAATCAGATAATGGTGAAAGAAGATGATCAGTTCAAAATGGATTTCACCACTAAGTGGGGCACCTATGCCTATAGGAAAATGCCATTTGGATTGTCAAATGCCAGAGCCACTTTCCAAAGGGTGATGGACATGGAATTCAAGGGGTTGATCAAAAAAATAGTACTAATATATCTTGACGATATCACTGTGTTCTCCAAAAATGCAGTAGATCACCTCTTTCATCTGAGACAGGTCTTTCAAAGGTGTAGGAGATTTGGGGTATCATTGAATCCCAAAAAATGCATATTCTTGGCTCATGAAGGAAAGCTCCTAGGCCATATTGTGTCAAAGGAAGGATTGACGATTGACCCAGAAAGAGTTGAAGAAATTCGAGCATTGCCCTTGCCAAGTCATAAGAAGGCTCTTCAAAGCTTCTTAGGAAGGATCAATTTTGTCTGCAGGTTTGTACCAAAATTTTCCTGCTCTTGTCAAAGCCAATAATGTTGATGTTGAAGAAGAGCATGGCATTTAAGTGGAAAAATGAGGTTAAAGCAAGTTTTGAAGCAATAAAAGAGGCTATATCTCAAGCTCCAACTCTCATCAATCCAGACTTCTCAAAGGACTTCATGCTCTATGCCTTTGGTGGTGGGGACACAATTTCTACAATCCTAGTACAACAAAACAAAGAGGGATCTAAACAAGTTGGTTTCCTTCTTCAGTCAAGGTTTTGGAGGACTATGAAGTGAGATACTCCTTCATTGAAAAGCATGTCCTTGTAGTGATCAGGAGTTTAAAGAAATTCAAGCACCTAGTCTCAAACAACAAGATCCAATTGCTAGTCTCTCATGCGGGAGTCAAGGACTTCCTTCTAAACAAAGGATCTGAATGAGAAATGTGCAAGATGGATCACTCATGTCATGGAATATGACATTGAAATTAAGGTCACTAAGTTGGTCCATGGAAAGGGATTATGTGAACAACTAGCCTTGAGTCAACAAGTTGATGCAAGTGATGGAAAATGAAGTTGTCTTGGTACTACAAGATAGTCAAGAGCAAGACAAATGATAATGTGCCCACTCCTTGTTGGACTCAAAACATGATACACTTCCTATAAACAGGACTATGCCCTCCAGAAATGAGCAAAGAAAAGAGGAGATACTTCATATTACAATCCATTCCATATGTTCTTGTTGATGGTGTTTTGTTCAAGAAGGACATCAATGGTGTTCTACTGAGATGCATTGGAACAGGTCAAATTGAGAAGGTGTTACATAGGAAGTTTCATGATGGAGAAGCTAGAGGTCATTTTTCCCCATGGGTAACAGCTCTCAAGATAATGAAGGTGGGTTATTATTGGCCCACAGTGTTCAGTGACTGCTATACATGGATCAAAAAGTGTAAAAAATGTGTTCTTCACAGGAAAGGAAAGGTTAGCAGCACTTCCATTGCATCCAATTTTAGTTGACCATCCATTCATGCAATGGGGATTGGACTTCATTGGGGTCATCAATCCAAATTCAAGCCAAGGTCACAAGTGGATTCTCACAGCAATAGACTATTTCACCAAGTGGACTGAGGTGGTAGCACTCAAAGAAGCAAATGAGTCTAGCATACTAGACTTTTATGAAGGGATAGTGACAAGGTTTGGAGTACCAACCACTATCATATCAGACAATGCATTGGTGTTCCTAGGTTCCAAGATCATAGAATGGGTTGTTAAGAATGGAATCTACTTGAGCACCTCTTCAAACTATTACCCACAGGGTAATGGATAGGCAGAGTCCACAAACAAGAATTTTCTAAGAATCATCAGAAGGACTCTAGATGAAAACCAAAGGACATGGCATACCAAGCTCAAATCAGCATTATGGGCTGACAGGATCACACCAAAGAGGTCAACAGGAAATTCCCCTTACAATTTGTCTATGGGAAAGAGGCAGTGTTGCCTATATCATTAGAGCTACCCGCATTGGAGCTCATGAAGTAGTTGGAGTTGTCTGAGTTTGAACCAATGGAGGCTAGGTATGCAGAGTTGATGGAATTGGAAGAAATCAGAGAACATGCAGTTCAAATGATGGAGAAAGATCAAGCCTTAGTCAAAATATGGTTTGATAAGAAAGCAAGAGCAAGGACCTTTCAAGAAGGGGACCTAGTTCTAAAGTGGGATGCATATCGGGAAAAACCAGGAAGGCATTCCAAGTTTGATGCCATTTGGAGTGGCCCCTACATGGTCACGGGATGTAAAAGTAGCAATGCCTTCCAATTGTCTACATTGGATGGAGAGGAACTTTTGATTCCGGTTAATGAAATCTATCTTAAACATTGCTACTGAAAAAAAAAAGGTTTCACCCTTGTAAATATTAGCCTAGGATTTTAATTCCTCTAAGTGTGTATGCACATTGTCTTGTTGTAGTTTAGGTTTCAATTTCCCTAAGTGCCTTTGGCACATTGTTTTATTGCTCCTAGGTTGTATCAGTTCATGTGTAGTTTAGTTGTGAATTCCAAAGGAAAACAAGCATGAACAACATCAGGTTCCAGGTAACAGTCCATTTCAGGACATGGGTGAAAACTCCAAGTCAAGACAATTATCTACTCTCACAAATCTCATCTTCAATATTTTCTTATGAAAATTGAGAGTACAAGCAGCGGAGGGCAGGTTTAGGATCAGCATGTTGTAAGTAGTCAGGTTCAGGTTTCAAGTACAAGATCAGTATCAGGCTATCATTCATGAACTCCATGCCCAATGGATACTTCAAGGCAACTGATCTTTCACCTAGCAGGAAGGTGATCACGTGAGTCACCAAATTGTTATCCAATTTTTCCCCTCAGGAAAAATTGGACAAACAAGAACTTGCACACAGGAGAAAATGGGTTGATTCATTCATGAGAGCTTGAATTTAGAGAGAACCAAACACATTGGCTCAAAAGAAGCTCGGGTCAGTTTGAGCTATTTTGGGAAATCAAAAAGTTCAAAAGTCTAAAAAGCTTCAGACATTAGAAGTGTAGCTTTTGAGGGTAGGCTAAAGGTAGGATTTTAGTTCCGAAACTAAAAAAATTCTGGAAATTCAAAAGTCCTAAAATTCATACTTTCGGATTTTCAGGATTAATGGAGATCTTGGTGAGAAAAAAAGTGGAGGTAAAAAGTTCCAAAACCAAGTTCTGAAATCCCGAAAGTCTAAAATTTTGACTTTTGGGTTTCAGAGTTTCAGAAAAAGATAATGGGTTGGTGAAAAAGTGAGCAAAAAGCCCAAAATCTGAAACTCCGAAAGTCTAAAATTTTGGAAAGGTTCTCAGAGATTTGGGATTCTGGGAAAAAGATTTTTGGAGGTCTTCGGGGAAAAAACGAGAAAATTTGACTAAAAAAGGTCCAAAATCCTGAAAGGTTTGGATTTTCAGCACAGAGTTTCAGGGTCAATCGGAGGAGGGATGTCTAAAAGTCTGACATTTCAAAACTCTCGAGGCAATTTGGGTGATGAAAAGGGAAAATTTTCTAAAAAGGCTGAAATGTCTGACTTCTGGGTTTCAGACTTTCAAGTTTCGAAGTTTCAAGCGGAACTCTCAATGAAATTGGGAAATAAACAGTGTCAATCTCCAAAATGGAAATGTCCAAAAGTCTGAATTTTCAAGGATTTCAGAAATGTTGCATGCATTTTGGACTCTGAAACAAGGAAGATCACCAGTTCACCATTTTTGTAGAATGACACCCTGATCTTTAGATGGCCATAAATTTTGACTGGGAGCTCATATTTGCACAAGAAAGGAATTTTTGGAAATATCTCAGCATTCTCTACTCAACTATGACTAGATATCTTAAAATTAGTGAGACTAAGTTATTCAAAATGATAAATACAGTCCACCATTTTAAAGGAATCTCCATGTTTCTCACCTACCAAAATAATGAGGTATGGGCTCCCTTTCTTTCCCAACAAGGAATAGTACATGGAGGCATGGGTTTTGCAGTGGAACCCATCATTGTTTACAGGTGAATTCAATGCATTCTAGGGTGGTTGAAGTAAGAATTAAAATTCTTCTCATCTCCTTCTCTCATTCTTCCTATATATTGTAAGGAGGGGAATTTTTCTAAGGTTGGATAATTTTGGCTTTGCACCCTCCCTTCTTCTCTTGTCTGTAAGTGAATTTGTGGAGTTAAAACCTCCCATCAAAATTGTAATGCAAATTTTTGCCTCTTGGCCATTGTAATGTACTGTATCAAATTTTTGGAGCAATAATAAAAGTATGTGGATGAATTTCAACCCTCTCTTGTGTTCATTTCATTTCATCTGATCTCTCATTGCAATCTTGGTTATCTGTGCATGGTGGTTGTGTTACATTTTTAATGGTTTGTGTTTAATGGAAAAGCATTTGTTTGTGTTTCTTCAACATTCCTTTTGGTGCATCACCTCTGTTAGTTTAGGTTTATTTTCTTACAATCTTCTTAACCATGTCTCCTTGGAAAGATAGAGTAGGATTTTAGAGTAGATCCTCTACAATTTGAATGTGTGCATCTAGAATAGAGGAATAGGAACCGGCCTTCATCCAGAGAGCTTTCCTGATTGCAAAGTCCCACACTTTGGGAAAATCTCCATGTTATCTATTGAGTTGCAGACATTCAGGGGTGGTGTGATTATGCATCAACACATCCCATGATCAGTGGCTAAGTATGATTTATGAGTTTTACATGTTCTCATAAAATATTACTTGAAACCAATCATATAAGAGCCTTTTATAACTAAGGTCCTCCTTAACAATATGTTTACACTGGATTTTTACTAATAAACTCAATAGCACTAAAGATTTTACTGAAGACCGCCTTTAAGGTCTTTCTACACTTCTTTCTAAAAAAGAATCTGAGAAGAGATACACATGCCCAAAGGTCTTTTTATACTTGCCGGAGGTCTATATTACAATGCATTTTTCATTTCACAAATACCAAGTTCCATTAGGATGTGACATTATCATGCACACTCCCCCTCGATGCAAACTCCAGCAATCAAATTTTTTCATGAAAGTGACAAAACTTTGAAGCACTCAAGGGCTTTGTTAAGGTGTCAGCAACATGCTCTTTAATCGGCACGAACTTGAGATCTATCTCACCACTTAGTACCTTCTCACGAATGAAGTGTATATGTATCTCAATGTGCTTTGTCCTCTAATGTTGTACTGTATTATGCGCAAGAGCTATGGTTTTCTGGTTGTTGCATAACAAAGGAATACTACCTTGATCCTTCATCTTTATCTCAGTGAACATCCACTTTAGCCATAGTGCCTCTTTTGCAGCTTTCATTGCACTTTTATACTTAGCTTTAGTTGAAGAGATAGAAATAGTTGGCTACTTTTTACTGCACCAAGTAATGTCACCTGTACCAAATTTTAACACATAAGCAGAAGTATATTTTCTATCTAATACATCACCAACATTATCATAATCACAAAATCCATATAAGTTAGTATTTTCAGTATAGTATAATGCATCTCATAATTGATTGTACTTTTAATATATGTAAGAACGTTTTTACAAGATTTCAGTTATCTCTATAAGGGTCCTGCATAAACCTAGAAGAAATTCCTACTACATAGGAAATATCTTGTCTAATTATAGTTAGATAAATCAAACTACCAACTAACTGCCTATATAAAGTAGGATCAACTTTTTCACATGCAAGTTTAGGATCAAGTTTTATTCCAACTTTCATAGGTGTAGAAATTGGTTTACAATAAATCATATTAAACTTTTTCAGTACATTGGCTACATATTGTGCTTGAGAAACAACAATAGAATGCTTATCTTAAAATATAGTCATGCCAAGAAAATGATGTAAGATACCTAAATCAGTCATTTCAAATTATTGTTTCAATTTTTCTGTAATCCTATGAATTAAAGTAGGACTATCACTAGTCATAAGTAGATCATCCACATATATACATAAAATGATAATGTAAGAACCTTCTTTCTTAATGAATAGATAATTTTTAGAAGAACAATTAACAAAACCTAATTGTTTAAAGAAAGCATTAATTTTCACATACCAAGCTCTAGGATCTTGCTTTAAACCATATAAATATTTTTTCAACTTACATACATAGTTTTCTTTACCAATTTTTACAAAACCTTTAGGTTGAGACATGTAAAGTTATTCTTTTAGATCACCATTTAAAAAAGCATTTTTCACATCCATTTAATGGATTTCCCACCCAAACTGTGAAACATTAGCAAACAAGGTCCTAAAAGTGCTCATTTTAGCTACATGGGCAAAGGTGTCAACATAATCTATCCTAGGTTTCTGAGTGAAACCTCTAGCAACAAGTCTAGCTTTATATTTTTCAATACTACAATCAACATTATATGTTACTTTGTATAACCATCTAGACCCTATAACGCTTCTTTTCTCAGGAGGTGGAACCAACTCCCAAGTTTGATTTTAAATTAGGGTATTATATTCAACCTGCATTGCATTGATCTACTTCTCATCCCAAGAAGCTTCTTCAAAAATTTATGGCTCAGGTTCATACAAGGTCATTAATGCATGGTACGTATGATGGCTTTTGGTAATTTTCCTAAGGTCAATAGGATTAGAAATTTATAATACAGTTTGAACCCATTTTGGTTTCTTAGCTAGGGAGATGGGAGATTCAGAAACATCCATAGTATTAACACAAGAAACATCATTGTGATCTTTTACCATATTTTCATTATCAGAACTATAACCATCACTAGGAATATTAACAAAATTAAAAAATATCATTATTGCTTGAAGATAAACAAAAACATTTTCCTAACACAATAACATTGTGATTTTTAGTTACTTCCCTTTTTTACAAGGTTGTAAATCCTTAAACCTGCAGTATTAATACCATATCCAATGAAAATACAAGAAAAAGAAGTCATATCAAGTTTCTTTCTTTTCTTTTTAGGGATATATAAGGAGGCAAGACTATCAAAGACTTTTAAATGTGATGCATCAAGTTTTTTATTTGACTATCTCTCTAAAGGGGTTGAAAGGTGAATAGCTTTGGTAGAGAATCTATTTAAAATGTATAATGTTGTGTTCATTGCTTCTACCCACACAAATTTGGGAAGACCGTCAGAATGAAGCATAGTGTGATCCATATCTAGAATAGTCCTATTTTTTGTTCTACAACACCATTAGACTAAGGAGAACGGGGGGAAGTTAATTCTCTCTTAATACCACAATCAATACAGAATTTTTCAAATTCCTTACTACCATATTCACCCCCGTTATCTGTTCTAAGCCTCCTAATTTTATAATTTGACGAATTTTCAACAAAATCTTTAAATTTCTTAAATTTTCCAAATACATCAGATTTATTTTAAAGAAAATCTATCCAAATCATCCTGGTGAAATCATCAATAAATGTCAGAGCATACAAAGAACAATTCAACAAAGTTACTTCAAGAGGTCCTCTAACATCACTATGAACGAGTTCTTTTGGTGAAGAAGAACTTTTCTCAGGATGTAAGTGAAATGGTTTAGCACTTCATTTCAATCATAAACACCCTTCACAAGCATTATGAGATGAAAACAAAACAAGGAAACCTTTAACTAGATTATATCTATACATTTCATATAATTTTTGATAATTTACATGTCCTAACCTTTCATGCCATAGTTTTGAATTATTCAAACTTTGAGATACAAAACAAGATGCAAAATAAAAATCATCAAAAATATACACACCATTTCTTTGATTTCCTTCAGAAATTATATTATCATTACTATCTTTGATGTACCAAGTATCCTTCAAATTTTGAATAGACAAACCATCATGAGTTATTTATGAACATGACAAAAGATTCTTTTTAAGCTTAGGAAAAAATAAAACATTATTTAAAATACTATTTACAAATTTTACTTTTCCTTTCTCTATTTCTTCTAAAGATGATTTATCACCAAGATACACACGTTCATTGATTTTTGTAACATCAAATAAAGAATTAGAAATACTAGTCATATGATTTGAAGCACCTAAATCTAGAATCCATTCAGAATTAGAGGAAGAGTATAAAGCAGCGTATAATGCAATATTTTTAGGAGCATCATTAGAACTATCCTTTTTCCTTAAATTATATTTAGATAAGACATCTGTTTCTAATTTTTATGGATAGGTTTCTTAGATTTACACTCTTCCTTTTTATGCCCAAATTTTCCACATTTGTGACTTTTACCATTAAAGTTTACACGCAAATGTGCAGAAGTAAAAATTTCTTATCAGAAAATGAAGATTTAGATCCAAACTTATGATTAGAGAAGGTATTACGTGGTTTGAACTTTAAATTCTAAGCAAGAAGTTCCTTAGAGGCATTCTCCTTAGAGTCGAAGTTCATCATCACTTGTTCTTCCTATATCAGAAGAGAACTCAAAGTATTTAAATCAGGTAATTCATCCTCATTCTGATATTTAGAGTTTAGGATAGAAATAAAATTCCTAAATCTTTCATGTATATTCAAATGAACAATAAAGTAAATTAATTTTTCACCAAGTAACAATTGCATCCATCTAATTATGCTTTGATATTTTTAATTTTGGCTAAGAAATTAACTACTTTTTCATCTCCTTTCATAGAAGTTGTAAGTAATTCTAAAATAATTTTAATAATCTTAGATAAGCACATACCTTCATGCATGGATTCTAATTTTATTCATACCTCTTTACGATGTTCGATATTACCAATGTGTACAAGATATTCATCGTTGACATTGTGTAGGATCATGGAAAGAGCCTCTTGCATACATTGTGAGAATGCATTCATATTTTTCACATTCTCTTGATGACTGATGGGCGCAAGCTCAGTTCCTAAAACAATCGTCTAGAGTTTCCTTGCCATAAGTTTCGATTTTACCCTAATCTTCCAAATATTGTTATTTTCTCCATTTAGGATCTAGGATTTATAGAGGCAAGAGAAACAGGATGCCATTGTCTTTCAAATTTCCTGAAACACATACCCCATTATGATATAATGCGCCATTGAGTTAGAAACATATTAATCGAAGAAATGATAATACCCATATTTTATGATCAAAAAACTTGTATTATTTCATTAAAATATCAAGTATTATTTTATTTTTAAAGAAATAACTAATTTTTTAAAATCTGATCATAAAAATATTAATAGAACTAGATCTAAAGAAACTATTTGACCATAACTAATTATTTCATTAAAATGCATACTAATTAACTTTCCATAATAAAATAATAACCCACATTATAAAGGGCTCTAACATTATACCCTAGACCTATCATAAAAAATTTCTAACCTTACAGAAGTGAAGATGAAACCCCTAAGAATGCATAGCAACTTTAAATTTCAAAAAAGTGTTAATGAAGATAAAGATCTAGCTATCTTAAATTTGACATCTAAATGACCATCATTCTGCCTTATTTTTGGTTTGTAGTGACATTCATTTGACCATCAATTTTATCACAGTGAAAATTTCGTGGATATGACCAGCTTAAATTTGATGTCTAAATGACCATCATTCTACCTGATTTTTGGTCTGTTGTACAGTCATTTGACCGTCAAATTCAACATAGTGAAAATTACCTGTGTATTTCCAAAATATGAAATTTCAAAAAATTTAAACAGATTTTCTTTATAAATTATAATAAGATATAAACAACTATATAATTTTTTTGAGAATAGTTTATATACTATAAATTATAATGATCTTTATTCTATAGTAAATTTTTATTTAAAGAATATAGTTATAAAAACTATAAACTTGTTTTTTTTAATCAAGCCCTATTAGAGGAGGGTCTAAAGAACACGAGCATATTATTTTGAAAAAAATAAGGTAGAAATAATAAGATAATTTTCACCAGGTTTAAGGAGATTTTGAATCACATGAGAGTACAAATTAACTTGGAGATTTACAGAGAGGACAAGTAATTTCACTCGGCCAATGAAATAATTTGAAATCCCTATTTTGATGAAACTTATCTCCTCCCTTCATTTACTCTTGAATTTTACCTTTGAAAACATTTACCCCTGCACACATTTAAAACTATAAAGAAATAGAAATATTTCATATATTAATTTACCCTTACCTGTATGTGATTTTTCACACGCATGTAAACCCCTTTCACCTGTGCACACTCACATTAATTCCTCACAAAACATTCAAAAAAAATTAGATTGCAAAAATAATTAGGGAGAAGGGGGCCGATGATTTTTAAATACCCTTCCAAGTTAGTTAAAAAACCCATACAAAATTAAATAAATTAAATACAACATTTGATCTAATCTATTTATATTACCTTGCTTTGTTACCATGATAGAATTTGAGGATTCTATTAACTATGGATTTAATCAATTAAATTATACGACATTAATAAACTATGTAATATTAAATCAATAAACATCACATTATATTGCATAACAAATAAAGAAATAATTACAGAAAGTAAATAACAAATGGCAAAGGATTTATAGTGGAAAACCTGAAGGTAAAAACCCACTATAAAAATTAACCTTTATTTTAGAGAACCCTTTTACATCTAGTAAATTACCTCCTCCTTTTAGAAACCTTAATCACAAGGGTAAAAACACCTTTGATATATATTTTTCAATATGTCAAATGAGGACCCGAAGTCATTTTTATATGAGATGATCAGTTATGTCTCCTAACCCACCTTTTCAACCTAAATGGTTGACACATATACCAAGGTTTAAAATATTTAATAATAGAAATATAACTATTTATTATTGTTAAATATTTAACCTAAAGTATATCCCTAGGTTTGAATATTTAATAATAGAAATATAAATATTTCTTATTCTTAAATATTTAACCTATAGTATAATGTTGAACCCATATTTAATTAAGGTGTGGCCAACCCACTTAACCATTATGTTCCAATAGTTCTGACACTGACTTCCAACACTGCACTTCCGATACTGACTTCCAACACTGCAGTTCCGATATTAAAGTCCGACACTACACTTCTGACACTAACTTCTGACACTGCAGTTATAACACTACCATTATGACACTGACTTCCGACACTACATTTCTGACATTGACTTCCAAAACTGCCTTCCGAAACTGCACTAAAAATTGTAAAATGGAACTTAGGCATTTTACATGGATTTTTCAAGGAATAGTCATGCAAATGGGAAAGGTGGATTAAAATTCAACATTCTCACATGGATCGTACACCCACAGAATTGTTAAATGATCCAGTGTAACATGGGAGCATCCCCAAGGTTTAGGGCCTTGGTTCCTTAGGATGAACCTCTGGAGAAGGCCATCTTCCTTCTAAACTAAGTGTATCTAATATAATATTAGACCGTGAAAGCTACAGTGATATTAAACAAAATAAACTATCCACTCTTTGGAGAAAAATTTAGAAGGATAACTATGAATACATAAAGAAGGTGATGCACCAATAGTTTGACAAATAAGTAGATCCGCTTCACAAGCACAGAGTATTTTTATAGAAATAATATATGACATGAACAATCTTATTCTTTTCTCTATAAAAAATACCTTATGAATATAAAACTTAAAGATAACATAAGGGATTTTATTTACTCCAAAACTGACATAAATAAGTTTATAAATCACAACTGCAATCTATCCAAAGAACAATGATTAATATGGACGTAATATAGATCATCACATACAAGGAAATAAGATCATTCACAAGTATTGAATGAGTTATTATAATACATAACACATAAAATAGTCGAAGGCAAAATATTGTTATTGTATATTACTGAGGCTAGAGCCTGTATACAAGAACTCCCAAAATGGAAGAGCCTCCTTATAATAAGATCTAAAGTTATAGATTACATAATCCATTCTTGTATTTATAAATTAGGAGGGTTGAGAAATTATAGCTACTCCTCTTAATCATTACATGATAAAAATAGAATGCAGTGTCGGAAGTCACTGTCAGAAGTGTAGTGTCGAAAGTCAGTGTGAGAATTTAGTATCGGAAGTGCAATGTTGGAATTCAGTGTCAGAACTGTAGTGTCGGAAGTCAGTGTTAGAAGTTAGTGTTAGAATTCAGTGTCAACATTGCAGTGGTGCATTGTAGGTCCCAAGTTCCCCTTGGTAATTCAACAATTGTAAATCAGGTTTGACTAGTCAAACCTGCATAATTTGTTATTTTTGTGGGAGATTTTTCTTAAGTGTAATTACATTCTATTTTCAGCATGTAATTATTAATAAGAGTAACTATAATTTTTCAAACCTCTTAATCTATAAATGTATTATGTAATCTAGGAATTTTATATCTTATTGTAATGAGGATCTGTCATTTTAGGAGTACTCATATACAGTCTCTAGCCTTAGTAATATATAGGAACAATATTTTTCCTTCGACTATTTGATGTGCTATGTATTACAATAGCTCATTCAATACTTATGAATGCTCTTATTTCTTTGTATGTGATGATCTATCTTACCTCCATATTAATTAACTTTCTTGGGTTAGATTGTAGTTGTGATTTATAAACTTACTTATCTCAATTATGGAGTAAATAAAATCCCTTTTGTTATCTCTAACTTTTATATTCATAAGGTCTTTTTCTAGAGAAAATAATAAGAAGTTCTGCATGTCATATATTCTTTATGTAAAAATACTATGTGATTTTAAATCAGATATGCTTGTTCATCAAACTATTAGTGCATCACCTTCTTTATGTATTCACAGTTATCCTTCTAAAATTTTCTCCAAAGAGTGGATAGTTTAATTTTTTTAATAGCACTATAGCTTTTGCGGTCTAATCTTTTATTAGATGCACTTAGTTTAGAAGGAATCTTGACTTCTCCAAAGGTTCATCCCAAGGAGCCAAGGTCCCAAACTTTGGGGATGTTCCCATGTTGCACTGGATCATCTAACAATTCCACAAGTGCACGATCCACGTAATAATAGGTATGGAATACTCAAGACTCATGACTTCAATTGGAGGCTATTTGGCTTAATGTTAACCTATAGAGGGTTGGTGTGTTTGGGTAAACCACCATTTGACTATTACAGACTTAAATGATTTGATTAATGCTAAATTAAATCCTAATGATATTTACAATGACCTAATGGAATAGATCATCAAAATAAACTCTAAATAAAGGAAAGGGGAATGCAAAAAAGATAACTAGACTACCATTCCAATCACTAAGTATAATAAGCACCTTAAAGCATTTACATCTCACAAAATTGTAGTTAACAAGAAATAGTTGAACTCATTCCTATATCAACTCCAAGAAATTGGTCTAAGGGAATTTAGAACCAAGAATACAGAGTAATTTTTCAATAACATTGTCTCTGAAGACTTAGATAACCAAGACTACTTTGGCATGTCTAAGAAACTTTGTTTTCATAAACAATTATCCATGAAGATAAACTATTTAGGCTCAACCTACTCACTCTCTCAATTTTAATAAAAGATGAATGTGTAAACTCTACTTAATAACTACAATTGATCTATTGTTTAGGCATCAAGACACAAATCAAACATTGAGACCATTCAAACATATATAGCTATAAATTCCTCTTTACATTCAATTGTTTTTGTCAAGATGATATTTAAAATATAGGCTAGGGTATTTATAGAAAAATGAAGTCTAGTTATAAAAAAAAGGGAAAAATCATCTCCTAAACCACCAAGACTCATAATTGAGACCTCTGAAATCATCCATGAAAGTATATTCCAAACTATATGAAGATGTGATGATTCATTACTATGGGTGAAAAAATGTTTGTTAGAAGATCGATCCATGTGAGAGGAATCTGGTTGACCCATGAGATCAGGAGGATAAATGGAATATTAGATTACACTTGTCATAATATTGCCTCTATAACTGAATTTTGGTCCAAATTTCTCTTTATTATGTTTTAGTATGGTACAAGAAGGAATATCTTTCCTTTGGGAATCTCCACGAATGAAAATGTTAATTAGAATCATATAAAAATGAATTGTGATCAATGAATTAGTAGGAATGAAGTAGAAGGTGATAAAATTATGTCCTAAAAATATTAAATATCTCATCTGCATTCTTCCTCAAACTAGTTTCTATGTGTAGCCTTTAAAATTACACTTTTAATGGTTTCTATCTAATACCAAATGGTGGTATCAGTTGGGAGATATGAGAAAAAAACATGTCTATATCATTCCCCTTTTTTTACTCAGTCCATTGACATGTTTAATAAATTTAATTGTTTTGACTATTTCTTCTAACACATGATTCTCATTCACGTACCTCTTTTTTATTTAATTCACGCCTTCAAAAACTTAGGTGACTCAGCTTTAACAAAATCTAAATCCACGTGTTCACTTTTCAGCATTTTGGGGTCTCGGGACTTTCCTCAGGCTCTTGGGTTTTAGTTTTCCTTTATCAATCTCTAGGTACCTAGGGATTAGCATCATTTTTGCACATGGTATCATGACATTCCACTCTCAACTCATTCCTTAGTTTCTTTTCCCACCTTGAGCTTGGGTTTTTAGGATTTTTGAGACTTAATATTTTGTTTTACTTGACTTTGTGAAATTTTTGTGACCTCATGACTCTATTTGATTTTATTTGTGTTTGTAAAAAATTGAGGGCATATGGATTGGTCCATGTGGATCTTCATTATGCTCGTGTGTATCTTAAGGTCAGCCTTTGTCTTATCGATCTTCCTTCATGAAATCTAGTGTCTGTGGGGCTCTAAGGTGACCCAATCTCTAAGTCCTGGAATTCTTGAGTTCTTAAGACTTTTGAAAACATCCCCTTCTTTGATTACTTCTCTTCGTGAAATTTTGGGACCATTTTGTTGTCTCTTAGAAATTTAGGTTGTGCAGGATTTCCTTTCCTTGATCTTCCCTTTATGAACTCTTCTAAGATCATGAGAACATATATACTTGATATTTAAGTCTTATGTTCTCAGGATTTTAGAGCTCTCAGTGGAATCCTCATGCCACAAGATCATCTCAAGCTTAGGACTTAGGAATTTTTTTGTGAGGATTTAACAAAATTATTTAAATTCTAATAAGATGATCCAAGTGCCAACTTTAAACCTGAAAAATATTTTAAAATGATGAATTTAAATTTGATGGTTTGGAAATGATGGAAAATGTGAAGGAGGTCATCATTTGCATGTCTCAAACCTGTTTTGACTACAAAAGTGTCTAACTTTTGGGTTTTGATTACTTTTCACAAATCACGCATAATCAACACAGTGAATGGATAGGTGGTGATCAAATCAAAAGTGAATCAAAGAGTTAAACTGTAAAGACATAAATAATTTATAAACTAAGTTAAACTCTATCATTTTAACTTTTTTAATTAAAATGCAAAACTAGATACTTTTAAATGTGTCAAAGAGATTAAAAACCAAGTTTTAACATCTAATGAATAAAGGAGGGCTCCATTTTATTTTTAAAATGGAATGGGGGGTGTGTTGGGTCACAACACAAGTATTAATGCATTATTTTGGTTATGAATGGTTAATTATAAATTTATTAGATCATAATTATATTACAAGCCCTTACATCCTTTTTTATGTATGTGTACTTCCATAACATTATATTTAATTAGGTTATAAATGTTTAATGAACCTAAATTTTTAATCAAATCTATTTTTCAGACATTAGGGGCCCTATGGTTTCATTGGTTTCAATTTACATATGCTTTCTCTCCATGCCTTTTCAGCATATAAATCAGCTTAATTAATAAGTTATCGAGCATACCAATCTTTCCCCTCCTACTCGCAAGTAACATATCCTTTCACCTCTTATCCACCTCATGTTTCTAAAATCTATTTTTTATCGTACCATGATGTGCATGAGGTGCCCTTTAATTACATGGAAATAAATAGTTAACTTTATTTTGATTATGATTATAATTAAGACAAAAATTTATACCAAGAACGAGTTGAACTCATATCGAATTTTCATGTCGAGCTCCACAAATAACCCTCATCATATTGAGCCTCTCATCTGCAATCTTATTTTTTTAAACTTTGTTATGATCAAGAACCTAACAAGTGGTCCCTTTTTAGACCACCTCCCCCTCCTTCATCTTACTTACATATATATAATATGCATGTATCTATGGTACCTATTTTTTTATGGGAATCCAATCCTCGACTTCATAGTATTTCTATGACCATTACTATTCCTACATATTTTATCTATACTAATAGTTCCTCACATGCTTCTTCTTCCATCACATGATCTTAAATCCCTTATTCATACTTTGCAAGCTCAAATTCTAAAATTATAACAAGGTGCATTTTCTTCTTCTTATACTATGGATTCTACTCAGTTGATTCATAACCCACTTGCACCCAAAGTGGCTTTCCACCCTTTTCCTATTAGATTTTTATCTCATAAGCTTTCTATATATGATGGAAAAGGTGATCTTGAAGAGCACCTCCATACATTTTATGTTGTTTTCTTGGACTATTCTTCAAATGATACATTACTTACCTAGATATTTCCTTGGAGTCTTAAATATTTTTCCCTAAAATGGTTTTACAATCTACACATGCATTCCATATGGACATTTACTCCCTCAGCTAATCAATTTCTAGCAACATTCAAGACAAAGTATCTTATACTTGAATTGCTAAAATGGGACGATTCCCCAATGATCCCATCGGTCATCATGTCCTACTCTATAAGACCATAATTACAAAGATGAACAATATTTTGGCTAACAATGAATTATAGGACCTTTTACATAGTATTCTTGTCCCTTTACACAAACCAATTATCTTTTACAATTTCAATTAATTTGGTCATTTATGTCATACTCTAAAAGAATGTGAAGCTAAGATCATCAAAATGAATAAGATCAAATATGTTGTTAATCCTCCTAGTACTTCTAATACAAGTTTCAAGGTAAGAATCATTTTAAGAATAAACCTAATGATGCCAAATTTGAGGCTAAAACCACTGTCAATGTTGTATCTCAACCTACAAAGCTAAAATTATAACCTTCTTGGTAATAATTCACGCATTACCACTGAAAGTGCTCAAGTAAGTACTTAAGTGCAATCTTGTGTTTCCCCCTCATGTAGTCATAAAATCGCACACTTTCTACTTTTATCAATTCCTCTAGGTATGTCGTTATATGCATGATTCCTAAGCAAGAAGACTAGACATTAACAACAATTTTGTTACTCCCTCATTACTTCTATCTTTTCCACACTCTTATTATTATATTTTCTGGAATGATCTCTTTACTTTTGGACACTAGACATGTGACCCATCTATGTATTGGATTTTATATCTTCTAATAATCTCATACACTCTTCCCATTAGGGATAGGATCACCCTAGATACTACTGTCCCCTTTGCACGCTTTTTTCCTTTTTGGCAAGAATTTTTTTTGTGTTCTGCAAAAAATCCAACAGTTTAGGGAACAACAATTCCTCCTCTATAATTGGGAGGTTACCTTATTCCAAGTTAAATTACTCCTACAATATTTACAAATGTATAAATACACCAAAATCTTGTATAAGGATACCAACTTCATCATGTAAGGATGATGGGAATGAATATAGAAGAATAAATATCATAATAGCAAGAAGATTGTACAGGGCTGAAAGGAAGCAAGGAGAAAAACTATGATTTCATATAAGAAGGAAACAAATTTTATCTTATTATTGCATGTTAAGTGATATTTCAGAATGCAAACATTCACATATTATATAATTTTTCCTCCTAAATCATATATTCATCAACAAAAAGTCTAATTATCTGTGATGAAGAAGAGTGGATGCAAAGTTTCACAATTCCACGATATGCAAATGATGTCAAAACATGAGATCAAGAGAGTGAGAAAGAGAATATAAGGATAGGAAATGAGAAGAAATATATAGTATTCGAAGATTTTTTATCTTTCCATCAGTCTGTTGGGATCCAACCCCATTCCATTAATCAAGATTTTTATAGGCACTTGAAACAAAGAGGTAGTTATTTTAACTACCCTCCCCTCAAACTCTCTATAACTCTTTTTTACATGAATTGAATTAAAAATACATTAAATTGGGCACAAGTACATCATTTTAGCATTATATTCCAAATTTACAAGTATGAAACCTTGATTTGTGCCTCTTCATGGCAAAAAATTGAGAGTTTTTGTGAAAATTTGCAGTACATTAGGTCTAGGCGGTAACCTGAAGAACAGAAGGAACACTAGAATGTTCATGTTGGGCCTTTCATCACCTATTTAGATATTTATTTATATTTGGTATAAGGTAAATTTTAAAACCCCCTAACAAAACTTGTAGATATTACTTAGCGAATCTGTGAAAAGGACTTTCAAAATTTTGGTGAATCTAAAGGAAATGGATTTCGAATGGTTTAGCGAATCATTTGATAAATATTTAGAGATTAATGGTCACTAACTAATACCTCAACAAGATATTTAGTGTTATAGTAGGTATTTACCTTAGCTCATGTTCACCTAAGTACTTTATTTACCTTTATTGTATTTATCCTCGCCCACTTATGTGTGTGGATATTTTGGCCACTTGTGTTGTGCTGCAATAGCCAATCTAATCTTGATTGTATCAAATATTGCAACTGGAGGGGAAAATTACAAGGTTGTGTTTGAAGATAATTACTATAAATATTTGATAAATCAGCTAACCATCATCTTGTAGCAAAGGCTTGTATGACAAAGAATATATTATTTCCTCTCACTTTGGATTTCGCTAAGATGCATGCCCTCAAGGCAACCACAGATGATTTATGGTTATGGAACCAATGGTATGATCATTTGTAATTTCAAGGATTAATTTTGCTTCATAAGAAAGGCATGGTGAGAAGACTTCCTACAATTCAGGCAAAAGAAAAAGTTTATTAAGGGTGTGCACGTGGCAAGCAACATCGAGATAGTTTTCCAGTGAACAAATCATGGAGGGAAAAATATCCTCTAGACCTTGTGTATAGTGACATTTGTAGTGACATGCAAGAGGAATCTTTGGGTAAGAATATTTATTTTCTGACATTTATTGATGATTTCTCATGCCACACATGGGTTTATTTTCTTAAGTATAAATATGAGGCATTTTAATGCTTCAAGAATTTTAAGGCTATGGCAGAAAATCAAAGTGGGTATTCTCTTAAAAAAACATCTCAAAGAAAGGATCCTCAAGATGATAAAGAAGAAGAATAATAAGAAGTAAGATGTTCTCATGAACACCCCCCAATAACAACTTCCAAAACCCCAAACATGCCACACAACTCAAGGTAGTGAGGTGATGCTTTGTAAAGATGTCTACAACATGTTTCTTTGTCAAAATGTGATCCAAGCAAAGAAATCCAGCCTGAATGTGCTGACAAATGAAGTGGATGTGTATCTCAATATTCTTGGTCCGCTAGTGCTCAACTAGGTTGCAAGAAATGTGAATTGAACTTGGGTTGTCACACCAAAGTGCATTTGGTGAATCCTGTGGGAATCCAAACTCTGTCAATAATTGTCGAAGCCAAAGAATCTGCTGACTCGCTTTAACTACTTCACTGTACTCTACCTCTGAAGATGAAACTGTAATACCTTGCTGGTTTTTACACACCTAAGAAATTGGAGAAGAACCAAGAAAAAACATATAGTTAGAAGTGGAACGCCTGTCATCCATAGAACCTACCCAGTCTGAATCTATATACCCAACCAACTAAGTAGAACCCCTAGTGTAGTGTAGGCCAAAGTGGGAAGTGCTCTGTACATAGCACAAAATATTTTTAGCAGCCTATCAGTGGCTACCATGAGGAGAATGCACAAACCGAGATACAAGCCCTACTGTAACTGAAATATCAGGTCGAATATGGGTCAAGTACATGAGACTCCCAACCAACTTCCTATATAATGTAGGATCAAAAATTGGTGTGAGACATGTGGAAGTAAGAGTAACCGTAGATTGAAAAGGATATGGACTTGGCTTACAATCAGCCATATCAAAGTGCCAAAGAAGATAATGGGTGTACTTTTTCTGACTCAAATTAATCCCTGGATCTTTTTGAGAAATCTACAATCTAAGGAAATAATGCGATAGCCAAAGATCTGTCATGTCAAACTGTATAAGAAGATCCCTCTAAATAGTCTTAATGTAGGAAGAAGAGCTCCCAGTAAGTAACAGATCATCAACATACACAAAAATTATCACAATATCCTCACCAATATGTTGGAGATACAATATATGATCGGAGTGGTAATGAACAAAACCAATAGATAGAAGAAAAGAATCCATCTTCTCATACCAAGCCCAAGGGGCTTTTCTGAGACTGTAGAGAGACCTTTGGAGCCTACAAACAAGAGAAGAATATTGAACAAATCTAGCTGGTTTCTCCATGTATATTTCCTTTTGTAAATATCCATGTAAAAATGCACTCTTCACATCCATATAGTATACAGGACACCCCTGTGATGCAGCAATAACAAGTACAAGGCGTACATAATCCATCTTGGTAATGGGTGCAAAATTCTCAGAGTAATCAATACCTTCAACTTGTGAAAAAACATTTGCAACAAGATGAGCCTTATACTTGTCAATGGGCCCATTATTTGCATATTCGGTTCGGTATACCCACTTAAACCTAACCATCTTTCTGCCTTTAGGAAGAGATAACAAATCCCAAGTATGATTCTTCATCAAAGAATAATACTCAGTTGACATCACATCATCCCACTCCTATATCCCATGAGCCTATGAAAAAGACTGTGGATCCTCAAAAAATACTTGACACAAAAGTCTACAACCGGTAGAATGTTCATGATGATGCCTAGTGGGTGGAAGATCCTGTATGAAAGGTGTTGCCTCAGAAACTAGAGTAGGAGCCCACTTGGGCATAATGACAACATCAGTGGGAATAGGATCCTCAATGACATCTATAACCTCCTCAATGAAATGACCCTCAATATGAGATGAAGGAGGCATGGAAGAAGATGAAGAAACATGAGGAGTGAAGATCTCATCAAACTAAACATTTGTTCGAAAAAAAAACGTCATGAGTATCAGGATCTAAAAGTCGATAAGCTCTCATGTCCTGACAATACCCTACAAATATCAAGTTTTTTCTCTTCTTATCTAAAGTTTTTATTTTCTTCTTTGGCACAAAGGCCCAAACATGGCTCCCAAAGACTCAAAAAAATGAGACATCTAGCTTAGTATTGGACCAAGCTTCCTCTAGAGTCAAATGCTCATGTTCTCTGTGTGTTGTGTAATTATGAACATAACTAGAAAAATTAACTTCTATCCAATATATAGGAGGTAAATATCTAGAATGCATCATAAATTTAGTCATTTCCTTCAAAGTTATATTCTTCTGCTCTGCTAAAACATTTTGTTTTTGGAGTATGAGGAACATAATGCTGGTGAATAATGTTTCCAAAAAATAATAAAAATCATTTTTGAAGTACTCCCCCCATTATCAGTGTGAAGGTTCTTTATGCAACTCAAATATTGTTTCTTGACCAAAGCCTTGAAGACTTTTAAGTGTGAAAAAACATCACTTTTTTACTTGAGAAAATAAAAAAAAATACGCCTCAAGAAATTATCAATAAAGTTAAGTACATACTTAGCTCCATTGAAAGAGGGGGTAGGAAAACCCATCAAGTCACTATGCACAAGCTCAAGTGGTGAAGAATATCTCTTAGAATAATTCTTAGGAAATGGATGTTGGTGTTGTTTCCCTAATGGATAGTCAGAGCAAACTCCATCAAGATAAGCAACTCTAGTAAGACCATCTACCATACTATGAGTTCTCAACTCTTTCAAATATCTGTAATTAAGATGTCCAAATCTTTCATGCCAAAGCTTATTCTCTAAATCTGCATTAGAAACCAATCCCATCCCTATAGAAGAAGTGTCATCAAAACCCTCAAAGTGATATAGTATAGATCTATGATCAATAATACCTTGAGAAACAAGTGAATAAGTCTCCAAAAAAGTTCTTACTTCTATCCCATGTGGTGTAAAATTCATTGTTTTCCCTTGACCAGAATGAGAAATTTGATATATAGAAAGAAAATTTGTAGTGATGTTAGGAACATATAGTGCATCTTTGATACTTCCAACATCAAGTTGTATATCACCTTTTCTCTCAACAAAAAGAAAGGAAGAATCTCTAACCTCAATTTTGGAATTATAACCCAAACCTAGAGAAAAAAGACTTCTTGGAAGGAGTCATGTGATGAGAAGCACCAAAATCTATAACCCAACTGTCTACAAGTGGTGACTGAGATCTCCCAATAACATTAAGTGCTTTTCCATGTTGATTAGAAGGAGGTGGAGTGGAGATAGAAGTTTTGTGTTTCTTTATTGCATCCTCTAAGGCTTGCATTTGCTTATAACACCTATGTTCTTCATGACCACTACCCCCACAAAAAGAGCATGAAAGGCTAGACTTATTTTTGGATTTAGAAGACTCCTTGGGTTTATAGGTATTTGCTTTAGGTTTAAGAGCATTTTGAGATGGATAAGGGGTGGATTTGGTTTTAATTTTTGGTTTTCCCTTGCCCTTAGGATTAGATGAAATTGATGCCTTTTAAGAGGTGGATGACTCAAAGTGAGACAAGTTGGATTCTTCCCTAGTAAGTCTTTCACAAAATGTTTCTAAGTTAGGCATTTTAAATTTTTCACCTAAGGCATACTTGCTAGAGAAAAAGTAGAAGAAAATATTTGAAATGGTCCTCTCAAATTGAATAGAATCAAGTAAACACACTCTTCATATTTATTATCTCTTCCACTCCCCTTCAACTATGTCAACAATTGGTTTAACTTGGTAAGATAGTCTATAATTTTTGGAAAATCTTCAAGACTAAGAGAGGTGATCTCAATTTTAAGTTGTATAGCTCTCATATGACCCACCTTACTAAATAAATCATCCAATTTCTCCCATATTTTGAAAGGAGAGTCACATTTTTCCAAATGAAACAAATTATTGTCACTTATATAAGTTCCTATCAAACCCATACACTCATCAAATTTGCACTGGTACTTAAATTTCTCATATTCTCTAGTGAATAATAGTTGTTCTGAAGAAGTTAAAGCCCATAATCCTTTCCACTTAATTATTGTTTCCATTATTTGTTTCCATGTGTGGTAATTATGTGTCGTTAATGGCTCAACATGATATAATGAATAAGTAGACACCATTCTAAAAAAACACCAAAATAAATATAATAACCAAGTAATGCAACAAGACCCCCAAGCAATGCAACAAGAGCTCCCCAGATTTTGGCACTTTATAACGAGTGTGTGTTACAATATGGAACTTTATAATTGTAGTGTGATTTTAAAAATAAATATTTTCAATGAAAATAGAACAAAAAACAAGCACTTTTGCAAAAAAATGATGCTAAAAACCGAGTTTCCAATCAAAAGATACAATATTTTAAATATTATGCTCTACTATTTATTTTAGTTACCACTAAAATAGAATTAAATTCTCTTTCATTCACCACACAAATAAAATGAAAGGGAATATAATCAAGCACCTACTAGTAGGAATCACAAGCTTTAATCCCTCAAACTAACATACCATATGACCAAGGGCTAATGATTTTAATGGGTAAAACTTATAGATGAATCTCAATAGCAATATCCTGCTCTGATACTATAAAAGGAATGATAACTAGATCGTACTAAGCCAAGAACACAGATGCTAATCAAACACCATGATCAATAAGATGAAAGTAATTCACCAAAATAACTTTACATAAACCTTTACAAACAAATGAGAATAAATATCATATATTATTATGGAACTCAATGACAATGGGCCTTGCTTATATAGGAAAGGAATAACAATCTAAGAACAAGTCAAGGTCTTAGATCAAGCCATAAATCAAGGAAAGAACTATTCATCAAAGAACTAGTTAAGTCCATAGATTTAGGAGAGAACTAGACATCAAGGATTTAGTCAATACCATAGATCAAGGAAAGAACTATACCTAAAAACTATATAATATCCCCCTAATATATAAATAAAAAGAAATATCCACACACATTAGTGGGTGAGGATAAATACAATAAAGGTAAATAAAGTACCTAGGTGAACATGAGCTAAGGTAAATACCTACTCTAACAACCTCAAGTTGTGCACTTCGGTGAGCCGAGTGGCAATAATAGTTTCGATGAAACTAAGATTAAAAAATTATGGATCATGGATAGAATTAGAAATACCATCATATGATATTTTCTAGGCTCCTAAAACATTTTGAACAAGTTCTACCTTGTGGAAGGACTCTTGTGTTATACTGATGAATTTTTTTCCACATTTTAATGCTCCCAGAATCCTTCATTGATCAAATACCATGAAGTGGGATCTATCATATTTATTATGCATGGGATATGAGTTTCCAAAACTTCACAAGGATCCCAAAACATTTCAAAAAAGGTGACTAGATTTTTAAGATCATGCATTTCCCAATGCCTTATCTGAAAGGCGTGGTATTGCTTAACTTATTCTTGAACTCAATTTTCTTCACATAATATTCCTAAAATACCTTTAAAAACGTCATTTATCTCACACACAACTCCTATATTATTTAAATCTTCCATGTATAACTTTGGATTTGGGATATTAAGCAGTGATAAAAAAACCAAAAATAACCCTTTTGAAGCCTTTAGGAGCATTGATCGTTCTTAGATCTCAGTAGCTTCAAGAACTAAGATAGGTAAAATTATCTAAACATAAATAAAACTTTAATGTAATGTTATCACATTCCTCTTATACATAATGAGGGTGAAACAATTGAAATGATGGATGGAGGAAAAGTTTACATTGAATGATAAATGGAATTTCAAGTGCGGGTTTGGTTATCATGACCAAAATTTTAAATTTTACATACTAAAAATTTAGCATGAAAAAACGAAGGACTTAAAGAAGTATCCCTAGAAGAAACCATAGTAAAAAAATATCATAAAGTGAATCGATTGTGTCACATTTACACCATGAATATGCATGAAATTGTTAAATGTTGGTATAATGGCCTCATTTTGGAGAAGAGAGGACATCTGGTCATAGTGATTCTAGGAAATCCATACAATCTCCTTACCACATGAAGAAGAAATGACATGTTGTGTCTTAGTGATATGATGACTTGGATGAGGAAGTACTTGAATCAAAAAAATTACAGCACACACCAAAATGTTGTTCTAGTCTCCCAAACTTCGTAGCCATCACATACTATTTAACTGATTAGTCTACGTTAGCAAGCACATGATGAAAGATAGGAATATATTTGATTCAATGACTGATCAACCCATTCGAGATCACGTTCAAATTTTAGAAAAAAAGGAGTATGTTGCATAAGGAATATGCAATGTCACTATTCGTCTTGGTATGATAAACTAAACCCTCACAAAAGTACTTTATGTTCTAGGATTGACTGCAAATCTCATGTCTATCTCTTAGCTCTTGTTTCAAAAACTCAAGGTGGAGTTCATGGTATAAAAAGGAATTAAATCATGTTTGATCTCATGAGAAGGTACGATAATTTTTAGATATTTTTTGAAGGATAATTTATTTACATTAGATGCATTTTTGTTATCTTCCTCCACGGTGTAGTCTACTGCACTATGGCATTATCAATATTGGAACAGTTCTACAACCACCCTCTATCAACTTAGTTCTAAGGATATGGTTTTAGGATTTACTCCACTATCTCATTCATTTCCTATTTATTCTGTATGTCTAATGGGAAAAAAACATTAGGATCCATTCGAGTTGAATACCTTCCATGCCAAAAACCATCTCACAATCATTCATACCGATATGTGTGGACTCTTGCCTTCTTCCTTTCATGAAATTTAGTACTTCTAGATATTTATAGATGAATATTCTCACAAGATAAGGGTGTTGTTTCTATGGAATAAGAGTGAAGAATTTACTAAATTTTAAATCTTCTACGGGTGATTTTTTCGATAGACTGGATAACCCCTTATTTTCCTCCACTCATATCGAGGAGGAATTGACGTCAAATAAATTATTAGCATTCGTGAAGAAGAAACCTACATCAACGAAGAGCCAGTGCAGCCTCCAGCAGCTTCCCACGTCTCCCTACACACCCGCAATCTACTGTGTGATTTCCAAGTAAACATAAAGCAAATTTTTTTTGCCTTAGTGCCCTCTGCACTAGGCAAATTTTTTTCTTGGAACTTGCAAAATATAAAATTAAAATTAAAAAAATTTCCCCATCAAGGGTTTTGTCTTTAAATTGGTTTAGTTAGAGTTAATTTATCTGTACTATCAAATTTGGAGGACAGTGTTGATGCTTTATTCTACTCACCAAGATGTCTACAAATCCTCCACCATATTTCACAAAAGATGAGCTCATACAGAGCTAATTGGAAGTAGCGAGTTATTTTGTAAAGGAACCAAGTTCTATTTGAAGAAAATTGAGCTTTATTACAAGTATCGAGCTCCTGTGAATTCTCCATCTAACTCATGGCAGAGGCATAGTAAATCGGGTTTTTGTGAAGACACTTGCAAAATACACTCAACGGAAAATTTGAAAGCACAACTTTGGCGTACAAAGAGGATCAAATTGTATGTTCAAGATAGTCCACTCCTTGTTAAACAAAATCATGGACAAGCTCTATTTTTTGGAGGGCACATATACCACATCAACCTGCACAAATGCATCTGCATAAAAGCTTCAAACTGTGGATCAATCCATGTCCACACTATAGCATCGTGGCCAAGCATTCCTTCAACTGCTCCATCTGGACCTACAACCAAACAAAAAATGTGGTGAGTAATTCTAAATCAACGTACCTGTAATCTCCAACCATGCACCAAACCGGACCTACAAACAACCACAACCAAAAATCAGTCAAATCAATTAAAAAAAATAGCGAATAGCAGAGATAAAGACCAAACTTGCAATCTCACCCTCCAACATGCAGACCACGTGGAACCTCTACCGCCTCTTTTTTTAATGAGGTAAGTCATTTTTTCATCTACTTCAAATACACTTTGCTTCATTTTATAGCTAAGTGCTCATAAAAGCCTAAGCGGTTAAGAGGAAAGACTTAAAAGTAGGAGGTTTGGGGTTCAAATCCCACCCCCAACATGGCCTTTTGAATTATGAAATTTGGTGGAAAATTTGGAGAAACTGCCATAGTTAGAGGTAGATTTGGTGGAAAAACCACCACTAAATAGCTAGTTATAGCTAAAACCGCCTCTAAAATTTTAGTGAGAAAATCCCTAATTTAGGGCAAAAACAAATCTCCCATTAAGCCTATTTTTTAATTTTGGGAAACTTTTTCCAAAGGAGAGATAGCTAAAAATTACATTTTCAGCTGGTTTTTTGCAATTCTTTACATTTTGTATCATATTGGGCTCCGGAGGCCACCAGGGCCCACAAAACAAAAAAAAAATCCTGTCATTCAATTTTTGATAAATTTTTGAATGTAATTGCATGTTGCAATATATTATACTAATTTGTAGGTTTCCATAGTCAACTGAAAATATTGTAACTGCTCAAAAATTGACAGAAAGTTGTAATTCAAAACAGTAAAAATTTGTTTTGTAACACTCACAAGATCCTAGATCTCATTCGCAGCATTCATTATATACGGTGCCTCTGGGAAGAGCTTACAGGTAAAGCCATCATGACTACTACTGCACTTAATGCCTAATAAATCTACAGCAACGGCATCTGGGCATCGACCCTTTAAATCGATGGGGAGTAATAAGGTTACAGTGCACACACTATGAGCCATCCCATCTGTCTGTGAATTATTGCACGACATAAATATGGATTGAGAAATTATCCAAGTATATAGCGAAGTTACATGTGCGTATGAGGATATTTCTTTGAGCCGGTGTCAATAATCACACAGACCCATTTTAGTACTATCTTGGTACCACGTATTGAATTCTTTCATGTACGTTAATGCCTCTTTCATGTACCACTGAGTATATTGAAAGGGAGAGATTCTTCCACGTACCGACTGGTATATAGGAAGGGTGCATATATAGAAATGTTTGGTATATCAGATTGATGGTATATAGATTGGGAAACCTTATACCTGGAGTGATAAGAGCCAAATCCTGTCAGTGTTTTCTGTAAAATGGGCACACATGCCCCCAAATGTTTTCTTTTGGATTCACAACTACTCAAAGGAAACAACTATGCTGCATGGAAGACAAAAATCAAGACACGGCTTGAGTTTGAAGAGATCTGGCCTACTGTGAATGGTACTCTGATGAGATCAACTACTGATACAACACAATAGTGGCATTTTGATAAAGCATATTAGAAGGCCAAACTCATCACTTTTTTGGAGTGTCCAATGATGTGCAACCCCACATTCAAGATGCCAAAACAGCCAAAGAAGCGTGGGATAAGTTGAGCACAGTATATGAGGCCAAAAACAAGAATGTTATACTGAATTTACAAAGTCAGTTACACACATTGAAGTTCAATTAGAATGATAAAATAAAATCTTTCTTAAGAAGAGTTACAAAATTGAGGGCTTCACCTCTAGCTGTAGGAGAAGCAGTTAAAGATGATGATCTCATTCCCATTATTCTGAGAGCACTCCCTTCTTCATACCATATTTTTGTAACAACACTAAACTTTTCATATACGACAATTAGTTTTGAAAAATTGGTAAACCTACTGCAACAAGAGGAAGTAATACAAAATAAGGATGATGAAGAAGAGCAGGCACTTTCTTCACATCAAAGATGGAAAGGAAAAGGTAAAGGAAAACCTAATTCCTATCAAAATTATGAAAATCAAAATCAGTATCAAGGGGACAGACAATAGAAGAAGCAATGTCCAATCTGTAAAAGAGGACATGACCTAAAATATTGTTAGTACGATACTTACAAGAAATGTTCATCAAGAAACTTTGGACCTCCACAACAATATCATAAGGGACATTCTAACTACAATTAAGGGTGAAAAAAGGGGAACTGGAAAAGAAGACCCCATCGGTAAGGAAATATTTCTGCGCAACAAGAACAGTCAGAAAATGAAGACTACTTGTACACTGCTCAATCAAGTGAACCATCCACGTCATCTAGTGATGTTTGGTATGTTGATTCGGGAGCCACTCAACACATGACCGGCCACAGAGGCTGGTTTACCTCAATGAGGGACACACCTTCAAAAAACCATGTTTCTTTGGGTTATGATTCTTCATATACAGTTTAGGGGATTGGGAACATTTCTCTACCCCTTGGTTCACATAACTGCAAATTATCTGATGTCATATATGTCCCTGGGTTGACAAAGAATTTTCTTTCAGTCAGTTAACTCCTAGATCACAACCTAAAAATTTACTTTGATAGTCATTCTGGCAAGAAAACATGTTTGATTCGAGACAAATCAAGAGGCTCAAAAATAGTTGTAAAAGCCTCCAATGTGGGACGCATGTTCCAACTTGATTTTGTTCAAAGAGACGATCAAGCACTTGTGGCTAAGAACTCCACCCAACACAGTTGTGGCATCGGAGACTTGGTCATGTAAGTTTCAAGTATCTCGAGACACTTCGCCGACAAAATATGGTACATGGGCTACCATCTCTTCAGAAGGATACTGACAAGTGTCCTCACTGCCTAGCAGGAAAACAACATAGAGCTTCGTTCCAGAAGAGTACATTACGAGCTCATGGAAAACTTGACCTAGTTCATACCAATATTTGCGGTCTGATGTAACCAATTCATTCTGGGTTCCAGTACTTCATGCTTTGTGTTGATGACTAATCAAGAAAAATGTGGATTTTCTATCTTCGCAAGAACAGTGAAGCATTTGAAACCTTCAAAAAGTTTAAAGTAGCAGTTGAGAACAAAAATATTCATCACATCAGAAATCTTCACTCAAATCAAGGGGGGGATTCACCAGTAATTAGTTCAGAGACTACCTACAAACTCACAGGATTCGTCGACAAATTCCTCCTCCACACACACCGTAGAAAAATGGTGTTATTGAGAGAAGAAATCATACTATCATGGAAATGGTGTGATGCATGATTGATGATTCTATACTTGCAAAGACATTATGGGTGGAAATAGAAAATACAGTAGTGTATTTGTTGAACAGAGTGCCCACAGTTTCTCTTGAAGGAGTAACACCATAAGAAGCATGGTCAAAATGGAAACCATCTATTGCACACCTTAGAGTATTTTGGTGCAAAGCTAGCATGCACATACCAAAACAGAACAAAATAAATTGGACATGAAGTCACAGAAACTCATCTTCATTGGGTATAGTGAAGAGACTCTTGGGTACAAATTGATGGACCCGAAGACCAGAAAATTCTACACCAATAGATATGTTGAGTTTTTTTAGAAGAAGGAAGCAGAGTCTCCTCCTCCAGACTCACTAGATGTAGATTTTTTACTAGTTGTAAAATTTTAAGTTGATGTTCCCACAGATGATGAAATTGAATATGGAGATGATGGTGTTGATCAGATTGAACCACGACCCACATGAACAGTTCAGTGTATGCCCAAGTGGTGTACTAGCACATTATGAGATGTAAGAATGGATGCTCCACTGGATACATCCACCCTTAGACCACGGACTCACAATAAAGCAAGAGAAGAAGTTAACTTTACTTTAATGAGTAGAGTAATTGAATCTGATGAGCCCTCTACAGTCCAAGAATCCCTACAGTCTAAATCTTGGAAAGATGCCATGGATTATGAATATCAATCAGTGATGAAAAATAAAACTTGGCAACTTGTCGATCTTCGACCAGGGAAGAAACAAATTGGATGTAGATGGATATTCAAAACGAAGTATAAAGCAGATGGGACAGTAGACAAGCATAAATCGAGACTTGTAGCAAAGGGCTATGCACAAAAAGAAGGCATTGACTATGAGGAGACATTTTCTCCCACAGCTAAAATCAAAACGATTAGGATGATCTTTTCTCTAGTTGCTCAGTTTGGATGGAAAGTCCATCAGATGGACATAAAAAGTGCCTTCCTAAATAGATATTTACAAGAAGAATTCTACATGACTCAACCTGAGGGATATGTAGTACCTGGTCAAGAAGCAAAGGTATGCAGACTCGAAAAATCTCTATATGGCCTCAAATATGCACCCCGGGCATGGTACATCAAGATTGATGAGCATCTCGTACAACATGGATTTGTTAGAAATCCATATGATCTTTACCTCAAAAATCAAGGGGGGAGATTTTGATTGTCATTGTCTATGTCGACGATCTAGTCATCACTAGCAGTTTAGTGAAGATGATCGATGCAACGAAGAAATATCTTAATCGATCATTCGACATGACCAATCTCGGGTTGATGCACTATTGTCTTGGATTGGAAGTATGGCAGAAAGAGAAACACATTTTTTTTCTCAGATGAATATACTAAGACAAAGATCAATAAATTTAGGATGATGGATTACACACCAATTGCTACACCCATGGAGAATAGATTACAGTTATCTCGTTCAGATCCATCTCCTGAGGTAAGTGCCACTCTCTATCAATAGTTGATTGGGAGTCTCATTTACCTGACCTACACTAGACCAAATATCAGCTTTGCAATAAGCTATCTATCCAAGTTCATGCAGGAACGCAAAGTATTTCATTGGAAAGAAACAAGGTGTGTTTTGAGATATCTCAAAGGATCAGTGGATCTTGGTCTAGAATACAAGAAGAACGACAACTTTTTCTTGACTGGATATTCGGATTCAGATCATGCACGCAACATTGATGATAGAAAATCCACTTCAAGATTTGTATTTTTTATGGGATCTAGACCAATATCATGGGGAAGCAAGAAACAACACTTTGTTTCTCACTCTTCCATAGAATCTGAGTATCTTTCTACAGGATAAGTTGTCTGTGAAGTGATTTGGCTACGTCACATATTAGAAGGACTTGGAATACCATAAGACAAACTAACCACCATGTATGTTGATAATGAAGGTGTTCTCAAACTTGTTCGTAATCCAGTTTTTTATGAGAGAACACAGCACATTGAGGTACAGGTTCATTTCATACGTGAACATGTGTTGAAGCATAACATCTAGCTTCAATTTTTTCCAACAGCTAAACAACAGGTAGATATCTTCACAAAGTCACTTGCACATGACAAGTTCGAGTTGTTCAGAGAGTTCCTCTCCTCATCTCTTGAGACATTGCACAATTAATGGGGGAATATTAGGTTAATTAATTACGCATTATATAATTAATTATTTAATTAATGTTATTAATTAAATAATGTTGTTATTTGGTTTTATTAACCATATTTGTTTTATTTAAACATTATGAATGTTGTTATATTGTTTTAACAATATAATTGTAATTATTCATGTATGCTTCTCAGATGTAATATTGGAAGCTTATATAAATTTGGAATATGGTTGCACTTGTGCAATTTAGTTTCTAGTTTGTATTCAAATGTACAATACCTATAAGTATTGCAGCTCTTTCCTATGTAAATGGTTGATTGATTTTAATACAATTATCAGGCTTCAGCCCCTGTTACTCAATCTACATTGGGGTGACCGCCGAGGTGAGTTTGACTCAAGCATATACATTAATTATTCCATCTAATGTTTTTTTTAGCTTTGTGAAGGTAGTTAGGGTTTGTTTTGTAAGCACATGTGCGATACAAGAACCCTACAATAGATCTGAAGTGACAAATAGTGAAAGGAAGGAACTAATTACAAACCTCGAAAAGACCAAAAGTATAGTTATTGTGGGGACACTAGTGATCAAATCAGACACTAGTTCCCAGAGTGGTCATATCCTTCTATGGGTGCTCCTATGTGAAGAACTCCTAGATCTTAGTATTCCAAATAGAGCTTACGCAACCTAGATCCAGCCTGTTATGGTCAATTTTTCAACCTAGGATCAATCTAGCTATCCTGATACAAGCTAAGTCACTCTTTGATTAACTAAAATTAACTAATATGTAGTATGTGAGGATAGTTAATCTAAGCTATGAACAGTTGTAAATAAAGTAAATAAATGCAGTAAAGAAGTGTGTAAGTGACCAAGCAACTATGCAAAATTAAATGCTAACCCTAATATGCAAAAGAAGTATGGAAGTGACTTATCTTATTTATAAGGTGCTCGTGGGACTGTTTCATAGAGCTGATTGGAAAATTTAGAAGTAGGAACAACTATGCAAAAACCTCGAAAAGGATGGATCTGGAGTATCTAGTTGGACTGGAGTTCCTGGAGAGGGACTGGAGTGCCTACGAGTGCTTTGGTATGCAAACTGGGCACTCTGGTCTATGGAAAATCTCTTAATTTGATCTTCACTAGTTCAACAAATGGTCTGAAACCCTCATTATTTTGTCACATCAAATTCATTTTCCTGTATTGAGTGTCTCCAATAATCCAAGATGAAGTAAATACCTAAAAAATACCAAGATAAGTATCAAAACCCTACAAAATTAAAGATGCAAAATGAATGGGACAGACTGACCTTAGTTGCCACAATAGTGGGCTTACTAACTGAGCAATGCACTACATTTCAAACCCAAATGTAGTTCTGGTGAGTGTGTGCATAACGTGCCCTAGGTGCTCTTGTGCCAGTCGCACTTTGTGAAGTAGCGAGAAATAACTAAATGTAGAAAATGTAATAATATGTGTGCATATAATAGAATAGAATCCCTCCCCCTATGAAGTGTGATGCAGATGTCTTGTCCTTGTGCCTATTGATGAATTTATGTGGATGCAAGTGATCTCTAATGCAATAGATGGATACAAATCTAGATGGATGATAGTAGTGAATGATGCTAGGTCCCTCATTATGGTCTCGTAACTTTATATTTATAGGGTTCTCTTGATCTAATTTCACAATTAACCCCGAAATGGCTTAACACCAAAAAGATAAAGATCTTAAACAGCTAAAAAGAGCCCAAAAAGTGGTAGGAAAGTGCAAAAGGGATTAGGGTGCCTCTGGTGGGAACAGGGCGCCCATGGGCACCCCAGTCGAGACTAAAATAATAGGAGATGACAGAATTTGACTGGACATGTGGATGTAAAAGGTCGGTAATGACAAAACAAAAGAAAACAAGATGTCCAAAAGAATAGGGTTAATTATTACTTTCTTCACTCAAGAACCTTCTCAATAGTAGTATAAAAATAGGATAAATAATATCTAAAGTTCGTGCTTTTGTGACTAAACTCTTAAACAAGCACCCAAGGCATGGTACATTAAAATAGATTATCACATATTGCAGCATGGATTCACTTGTAGCCCCTATTATATTGAAATATGTATATCAGTCCTATGATACGCTCAGAGATTTCATTTTATTTTTGTATGTAGATACATTCTTGAGATAAAATGGAGTTCAGAAAATCATGTTGAATATGCTTCTAAGAATATATGAGGATCCATCCTTCTCCGAACCCATGATATATTTGGGGATTAGGGTTAAGTATTGTGCTTAGCTTAGAGATATGATACCCAGTAACATCATATTTCATCTATCTCCTATCATGAAATACGCGAAGACACTCCTGGAAAATTTTAGCATGTCTGATTGTAAACCTATCATCCTACTCCAATGGAGAAAGTTTTGTAGATTTCTACATTTCTAAAGGACTTCATCTCTAGTAGCCATGATACAACACTATTGGAAAATTCCTTGTTGGGTAGAGTCATTTATTTTGACTTATTACCAATGACCAGATCTTTGTTTTACAATGAGTTGTATTTGCTAGATTCATGTAAGATCTCAAAGATTATGTCATTTGGGTAGCAGTGAATGCATGTTTTGAGATATGTATGACTTGTGAAATTTGACCTTAGAGGTTCTTGAGTATTAGAATCATTATAGATCTCAAAAATTCTTCTTACTGGGATATACTGACTCAAAGTCTATGTTGTGATACTGTCATGATGACACAAAATCAACTACATGGTCACTTATGTTTCATCTCCGATTTGGACCTATCTCATGGTTTTACATGAAGTCTAACTGTTTGGTATTTCTCTCTCATTCCAATGATTTTAGAGTATCCTGCTACATGAGGAGTTGTGTGAAGTGACTTGATGACGTCACATTCTAGATTCATATTCAGAATTTATGACAGGTGTTTGTTACCCAGCGGGGTTCATTAGTTGATAATCAATGTGTTGCTAATCTTATGTAAGAATCTCAGTGTTTCCATCAAATGTGATTTTAAAGCTGCATTGAGGTCTAAATGTCATTATAATTTAAGAATAAGTATGTGAACCACCACATCCATGTTACAATACTACCTAAGTAGATTTCTGGGAGATAGCAAACTATACCTCACTATTGCAGTCTCTTGGCACTAGGTGAAATTTGAAATCATTTTGGGGGTACATAATTGTAATTATAATATCAATGTAATAAGGGGGAATGTTAGATTATTTAAATTATGCATGCATTATTTTTATAACCCAATGCCATAGCATTTGGTTATGCCTTTGATAAAGCATATTTATATTTTCCACTTGCCTGACGGTTCCATAATATCGTGTGAACTTTAATAAGCATCTCATACGGGTTTGTATGAAATTGTCTTGGACTTACATTGCATATCATTCTAATCCTAAAATGGACTGCAGTTCTTTTGTTTTGTCATCATGCACTTATGTAACCGCACCCATGTTAGTCCTCCCACTAGGTGGTCTCATTCTTCATCCACCTGATTTTCTCTCCCTATATTTATATTGATCTTTACATTGTAATTTATTATATCAATTATCTTTGTCCCATATTATGGTTGTTCCAACAAAGGTGAGTACATATGTATTTTAGAAGACATTTATATCCCCATATGACAAATTTTGTCACCATAGACTATGGCCTTCATACTCTATTCACTGTGTCATTTTCAACTATAGGTACACTTACTAATGATCATATGCTTGTTGATTCCAATGGTTACATCACTCTCTGCACCTTCACTCATTGGAAGTATGAACACAATGTCCAGATTTGAAAATGGGATTTACTACATTGCACTCCCTTGTCCAAGCTTTTCTTTTTGATTCTATTGAGCATGAGATAGACATCATTATTGTTACATTCATGGGGGTAATCAATTTGCCCCCTATGGTTCCACATTTATTTCTATGTTGACTAGGGGCTTAGATCATATAATTATCATTCTTCCATTGGAGTACTAAATTGCACACCTTGATTTATGCATGAGTCTTCCATTTATCCCTCCATTGGTTGCACTCTCATAACTAATGACCTAGCCTTATAAGAGTACATGTATTAGTGCCACAAAAGTGGTTAGCTTCATCAATCTATAAATTTCCAAATGTTAGCAATGTCATTTTGGTTACATTATTTCCAATCATTTGCTACATTGAAATAGGCTATTAAAATTCCTCATAATGGATAACATTAATCTTATAGTAAATCTTAAGAAATGGATCATGAATAGAAACTTAATCCTCATACTTTTGCTGAAAGATATAAGTTATCCATAGGGTTAATCAATGGTTAAATGTTTACATTAAATATATTTCAAATAATCAATTATGTTATCCCCTTTGGTATAATTTACATTGGATTTAGAATTTCATTGTTTTTATTAAATCACTTAGTTGATAACATGATTACATTTATCACATCTACGTAGCGCATACATCTCCCCCGTTGACTTTCTCCAAAGATCCACTCTTGATGCCGAACCACCCCCTAAGAGAGGGAGTAACATTAGATGGTGCTTTTCACTCTAGCCACGAGACATAAATGGATCCCCATATGGGAAAACCTGTTCACAACATCGTAGATTGTTCTCTATTTCATGTTCACATATTGAGAAGGAAGATGCAAGAGATACTAGCTTAGGATATTGATTGAGATGTATCCATGTGTATTGTCAGTCTATTTGAAAATGGTAGACACTATGAATTGACTAAAACTAGATAAATAGGGGGTTTAGTTATTTTATAAGTTAATCTAAGTATAAATTAAATGATATACTTAAGTGCTAGACCTAAATATTTTTGTTTAATATTTGAATGGATTGAAATAATAGAAATAAGAGGGATATGGTACTAACCTTGAATTTAAATTACCTCATTGTGTGCTAGACTATAGCAGACTGGTATGTGTAGACTAGAAAAGTTATGACTGAATGGCCTTGGGAAGGGGCAAGAGCTAACTATTTTCCTATACTAAAGTGCAACCCTGTGAGGATATTGGGGTGCCTCGAGGCACCCTAGATCTATAATATGGGCACTATAGAATGCATAAAATATCAAAAATCTGAATTCAAAAGTGTCATAATATCTCTGTAATTACCTTCACTCTTGTCACACAGGATGTCATAGTAATGGCATTTGTGTCATTGTAAATGTTGATGTGAATGATCTGTCTGCAAAACCCTATCCAAAGCATAAATTCCTAAAAATAAAAATGCATATGAATAGGTCACACTAACATCGGTTAGCTACTAAACTAGTGGCCTTACAAATGAGTGTTGCACTACATTTTGGACCTAATGTAGTTCTATGTGTGTGTGTGTGTTTGTGTGTAATTTTGTGCCTAGGGTGCCCTAGCACGTCAATGACGTGGTAAGTAAGGGGCAATAACTAGATGTAAAGATGTAAATGTGTAGATAGAATGGAAAGAATATAACCCTTTCCCCCTATGCTTATGTGATGCAGATGTAGAAGATGCCCAAATGTAGTTCCTTGCCTTAGTAGATAGCTTCCCTTGATAGCGAGATGTCTTCCCATAATGTAGTGAGTATGTTATGTTTAATATAGGGATATCTTCTTCAAATTTTGACACTAATGACCCCGAAACTATTGACTACAACCTAGGGGAATATACATGAGGTAGCAACGTTATGACCTGATCTCAAACAAATAAATTAAGACAAAAAATTACAAAGACACAGGTGCCTAAAATCATAGTTTGGGGCACCTCTGGTGGCACCCCAATAGTGAAACCCTAGGTGCCCCAGTATATGAGCTAGAAGATGACAACTGAGAAAATTATGACACCTGAGACATCCTAATAAATGTACCCAAGAACTGTAGAGGACAAATGATGACTGAACTAGACAAACAATAATGATGCTTGACTAACATTGATAAAAAGACCAAAGGACGGGTCACTAGTGAATACTTTTTATTATGCAAAAGATCAATATATAAAATAACATACCCAACAGTATAAATGTAATAGTAAGTGCATGATTTTGTGACTACATTTTCCCCCACTTTATGTTGGTGATTAGAAAGCTCGGTAACATAAAGTAGATAGAGATATGTACCTGAGAAAAAGCTAGAGAAGCCCTTGTTGCAGAATAACACGTAGATGTGTAGTAGAAGTGTGTCGATAGAACTATAAAATCATATCGAACCATGGATCAGCGAGTCGATCCATGCAATGTAACGAAAAAGTGTAAGTGTCAAGATGAAGTGTGCTAAATGAAAATGACGATTAGAATGTGGAATGATTTTGAACACATTTTAATAAAGAATTTGTGGGTAGGGACTGATCAGTTCCCAACCCGAATGCTTGTATATGAATGGAATAATCAAAGGATTTGGGCATCCTGCCGCCATAGGAAGAGTGTAGGGAGAAAAAGTGTGTTATTCTCCAAACTTTAACTACATCCTCAAGATCTAGCCACTATAGACAGACTCAGATAAAATTTTATTATTTTTGGATCCAAAAGATTTTGATTAAATAGTTGACCCATATATGAGTGATAAAGGAAAGGCACTCTTTCCCCCACTCCATGAGTGTCAGTGCAATGTGAAGACTTCCAAGTTAGGTCATCTAGAAATCGAACTTGATATGAAAAGTGATAGCTTCCAAGTTAGGTCATCTAGAAGCAAACCCATACTGAACGAGGTGGCTTCCAAGTTAGGTCATCTGGAAAGCAAATGTAAGATGAAATAAGGCTTCCAAGTTAGGTCATCTGGAATTTAATGTGCCATATGTATGATGGCTTCCAAGTTATGTCATTTGGAATCAAGTGTGAATATAGATAAATTTCCAAAATTATATAGATCTGGGAGATTGAGTGGTGAATGTTCCCAAGTTAGGTCATCCGGAAAGCCATTCGTAGATTTGATTGCATTGATTTTGATTGTTTACTCATGGAGATATTTTGTGCTGAATTGCCCCCTAGTTAGATCATTAGGGGGAAGTCGATGGAAATTGATTAAATGTTCACGTGAAAAATAAATTTAATCACTTGTTTCCCCCAAGTTAGGTCATTATGGGGAGTGATAGGTTATAGCATGTGATCATGTTTGGGAAATGTTAAACAATTCTTGCCCCCATATTAGGTTATTAGGGAGAATTAATACTGAAATGTCATAATGGGGTATAAATTTCCTAGGTGTTGGATTCCTAATGTTTTAACACATGGTGATCGTAAGGGGGGTTATATGGGGACCCCAAATAATATGCCCCCCTTACAGTAGAAAGAGGGAGTGATGAAAGGAACTAACTCTAACCTAAAAGTAATGGCAATAGGTTAAAATACATATGTAGTGTATAGGAGACAAATGATCAAGGAGAAATAATGTGCATTGAAATTTGTACAACACAGTGGTAGGTAGCATTCTGAAAAGAATCTCCATGAAACGGGGTGTAAATCGGAGTAAAAACACTCAAGATATGATCGATTAACGGTGTAATAATGTATTAGTTGTGGTAATAAGCGCGAAATAGGGACCATAGTAAACGTAGTATTTGAAAAGTGACTACAAATAGTAAAGTGACCCAAGGTATCTTATCACTTCATTTTCCTTTTGTGTGAATATCAGAGTGACTAAACTAAATTAGTGAGTGAAGATGCCTCAAGTAGGCCATTACATCCTAGCCGGTCCGAACCTTGAGAGAGTGGCGAGCTAATGTAGTGTCAGCATACTACTGTGGGGATGGTAAGTGCGTTATTTTGAACAACCAAAAATGTGGGGTCTAATAGGAATTTTAGTTTAATTTTTGAAACCTTGGTATTTTTAATTTTCTCTGGCATTTGGGACCTGGACAAGAGCGGTGAGGGACAACTAGTGACCCTTGGGACTAGAGTGCTTTGGTCAAACTGGGCGCTAGTATCCTGCAATCCAAGGTACCCTAGTCAATCCTACATCTAGAAGTATCAAAACCCTAGTCTAAAAGTTGTTGACTTTTGTCAGAGTGAAATGGTAAAAAACATGTTTCTAGCATGTTGAATAAGTTTGTTTGGATGTATAAGGTAGTTCTAATTGTTGCATTTGTTGTTTTTTGGTATTTTGTGCAGAGGGATATCCACTCGAGGGAGTTTCGTGGTGGTCAACCACTTGAGTACATTACTTAGATGTGGGGTTGAATCCCCATGATGAGTGGGATGTGATGCACCATGAATTCCAGTCCTATGGCATATAGCATGGATGGGGGATGTGCCCCATAATATGCCTATATTAACTTTACATTATGATGAGTAGTGGTGTGCAGACACATGTCACATTTTGGTATTCCTATAGGAGAGATGACAGTGATGCTAGAGGATGTATATCACATATATGTAGTTACCAGTTATTGGGGAGAGGGTACGAGTAATGGTAGTAGTGGATATGGAGAGGTATATGTACTCAGCACGGTGATATTTTTTTAGGGGCCCATGGTACATACCGAGGCTCATATCAGTTTGGATGTAATATTGAAGTCTAAGATTTCTGCATATGGTTACAGAAATTCATCGTAGTGATGATTAAATCATGTATAGATGTGGAGGGAAGGGTTCAATCTAATCTTATATAAGATCCATGAAATATGTCAGTGGATAGATGAGGATAGGATGAGATATGCATGGGCATGGTGTGTGTTGGCCCATTTATACAGGGACTTGTATCGGTTTACGCAAGATGAGCATGATGGGGGTATAGGGGCCACCACACTACTACATGTATGGGCATATGAGCATATAGTTGTATAGAGACTAGTTGCAAGGCCACAAGGAGAGTGGGCTCATTCTGAGATATATGCTCAATGTTGGGTGGATATTCATAGTAGAAAGATGGACACAAATAGTTTTAGAGCTCTGATAGATAGGATGGGACCTGAGTCAGTTATATGGAGGTTATATCATGATTATGGGGGATAGTCTGAGGATGCCATAGAGTTGCGATGTATTTGGAGGACCTCATTTGGCTAAAGGACCATTTTTTAGGTGTGGAGGATCTTTTTCAGGTGGAGAGAGTATCACAACAGTTTAGTATGGCGCAGGATGTGCCCCTAGAGCCATACATATGGTTACAAGTTGTCAAATCCCATAGAAGGGAAGGCGTTAGGCCAAGGCCTACAACAGAGCAGTTGATACCACTAGGGTTGGATGAGCCAGACCCAGTGATTATAGTTATAGATAAGAATGATGCAGGGTGCAAGAATAATTATCGAGTGTGGTGGGAAGCACATCGGTGGGTATTACTATACCTAGTATTTGCGGGTGCTATGGAGTTTCCATTGGGAGGAGTAGGCAAGGGAGGTTTCCCTGAACTTGTAGCGGTAATTTTGGTAAAGCGTAAGTATTTGTGTATGTTGATATTGTGGTTAATGAAGTGTCTATGTTGTTTTGTATGTTTTTGGCTAATGTGGGGTTGTATGTTGTGTTTGTAGGAGACACCTATTGGTCATTGATATTGGACACATTGATCTCCACATTAACATAAAATGTGTCAAACGATGTACTATATGGAGGGATACTAGAGCATGTTGAAAATATTGCAGGCGAGCATGCCCATCTATTTAAGCTAGTGGTCATAGCAATGGTGACACTTTACGATGCTATTTGGAAAGAGGGACGATACACATGAGGAGACTCGACACGTTCGAGAGGCGGTAGGTGGTGGTCACTTGGCCTAGGATGTGTTTGCAGAATATGTAGACTTACAGCGTCAGTTTTTATAGCAGAGTATGGAGATTTTTTATGTTATGTAAGAAGGTGGAGAATTTTCGGGGCCGTGAAATGCGGCACCGCATTGGTGGTGAGGCATCCATTTCTAGGGCTCTCATGGTACATGAGAGTGATAGTGATGATGAGTTTTAACAATGATGTTTTTATATGATGTGGGGGCCTTACCCCCCAGTTATGAAACATGTTTTTTTGGGATGATGATTGTATGAATGATATATGTATAGACACATCTTTTTTATATATGTTAGATTGATGTTTGAGATGTGTTTTCCATTGCGATGTAATGGATATCGTATGATTTTATGGTTATTTTTCTAGCATATGTATTGTATTGAATGTGATGAAGATAAATTTTTATGATGATATCACTAATGGTAGATAAAATACGCATGGTGAGTGATGATATAGATAACTAATGTAATATGATTGATAACATATATAATGTGTAGGTAATGGAATGATAATAATAGAATAAATGTGGAAATAGATGTATGAATATGTGAGAATGTAATGTGATCGTAATAGGTTAAAGGTGATGAAAATAGGAGGAGGGATTAGCGATTGTTGATAAGTTAAAGTATGGCACTTAACAAAGAACATACAAGAAGGTTCGCACAGGAAGAGCATAGCGTACTCAAAAGCATGGAAGGATTGAAAAGGAATCACCCGTTGGGAACAGAGACAGATTCGTTATTTAGTCATTTTCACGATAAGGATCTATTTTTGGAGATGGCGTGCAGAGCACACAAACCAATTGAAAACTTGTGTGACATGCATTGGTTATTTTTGGAGGATCGGCTATGAAGTGCTTTGCATGGATACATGCTGAGAAAAGATTTACTATTGGCAGTTATCTAAAATCAATCTATTGTTAGCACACTTACATGTGTGGCTATTATTTTAACGGCACGTGGCTAATAATAGCATGCAACCTATTTTTGGATTAGATAAGTAGTGAAGGGAAAGTCCCTACCCTTATAAATATGTAGTGAACTGTGTAGCATGAGAGATCATGTGAGAATTGAGTTATTGTGATGACATGCTGCCAAATCTGATGCAAACTATGGTACTATCTATTGTAATCAGCTTATATGTATTTATCATGTTTAATGTAATGGAATGTGTTGGTTAAATCAAAGTGTCGAATCCTAAGTATAACTGGTCCATGCATGCTTGATTTCCTCATGGTTATCTCTTAAGTATGTTATTCTATATATCTAGATATGAATATGTACTGTAGACTAAAATATTAGACATAGATATGAATGCTTTAAGTCTTCATCATGCTAACATCCTGCAACAACAACCCTAAAGAGGGGCCTGAGTACCTTTGCACACTTTGGGTGAGCGCTCAGTCTAGGCTGAGTGATGTGCCAACGCATCTAGGCTTTACTGGTGAATTCTATGTTACATCATTGGTTCCATTTTCGAGACCTCTTTTTGAGTTGTTTTTAGGATGGTTCACGATGAATACATACTAATTGACCCTAGCAAGTGTTAAGGAGTGGATACATGATCTGGAAGAAGAATACGCATGGAGGTTCAACACTTGATCTGATTTTAATGCACGCATATGGGTGGAACAAAATCTATATGACAGTTTATATGAGAGCTTCTTCATTATCTTCCAGTAGAATTGTACAAGTGGCTGATTGCTTATGCATATAAACAAAACCGGAGGTATCACACACTTGTCTAGACACAGGAAGAATTTTAGAGCCATTATGATGTTGATCTAATTTGGACTCATGTGGTGGATACATGGTTCCATTGTGTTTTGAACACTTATATCTTGGAGTACTTAATTTCCACTTATTTGTGCCCAAAGGTAGTTGAATTCCAGCTTTTACGGTATCCCAGGGGAAGTTACCTGTAAGGCATTTCATTGGCGATCAAGATCCTGATGGTAAATTTGAATTTGGAGAGCAAACTGATGGCTAAAAAAAACCCCACCACATGTGGGGGCAGGAGTAGGTTTGATGAAAGATGGCAGACCTAGTGGCAGAGAGGCAGAGAGGGGAAAGGTGGCTTAAGTATAATTAGGCACGCAAATGGGAGGTAGAGAAGCAGTGGGAGGTTGCAAAGAAAATGGCATTATGGAGAAAGATAGTTCAAGAATGAGTTGAAGTTCACGCAAAAGACATGGAACCTGAGTATCAGGAACTCCCCCATTTGGGAAAGCATGATAGGGAACCCTCTTCGGCCTCACGTAGAAGCATGCCAGCAGAGACGACCTGGGCCATGGGCGCGCATCTGAATCCACCTGACAACCTTTCCCTTGTGCTTTGTTTTCCAGCATCTAGTACAACAAACTGTCAACAAGCTAATTCAGTCATTGGGAGAGTAGGGGAAAGTCTTATAAGAGGAACAGTGATGACAGTGCAAACGGCTTCATTGTTATATGTGAGTACCTTTTCAGGTGTATCCTCTGCACATAATTCAGGTGCACAGATTTTTGGACTATGTTTTAGGAGTAGTAACACTTCGCAAATTGTTGGGATGCAGTTCAATACTATGGTTGGGACACAAGGAAGTGTGTTCTCTGGTCTGGCCCCAGCTGCAGGAGGTTCGGGATCATAGGGTATAGGTGGTTCTAGCTCTGGTGGATCTGGTGGTTCTGGAGGTAGAGGAAACACATGAGGTTCAGGATCAGGTGGGTAAGGTCTGCACCAACCCCAGAATATTTACATGGATATGTCTCTTTTTCTTCTAGAGTATAGGGGCATAGAAGATGTTGTTGAACACATACATATGTGTGAAATATTGTGGCGCACAAAAGGAATCATGGCTTCTGATTGTGGGGCAAGCCAATTTTCTACTATGTTACAAGGGCACACACATAATTGGTATATAAAGTTTGACCCTGATCAAACTTGTGTAGACTATACAGCTTTGAAAGATGCATTTCTTAAAGAGCTTTACATCCCCGAGTTTGAGCAAAATATTATAAGTGCACTCAAGGATACTAAGCAAGGCACTACTTAAAGTGTCAGAGAATATAATGCCCATTTTAAAACGTTGTTATCTAAACTCTCTTATGATATTCACACAATCCAGCATGCACAATGGTTCGTTAGAGGCTTGATTATACCTTTTAGGAGGGTGCTATCACATAAGACATACATTGATTCATGTGAAGCACTTGAAGCAGATTTACACGCTGAGGTAGTTGGAAGTATAGACATTGGGGTGAGCCTATTTTTAAAAGAACATATCGCAGCTATGGCAAAGCACTTGGAGAAACTGTCAGCAAATTCGGCACATGAGATGCGCACAAGGATTTGGTGCACAAATTGTGAATTAAAAGGTCAAACAAAGGATATTTTTCCCTATAGATCATTGCGATCACTTCTATTAGATTGTAAGATATGCCATTTAAACCATGATGTTAGCCACTACCCATTACTACAATGTGCGATAAGGAAGAACGTTTCAAGCTACTGTAAAATTTGTAGGTCCATGACTCATGACATGAAAGATTGTCGGTTGATTGGTCAAATCCAGGATGCTATAGATATTGGTGTATGAAAGACAGGAGTTTCAGATAGCTCTAAATGTAAGAGTGAGCACCAGGATCAGGATCACAATCAAGCGTGCTATGACTGGAATGAAGGGCATTTTGAAGGCGGTCATGGCAGAGGTCGGGGATACTTTGGTGGATTTGGAGGATGATGCCATAGTGGTGGAAGAAGTGAGTTCCCTCATGGAACATGTTATACATGTGGATCTCCTGACCACTACAGGCATGAATTTCCTCATAATATTACATGTTCTTTCTATGGAAAGAATCATAGCTATGAGGAATGCCCTGACCTGAATGAGCATCTTAGTAAGCAACATAAACAGGAAAACAAAGGTGCAGGGATGGTTAGGATACACCACGATGTGGAAAATCATTGGATGCCTAAGTTGGAACCAGACTCCAAGGTATTACAGGTAAATATCACGACCCATGTTAAAACAGTGTGCACCAAAGAAACATTGCAGCAGAAGCCTACCATTACTAAGGAAGAGGTTCTTCATGCACGGTACCCAGATCCGGACCATCAGAAGGAGGTTTACCAGGAAACCATGGAGGTACTTAGAAATATTCAAGGTGAGATACAATATTTAAAAGAGCAATCACAGAAGATGGAGCAAAATAAAGCATGAGAGATGGTCCAAACTGATATATATGACTTGAGAGAAGTATGTAAATTGTTGCGCTAGAAAAATAGCATTCCACTATTGGGGAATTGGTTAAAGGAAATACTTCACATGCAAGTTTTGAGACTGGATGGTAGATCCTACATGAAAATATTCCCCCTCATAGCCTATATTATGATAAAGAAATAACTCTGAATGTTGTTGTGGATGGGTGGCTACTGAGTAGTATATTGATTGATACTGGTGTGGAAGTCAATGTTCTTACTTTATATGCATGGGTACAAATGGGGAGACCCCCATTGCAGTCATCCTCTAATGTATTGTTCATGGCTAATCGGACTAAGGCCACTCCCATTGAAGTTTTAAAAGATGCATCCATTACCATACAAGGAGCTAAGTTCATTGAAGACTTTGATTTTTTAGCGGTGGCAGAGTCAGATAGCTTCTTAAATAATTATGATCTTCAGTTCAACAAGGGTTATATCAATTTTGAAAACAAGGAGGAAAGAGTTGTTATCCCTTTAACAGATGGCAAATATGTGCCCTATGTTGAGCCCTTGAGTGAAGAACACATGAATAGGATTTATGTACGCACCATCTGGGATCCAAAGGTGCTTCAACCATGTAAAGAAGGAATCCTTCAATGGGAGGATGCACAATCTATCAGCAGTAATACAAGTGTTTCTTGTGATAACTAGGCTCATAGCACGTATGAGTTGGTAGGGCACGAAGTAAAGAGCATATTTCCTAAGGGCAGAAAACCACATTATGTCAAGAGAATAGATAACAGCTTGGTACCTTGTTACATTGGAAAAGGATATCCTATGGTGTTCTTGCGCGTCATGGAGGAACAATGGATAGACCCACTAGAAAGAAGAAATATGCTAGCATATACACTATGCAAGACAATAGTGCATTGGTGGGTGGTTCACAAGGATAATCTTGTAGGATACAATGAAATTAGGATTTCTCGTGCCACTAGGTTCTACAGGAGAAATGCACCTACTCAAATTTGTACTTATCATGGTAATCAACCTGTTCAACACCACGTTCAAAAGTGTGAGAGACTCTGGAAAGAGGGTCAGGAAGCTTTACCACCTTTGCTCTGGGTGCATAATTTCTATTTCACTTTACAAGGTTGTGCGTGTGCTTGGTATGTCTATGTTGAACTCCATATAGAGACTAGAATTGGCAAGGTTTAATCGAAGGAATGACTCAAATATTTGACTTCTTCTCTACCAAGCCTCTGGTAGAGGAAGCATTAAAATTCATAAAGAGCTTAACTATGGGAGATAGTGACAAGGCTAAAGAACTACTTCAGGAGTTATTGGATGAAATAAACTCAGGAGTGTGTTTTGTTTAAGATATAGGGGTTGATGCCACACTACTTCAACTCCCTTGCCTTAAGAAAGAAAAAGGTAAAATGGTCTATTTAGTGGATGACGAAGAAGTAGAAGAATTGGATATAAACCATTCAACAGGTAGGCATGAGGTGTTAGATAGTGCAAATAATACCATGTGCACCTATCATGAACCTATGAAGACAAAGAAAGTGAATATTGGATCAAATGTTGAGCCTAAGGAAGCCATAATTAGAGACTATTAGTCAAACTCTAAAGTGGCAAAATCATAGAGTTACTACGGGATTATCAGGACTCATGCCCTTGAGGGTACCATGAACTTAAAGGCATGCATGAATCATTAGGGGAGATGAGGATAAATATTAAGGAGGGTGTGCACCCAGTTAGAAAGAGACCCTACAGGATGAACCCTAACTTGCATAAAAAGATTAAAGAAGAGATTGACCAAATGTTGAAATCTAGGATTATCAAGCCCCTTAATGAGTTAGAATGGGTTAGTCCAATGGTGATCAGTATCAAGAAGGATGGAAGGATTAGGATCTGTGTGGACTACAGGGAGCTGAATGTTGCGTGTGTGACTGATCCCTTTCCTATGCCATTCACTAAGAAAATACTAGAAGGCATTGCAGGGCACGAAATCTATTCATTTACATATGGGTTCTATGGGTATCATTAGGATAGGATTACCTAGGAGGATAAGGAAAAGACTAATTTTACTATTGAATGGGGTATCTTCACCTATATTATGATGCCTTTTGGTCTAAAAAATGTGCCTATTGTATTTTTGTGCATAGTTGTTCAAGCATTCAAGGAGTTTATTCACAACTTCTTACATGTTTATTTGGATGATTGGATTTTGTATGGATTAGTTAAGGATCATTGTGACAATCTGTGTTTGATGTTTGAAAGATGTAGATAGTTGAGTATCTCTTTGAACATCAAGAAGTGCATATTTGTTACACCATTTGGGATAGTATCAGGACACATAATCTGCAAGGAAGGATTGTTGGTTGATCGAGCTAAGGTTGCAGTCATTATAGGCCTGAAAGAGCCTACTAGTCAAAGTGAGGTGCACAGATTTTTGGGTCATACAGGATATTACAAGAAGTTTATTAAAGGATATGCCAAAGTTGCCACACCATTGGAGGAGTTACTAAAAGGGAAAGGTATGTTCTATTGGGGAAAACCGCAGCAGCACGCATTCGAGACATTAAAAGAGATACTTACTACCGTGTCTATCCTACATTTTCCTTCATGGGACCAACCATTTCATGTACATGTGGATTCCTCTGGCATGGCCATTGGCACAATATGAGATCATCTTGGAGAAGGTATTATAGATCATCCTATTTGTTTTTCTAGTAGAAAGTTGATTCCTATAGAACAGAACTACACAACTACAGAGTGCAAAACTTTGTCAATGATCTATGCGCCACATAAATTCTAACAGTACCTATTGGCTACACCATTTTTCTTCTATACAGATCACATGGCATTCAAGTATTGGTAAACAAACCCCTTTTACAGGGGAGGATATACAGATGGGTACTCTTATTTCAATAATTTTATTTCACAATTGTGGTAAAACCGGCGAAAAGTAATTCTGGACCAGATGATTTATCCAGAATATAGTCAAGAGAAGAATCATAGGAAATTGAAGATACCATGCCAGATGCACAGTTATATAGGTTAAAATGAGCACCATAAAAATTATAGGACATTGTTGTCTTTCTACGAATAGGCATGGCACCATAAGGAATGAAATCCTTAGAGAAGAAACAACTTGTCATAGGTGTGGCACCCTACATGTTAATCAGTTGTGACCTGTACAAGTTAGGAAAGGATGAATTATTGTGTCATTGTGTACTAGAACATGAGCATATCAATATCATGGAGGAAGCTCATGGGGGTATTGCAGGTGGCCACTATGCAGGTGACGCCACTGCACGCAAGATTCTACTTGTTGGGTTATGGTGGGAGACCCTGTATAAAGATTGTAAGGATTATTGCAAAACATTTGATCATTGTCAACATCTTGGCAAACCAGGACAACGAGATGAGATTCCATTAAGGCCTATTCCTAGTGTAGATCCATTTGAGAAATGGGATATAGATTTTGTGGGTCCTATTTCACCAACTGCGTGCAGAACTAGATCATGCTATATCATAATTGTTATCTATATTTTCCCCCGGGTAAAATAGGATTAGCCACGACCCCGCACAGAAGGATCTAGAGAATTCACGTTCAAATCCTACAATCATGAAATAGAGGGACTCTAAAATAGAATAGCAGGGTCAAGGAAGGAGAAGGTTGTGTTAAGAAGAAGCCAGAGGCTTAAAGAAAAGAAACTGCAAAGGTTTGAATTCGTCGGGCTCTGAAATAACTCAGAACGAGCCTCAAAATTGGCTAAGTATGGAGGAGACAGTGAAAGTTATCAAGTGTCCAAGTGGTGCACCTACAAAGATTAAATACCAAGAGGTAGACTCAAATGAGCACCAAGCCTCCATGTGTCCTAGACCCAAAAAAGAGGTAGAGCCAACAGCTAAAAGTCAAAAGGTAGACAGGGTGGGCCCAAACGACTAAGTATAGAGTGAAGGCAGAAGGTGCCACGTGTCTAAACAACGCTCCTTCAAAGGTAAAATCCTAAATGAGTTTTCAAATGAGTGCAAGCCTTCCATGTGTCCTAGAGTCCAAAAAGGGAAAGAGTCTGGGTTGAATAGTCAAAGCAGAAGCAGACCAGCGGAAGGAGCCACATATCAACACGGCACTCTTTCAAAAGTAAAATTTGGGGCAGGTTTCCAAACGAGTGCCAACCTGCCACATGTCCCATAGTTTGAAGAGGTGCATTCGGCTATTGAAAATTCCAAAAGGCAAGCGCAGGTCTCCACGTGTCTCAACCGCGCAACTTCAAAGTTAAAATCTAGGGGCAGTTTTCAAATAAGCGTGAAGCCTCCACGTGTCCAGGGTAAGATTTTTTGACCCGCCAAGCAAAGGGACTTAGGGAAAATACAAAGGAGCCCAAAGAGCTCATAGAATCTACCATGTGTCAATTAGGCACTATTTCAAGATCAAAGACAAGGGGCTGAATCTCCAAGATGTGCGAGGTTGCCACGTGGACCCTGTATGGGTAGAATCTTTAAATATTGTGCTCTGCGACCCTTAATGTTCAAATGGCCATATCTTTTGACTGAAGAATCATATTTTGGTGGGAGAAGACTTTCTAGAAACATCTCAACGCCTTCTACACCATGGAAACATAAAATATCATTTCTAGCAAGATTTGGTAGGTGAAAATGGGAAAATGTATTCCAGGCCATTAACGTAGAATCCGATTTCTCCAACTACCAAATTTGGTTCATTTTGATCTGTTAGGGAACCAGAAGTGATATATTATGGGAAATTTTTAAAAAGGCATTGATATTCAGTGGTTGAGCTTTCAAAACAAAATTCAATTCATATCTCATGGTGGTTGGATCAGAATTTGAATGTTTTCCCTCCTCTCTCTCTTATTCTTCCTATATATTATAATAGAGGGGTACATTCAAATGGTTTATCGTTGTTTCTCTTTTTCCCCCCTTCTCTTTCTTCCTTAGGGTAGAATGCAGAGTATAAGCCTCCTCCCATGGCTCTATAATGACATTTTCTTTCCTCTTGCTCACTGATGGTGCACTGTGTAACATTTAGGAGCAATAAAATTTGTTTCGTGATGCATCTGTCCATCCTTGGCTTAATTTTTTGTCTCTCCTTACCTCTCATTGTCTTAGATTATATTGTGCATACTTTTGATGTATGTTGTAAGATCTGGGAGTTATGTTTAATGGGTTTTGAAGTGGTGCTCTATGTGAAATCTATCTCTGGTATGTGGTGCATTCTGTCCACCCTCTCCTCTGCTCACCTCTCTCCACTTCAGGCGGTTAGGTCTGTGACTCAACTACTTCCTTTTCTAGTGTATCACCCACTTAGTATAGGCTCTTTCACCCTCTCACTCTCTCTCTTTGTCCCCTTGTAATAGTTAGATTAAGATATAATAGGTTATGATTGCACTGGAGTAGCTAATGGTAAGTAGATTAGGAAGCAAGAACCGGCTTTCTTCAGAGGTCCATCTTAGGTTTTTCAAGTCCCACAACTTGAGAGATGATCCCATGTTGTGCAATCACACCAAATGCCCCACCGAACAATCTATCCATTTGAGGGTGTTGTGATTCTACACTAATAATTTTGGCATGCTCGGTGGGACACTAAGGTTAGATATTCCATATTTCCAAGGTGTCTCATTATCAACAACAAATCATAAGCCACTGTGTGACCACACTAACTATTTTGGCATGCCAATGGGATAGGTCTGAAACACCTTATCACTTCATCTTAGTAACAAAGGTTGATGTGTTCCTGTTAAGGGTCAACATTTTGAGGCACTTTCAAGCACATATGATGACTCCATCTAGTCAATAACCTATCCTCTGAGTTATAGACCTTTTTCCATCCATTTCCACTTGTTTCCATTCATTTTCTTCTTCCATCTCTTCCAATTTCTCTCATTTCATGAAGTTGTGCAATCATGACTTCATTCCCTTCATGGAACTCACACCTACAACAGTGCAAGCCACCTCCAATGCATTTTCTAACTCCTCCATATCAGCATTATAATCAGATCCAGGATCATTATGCTTACCCATATGAGTAGGGTCAAAGTCAGTTTGGCCATGGAGCTTATCAAGAACAAAGGGATGCATACAATGGTGACAGCTATGTGGAGAATGGTGGTTTGTTGGAGAAGATTCAAAGAATGGAGGCTATCATGGTGCAATCCAGGGGTATAGCACAGATGAAAGCATTCAAGATTGGTTACAAGGAACCTTGTCCATGGGAAGGCCCTTTTCCAAGACATTACAGCCATCAAGAGAAGCTTGACTTCATGGTTGAAGTGCTACCTCAACTTACACAATGGATTGAGGACATTGAGGCTTATGAACAACGTGTGAGATAGCCTTGTCAATGGGCAATTCAATCACCAGCTCCATTTCCTTCATTTTCTCTTCCTCAATCTTTATCATTTCAGCAGAGGCAAGAGTCAAGCTTCCCATCTATTTCCCCAAGTGTTGACTTCCCTTCTCTGTCTCCTGATCTTCCACCCCACTTCAATTCTTATCCCCTTTTCCCTTCTAAGCAGTCATTCCCTCCAAATAAACAAGAAATTTCCACTTCTCCTCCCCACCACAAATAGTTGCAAAGTTGGTTGAACCCCAACCTGTCACTCCTCTTCCTTTCCTAAGTCCATGTTGGGAAGAGATCATAAGAAACCAATCAAGGAGAAAAAAAAGAGAAGGATCCCAATAGAGAAGAAATGATAGACAATTTGAAGATTTGGGCTACCAAGTTTAGGTTTACAAACATCCCCTTGATGGTCAAGCAAATAGAGGAGGTCAGAGTTGAAGAGCTAGTGGTAGATGAGGCTGAGTTTGTAGTAAAACAAGAACAAGAACAAGAGGAAGAAAATCAACAGTCTTTTTATGGCACTTTTCCTGAAGAAGATGTTGATCTTAACCAAGTTGCATAATAAGTTGAGGAGGAATAATCAGCTCCAAGTCCCATTGAAGAGAAGCATATGGGAGAGATTAAATCAGAGTTGAAGCCACTCAATGAAGAAAGCATCATTGAATATTTTTTTCTTTCATTTAAAGGGCCTGATTTGATTGATGAACCCGTGAAAGAGGAGGATCATATAGTTTTAGAGGCTCCAAGCATGGAGCAGGATACAGAGAGAACCTTCAGTTCTTCCTCCCACTTCATCCCCTTCAAGTCTCTAATGTTGAAGAGGAGTTTGATCTTTCAAACTTCATGTTTGAAGATGAAGGAGGACCATGGTGATCGAAAATTATAGATCAGGAGGACACCATGGAGGAGGTAGAGCACATGCAATAGGACAGATAAGGATGTATACTGCCTATCAAAATTAGAAGATTACTTTAATGAAGAGGATCCCGATGGAGATAACATCATTTTTTCCTCCATCTTCCACCTTCCAAGCACATGAACCTATTGCCATGAAGGAGGACATATTCAAGTGACAATAACCTACACTCCACTATAGCATCTCTCTGGAGACCTAAGTTTGGAAGATCTTGAGTCTTCCATGTTCTTCACGGAAGAGAGGGAAGAGGAAAAGGACAAGAGGATGTCATCATCTCTCTCCCACCGTCCATCCAAGAATTTCCATAAGAAGGAATCCATTTTTAGAGTTAAAATTCAGAACAAGGGGCACATCCAAAGGATCATACCATGCCCAATTAGATACTTGGCTTCATTGGAGCCAAGGGAGAAGCTCAGAACTAGACATGCCTACTTCAGGGCATGAGGGTGAGTATCAAAGTACCAAGGGTCATCACCAACACCTCTAGGAGTCGAATGTAAATCAGCTTGAGGAGGTATTTTCCATTAATGTTTATACCTTGATGATTTGGCTGGAGGACGGGCTTATTGTCAATTTTTCACTCATATAGGAAGCTATATTTAGGTGTCAAATCATTTGCATGGCTGCCCCTCTTGAGAAAGGGAAGCTACTTTTCCATGCTTGTAGCAGGATTTTTTTAGCCCCTCTTTCTCTCTAGTTAGTTTAGGAGTAGGAGTAGACTTTGCTTCCCAGTAAGAATAAGTGCTTGTGCACTCTCTACATGTCTCATTTGAGGCATGTATGATTTTTTCTTTGGACATAAGTTTTGTTCATTTTGCTCTAGAGCTACATAAGGCTAGATCCCTTCACTATTCATGGAAGAGGACTCTTAACTATCTGTAACAGTTGTTAATTCCAAAAAGAAATAAATGTATAACAACTAGAGCCATTTAAAAATAGTCCATTTCAGGAGACAAATGAAAGCCCCAAAGTCAAAACAATTTTCTACCTCTTAGAAGCCTTGTTTTCAAGAATTCTCATGAAAATTAAGAGTGCAAATGCATGGGCAGGATTCAGGGTCCAGGCAGAGGTCAGCAAAGGCAGGCATTCGGGGGTCCATTTTGATAAGAAGGGTCAATATCAAGTCAATTATTCTTGACTCCATGCCCAATGGATGCTTCAAGGTCTACTAGTCCATTCATCTAGCAAGAATATTCCCCCTGCGAGTCATCAAATTGTTATCTCATATTTTTTCCCCCGAATAAAATTGGATCACCCACGACCTTGTGCAGTAGAATGAGCATTAAAGAAATGGCTCTGTTCGAGTGAATCTATGCTTCATAATCCAGGCAAACATAGTGCAGAGGGACTCTAAAATAGAATAACAGGGTTAGGGAAGGAGAAGATAGTGTCAAGAAGAAGCCAGAGGATCAAAGAAAAGAAACAACAAAGGTGCAAAGTCTTCAGGCTCTGAAATAACTCAAAACAAGCCTCAAAATTGGCTAAGTATAGAGGAGACAGTGGAAGCTGCCAAGTGTCCAAGTGGCACACCTCCAAAGATTAAATCCCAAGAGGTAGACTCAAACAAGCGCTAGGCCCCCACGTGTCCCAGACCCAAAAAGGGGGCAAATTCAACAGCTAAAACTCAAAAGGCAGATAGGGCGGGCTCAAACGACTAAGTAAAGAGTGAAGGTGAAAGGCGCCACTTGTCTTAACGACGCTCCTTCAAAGGTAAAATCATGAGTGGGTTTTCAAATGAGCGTGAGCCTTCGACATGTCCTAGAGTCTTAAAAGGGACAGATTCGGGGTTGAATAGTCAAAGTAGAAGCAGGCTAGTAGAAGGAGCCACATGTCAACATGGCTCTCTTTCAAAAGTAAAATTTGGGGTGGGTTTCCAAACAAGCGCCAACCTGCCACATGTCCTAGAGTCTGAAGAGGTGCAATCATCCATTGAAAAGTATAAAATTAAGTGGAGGTCTCCATGTGTCTCGACCACGTAACTTCAAAGGTAAAATCTAGGGGCAGTTTTCAAATGAGTGCGAAGCCTCCATGTGTCCAAGGTCAAACTTTTTGACCCGCCAAGCAAAGGGACTCAGGGAAAATAAAAAGGAGGCCAAAGAGCTCATGGAAGTCACCATGTGTCAATCAGGCACTATTTCAAGAGAAAAGGAAAGGGGTTGAATCTCCAAGATGCATGAGGTTGCCACGTGGACCCTGTATGGGCAAAGTCTTTAAATATTGCGCCCTGTGACCCTAATGTTCAAATGGCCATATCTTTTGACTAGAGAATCAGATTTGGGCTGGAGAAGACTTTCTGAAAACTACTCAATGCCCTCTACACCATGGAAACATAAAATATCATTTCTAGTAGGCTCTAGTAAGTGAAAAATGGGTAAAATTCTTCTAGATCATTAACGTAGAATCTAATTTCTCCAACTACTAGATCTAATTCATTTTGATCCGTTGGGGAACCAGAAGTGACATATTGTGGGAAGATTTGTAGAAGGCATTGATATTCAGTAGTTGAGATTTCAAAACAAGATTCAATGCATATCTCATGGTGGTTGGAGTAGAATTCCAATGTTTCCCCTCCTCTCTCTCTCTTATTCTTCCTATATATTGTAATAGAGGGGCACATTCAAACGGTTGGTCGTTGTTTCTCTTCTACCCCCTTCTCTTTCTTCCTTAGGGTAGAATGTAGAGTCTAAGCCTCCTCCCATGGCTCTGTAATGGTGTTTTATTGCCTCTTTCTTGTTGATGGTGCACTGTGTAACATTTAGGACCAATAAAATTTGTTTCGTGATGCATCTGTCCATCCTTGGCTTATTTTGTTGTCTCTCCTTACCTCTCATTGTCTCAGAGTATACTGTGCATATTTTATATGTCTATTGCAAGATCTGGGATATGTGTTTAATGGGTTTCGAAGTGGTGCTCTATGTGAAATCTATCTCTGGTCTGTGGTGTGTTCTGTCCACCCTCTCCTTTGCTCACCTCTCTCTACTTCAGGAAGTCAATTTTGTGACTCAACCACTTCCTTTTCTGGTGTATCACCACTTAGTGTAGGATTTTTCACCCTCTCTCTCTCTGTCCCCTTGGAACGGTTATATTAGGATAGAATTGGTTCTTCCTGCATTGGAGTAGCTTGTGGTAGGTAGATTAGGAAGCAAGAACTAGCTTTCTCTGGAGGTCCATCTCAATTTTTACAAGTCCCATGGCTTGAGAGATGGTCCCATATTGTGTAATCACACTAAATGCCCCACCTTACAATCAGTCCATTTAGGGGTGTTGTGATTCTACACTAACAATAACTTGCATAGATTATCTAACAAGGTGGGAAGAAGCAGCATCTACAAAAGATTGCACAGTGGCTATAGTAGCTATGTTTCTATGGGAAAATGTTATTCATGGTATGGATGTCCTTTAAGTTTGACCAGTGATAGGGGCATATACTTTCTAAATGAGACAATCAGAATTTTATTGGATGAATTCATGATTGCACACCATAAGACTGCACCATATCATCTTCAGGAAAATGAAACTACTGAGGCTTTCAAAAAAAATTCAGCCAGACATTAACAAAAATATGTGATGTTGGAAGAAAGGATTGGGATGATAAAGTATATGCAGTACTTTGGGCATATAGAACAACATATAAAAGGTTGAACAAAGCCACACCATTTTAGTTAGTGTTTGGCGTAAAAACATATCTTCCTATAGAATTCAAGCTACCTTTTTTATGTATTGTGTGCGCTATGTAGTGCCCACTTCCCTTTGACACATTTGATACTGATTTTGATACTATTCATCATATTATGGACACTACTATGTTTTGTTTTAATATGATGGTTAGATGTTAGATCATGGACTAGTAGTGATCTGGATTCAGTTATTATGATTAATGATATACTGTTGTGACATGGACACATTTTAGATGTTGATTTGGATTTATGATATTGGATATTTCAGTAGATCTGGTATGCTAGAATTTAGATGATGGTATAGTTGATTTATTTAATTAAAAATGATAATGTTAAATTAATGATGTTGTTATGATTTGTGTGTTTATAATATTTTGAAATATTGTTTATATCATTTTGGATGTCTGATACGACCACGAGGCCGAAGGAGGTATTTACATTTTGAGGTTAAAAATCACAACAATGTCAGGGGACTGGAGACTAACCATATTGAAATTCTGGATGAACTCAACAGGGTCACCATGGTAACTATAATTGTTTGTGTTGTGTTTATGACAGGATTTCCCATGGGGGGATTTCCATTATATGTGACCATGGGATATGTGTTTTATGTATGTGTTCCCTTTTATTTTTGTTGTATGTATTTTAATTAGTAAAGTGTTCCTTCTTATAATATAATTTAAATATGATAGTTCTAATGTGAAAGTCATATGGTTAAATTTTATTTAATTTAATTGAGATGTGGAATATAAGTAATAAAGTTGTTGTCTTAGTTATTAATTAAATTGGAATTATGTTATGTGTAACCATAGGTTAAATAAATAAATCATTATGTCAAAAGAATGTAATAAATGAAGTCATAGGAATTAATGCATGTTGAAGTGATGTGTTAGTTGTGTAAGTCAGATTTTGGAGTGTGGAACACTTCATCCTCGAATGAATTCGAATTTGACATTTGAGGCCATATTTGGAGGCTTGTGGGACAAGTTAAACTTGTCCCACACCTCTTAAAATCATCCACCAACCATACCTATGGTTTTGGAGTGAAAATTAATATTTTTAATTGTATTTTGAAATGACTATGTGTAAGTCTTTATTGCACTTTACTTACAAATTTTTAATTCAGTCCTTGTTAAAGTATGGGTTAATTTTTGAGTGTGTAAGTTGATTGTCATCTCCATTTATTGTAAGGTTGAATTTTTCTTTTGGGTTTAAGTAAGAATGATGTGGCATCCCACTTGGAATCCACATCATCCTCTTCCTCCCTCTCCTTTAAAATTCAAATTATTCTCTTGTTGAAGGTTGTTGAAACATTGCTTTTTCCTCCTTGGGTCGAATTTTATTGTTGTTGGAGCTTGCCTTGAGGAAGGAGTTGGAAATTATTTTGGATGCTTATACCTTGTTGTTTTGGGACTGCATTTTGAACACTGAAGGAACTGTTGTTTGGGAAAAAAATATCCATTATGGAGAGATAGGATCTTGTCCTTTTAATCTGTTGTTTTTCCCTTTTCTTGTTTGAATGAAATAGTGAATGTGTTGTGTATTCATGGCTGGTTAGGTAGATTTCTTAGGGCAAGGTGTAGGAGGAGACTATGGGGATTTCATATGGCGGGCATAAGGGATTGCCAATGGAACTTGTTCTATTTTGGAGGAATTTTTGGATTGGGATCCACCTAGGAAAAGAAATGGCTTGCATTTCTTACTATTGGGGGGGCATAAGGGATAAACTTGGGAGGGGCATAAGGAGGGGTTGGGAGATATAAAGTTTATGGGTATGATATGTTATTGGTCGTATGCATTTGGTGGATGCCCAATTCTAAATTGGGAGGCATAAGGAGTTTCCCCATAGTTCTTGCTCTTGATGGCTTACTTGATCAAGCCCATGTGTTGTGTGTATGATTTTTATTACAGTTGTGAATTGCTGTCTTTGTTTGGTTTGTGAATTTTTTTGTTTTATGCATGTGAAAGGAATGTTGGTTGCTATGATAGAAGTCGTGTTGCCATGTGTTGATGTCCATTTTCTATTTCAATATGGTTGGGGCTCCGGGGCCAATGGGGAAAGATGGCTTCTCCTTTCCCATTGGATGTCTTGGTTGGGTGGAGAGCATTGCCTATCCCCCTCCCTTGTTTTGATCAAATGAAAAGATGAAGAAATTAGCATGTTACTGTTTTCAAGCTTGGAGAAAATGCAATTTTGACAGTCCCTTTCCTTGATCAAATTTAATGTAACATTCCCACTTTGAAGTGGATGAATGGTATTGTTATTTGTAATGTAAAGACACTTTACATTTGTAAGGAAGGATTAAATCTCATTTGTGCAATGTAAGGAATTATTATTTCATACTCTGTTTTGAAAATAACGTGACAGAATGAATTTTTGTAAATTGAAATTTATGGGAAGGATGAAGTTGTAATGTGTTGCTTGAAATCAAAGAAAGGAATACATATTTTTTTCAAATTGTAGTAATGTATTACAATTTAATTGTTTTTGTGTTTTAAAAATCTATGTTGAAAAAGGAAAATGCGTGTGGGAGAAAAAGATAGCATTTTGTTCTTTATATTTATTAAAATTTGAAATATCAAATGTTACCTTATTGTTCGAATGAGAAGATGGACAAATTAATTGCTTAGACAAGACTTGATAAGCTTTCCACGTTTAGAAGTGACAAATGGATTATTATAGTTGTTAATGAAAGAACTCCATTCTTTTTATAAATCTGGAGTTTGAAAATGGTCTAATAAATGTACAGTTCAGAATTACAACCTAAATTTACAAAGGAGACAATGTAATATAGATGTATTAGGTCCTAATGAACCTAAATAGAGCTTAACATTTAAGAAAAGCATTTTTAGAACTTTATTAAATCCAATTTTAATTTTTACAATCCAATTTCTCGTCAAGGATGTAAAATATATCAATTGTAACTCAATCCACAAATTGAACCTTAAAAATACTCTGAAACTGACCCAGGATCAATCCTTCATGTTCAATTGACATGTTGAGAAGGAGAAAACCAAAATTTGATTAAAATCTCACGAGTTGGAAAATCGCCAGTTTGGGATTTTAAACCCTACAGATCGATTTCTTAAAATTGACCCTCAAAAATTCATCAAAATCCAAAAAAAATTATTGTTGTGGAAAGAGGACTCCGAGAGTTTTCTGGAAAGTCCTTGTTTGCCCAAAACTAACTTTTTTATCAAAATTTATGATCATCTGAAGTTTTGCTTTAAAATGACCATCTAAGAAAATCAATCTAACTATACAAAAATCAAATTTTAACTTTTGGAAAAATTCCCCCAAAAATTCCACGGCCCCGCAACACTCTCAGCCAATCATGGGTCACCATGTGGCAGTTTGGAGGGGGTGAATCTCTTGAAACTTAACTTTTCTGAAAATTTGACATTGGGAAAATTTTCCCATTTTGTCCTGCGTCCCTGCAACCAATCACGTGCTGACACGTGGCATGAATGGTACATGGATTGAATTTGAAAATTTAACCCTTTGTCCCTTTTGGAAAATTTTCACTTTTTCCTCCGTGGCCCCACACCCCTGCAACCAATCAGGCATTGACACATGTCCTAATAGACGCGCGGGTTCGCGGTGTCTTTTTGACCTTTAAACGCCTCTGGCATAAAATTTTAAATCACTCTGTATCGCCGCATCCAATCAGAAAACACCAACGTGCCTCTTGTAAAAATTTGGAGGCAAATTTTCCTTTAAGAAATTTTGTTTGTTTTGAACCTTGGGAAAAATTCCAAATTTTTTCCCGCGGCCTGCGACCCCCGTCCAATCACATGCTGACACGTGAAAATTGGACATCGGCAGGAGTGCGGAGATTTTCTCTCCTTTGAGATATAACTCATAAAATCTCCACTTTCCCTTTTGTTCCACTAGTCCACTATTCCTCGTGCCAATCGAGAGGCACCACGTGTCCTCCCAATCGGACCGCGCGGGCACACAGAGGAGTTTTTGCACTTTTGCGCTCAAAGAGGGAAAATTTCACCCTAGAACTCCATCGGGCCATAACTTGAGATTTATAAGGAGTTAGGAGGACTTCTTTATATGGTTGGAAATGTGAGAGAATTTACTATCCAATGGGCATGATTTATGAAAGTTTTAATGTCTCTAAGTGTGTGAAAAATCATGTTGAACCCTGTAAGCCTGTTTGGACAGAGATGAGAGGGATTTCATTCTCCTAACCTAAGTGATGAATTTAACTTCTTGTTTTGACTTTATGCCTCATTGATAATAGTTGCTAGAAGTAATGGCTGCAAGTCATTCTTTATTTTTAACCTAAATCGGGTTTGTGCTAACTGAGATCTTGTAACCCTCTTTGTTAAAACCTTTAATTAAAAAACAAAATTATTCCATAATTTTCCTGGCTAATCCTAGTTTGTTTCTTGGTCTCAAGTGGTAGTTTCAAGCGGGCATGACATGCTATAGGTCTAGCTTATGAGAAATAATTAGAAGAATGGATTCAAAAATTTAATAAAGCTGGATGAGTGCTGAGCAATAACACGTTGGATTCAACAACAAGAGAAGGCCAGGTAGAAAGCATGGCATGATAGGAACATCTGGGATAAAAAGCTTGAGATAGGAAAGATGGTACTCCTTTATGATTCTAAATTTTTGCGCCATCCAGGTAAACTCAAAGTACATTGGTTAGGGTTGTATGTTATCACTCACATACTTGAAACAAGTGTTTTTTCAATTAGAGGTGTTTGATGGAATATGGTTACCCGGTTACTCTCAACAGGAGTAGGCTGAAGCCCTACTATAAATAAGTTTTCTTGGTGTTTTGTAATAAGGCAGTGTTGTCATTTAGATTATTTTTTCAGTTCTGAATTTCTTTAATGTATTTCCTTTTCATCGCTATGCTTTGTCAATTTTAGTTGGTGATTGTTTGTGTAATAAAGCGTGTTTACGCGCTAGAAGCTAATTCTTCTTTTGAATAATTTTTATGCATAGAGGACTGCACATACCTCTTAGTGAGGGGTAGGTTAGGTTATTGATATCCAGGTACAGGACTGATGAAAATAAGTACACATGAAAGGAATTATCTTCTATGGGTGTTTATTCAAGCTGGATAATTGAAAAAACTTGCTTCTAGAAATGAGGACCATAGGTGGAGATGAATGAAGAAACAATTATAACGCAATGTAAGTAGATGCCAAGGGAATTACCAAGGTAAATCGTAGTGGCGAGGGTAATCAGGCACATGGAGGCATATTGAAGAGAAGTCTAGGGCCAAAGGGTAGGAAGGCGCACCAGAAGGTTATAGCTTGGGCATGATGATGTACCACGTGGAAAAGAACAAAAATGGTCAATTAATGAGGTTGATTGTTGGTAGGTGAAGGAACAATAAATGTACTAACTTTTTGAAAATTTATAAGGACGGGATGTGAGTTCATTCTTATCATTGCAATTAAGATAATTTGAAAAGAGCTAAGTGCGAGTGAGCAGAGAAATCATGTTAAGGTGCAAAGAGTGTGAAACCAGACGTGGAGAGGAGGTTTGTGTGTAGGAGAAGCTTGCATTCTCAGAGGTGAAGAGTTTGAGTGAAGCAGACGTGTTATAAACAAGCTAGGGCATGCAATTTCTACTAGGACATGGAGATTTTAACTATTGTTTCAACTTGCTTGATTGACAGAGGGAAGAAAAGAGATATTTTTTTAGGTCGCGCGCAAAGAAAGCACCCATAGCAGGAGTTAAAAGGGAAGAAGAAGGTCGAAGTGGAAGAAGAAATTGCTCCTGAGAGTAACTTCTCATAAATACAGTATCCAGAGGGTGTGATCGTGGGACAAGAATGGGATTCCCCACATCCGTTAATGTATAATTAGTGATTACAACCATCAAACATCATATAATCAGACGGAGCTCGATGCATTATTGAGCACAAAAATGAACAAGCGCATAGCTAGAAGATATGCCATTGTATGATGATGTTGGTGGAGAAGTTACTAAAGCATATTGGAGTCTAACAGCTGTACGAGATTGTCATACTTGGGGAAGTATGTACCATTGTATTGATCGTTGATGAGTTAGAGTCCATGAGGACTTTTTCTATTTCACTAGATGGAGGGTTAGAATCACACGTGCTTTGATTTAAATAGTGACAGGAATAAGGGCCTCATGAGTGGATCTGGAAAGTGATTTAACTGATAAGGCTGAAATCCTGGAGAAAAGGAAGGAGTAAGTGTGTACCAAAGGGTCTGTGTGGCATGGAAATTGACAAATAGAAGAAGTGCCCAGTAATCGCAGGATGCTTCACATCTTTCTAACAAAGTTGAATGACCAAGAAAGGTGGTTACACATTGCAAAGAATATGTCTCAAGGAGTGGTCTACAATATCACAGATCACATAGCAAAGACAATAATAGAAGAAGTGTGGACAGGTGAAAGAATAAGTTTTGGTACTATTTTATTGTCTTTGGTGTTCATGGAGATTGGAGTTCCCAATGGGCCAAAAGAGAAGATTTGGGAGTACCCCATGGAACACAAGTCTTCTGGTGGAAAGATTTCAAAAATACTTGTGCAAAGGATCAATGGGTGGACCATTTAAGCAAAGGGCAGAGATGTGGTATGGACAGGCTCCATGCGGAATTTGAAGAAGAATGGTGCATACCCAAGGAGTTTCCTTCGGTGGTGGGTAAGGTAGTTCAGTTTTCAATTTACCAACATTTTTACATCGGCGTGATTTATGATGAAGGAAAAGGCTTGGAGCCCATGGTGTAAACTTCCATATGCATTCATAGAAATAATATTTCTAGGCATCAGTTCATTGGTTTCAGATGCATGTTTCCTAACCTTCAACGTAGACAAGGTAGATTATAACTACCAACACTCTAAGAAAGAAAATATGTATATATAAGGTGGAATGCCTACATTGAGAGGCTCATCTCAGATGTATTAAACATGAAACATGTAATCTTGGTAGTTGGGGACACTGGAGTAGCCCTTGTGTACCTTCAAATAAATCCCAAGTTGGAGAACACTAAGTATGTGGAGAATGAGTTCTCTCTCCCATGGCCGCCAAAAAGTAAGCATACAATGGAAAATGTTCCAGCGCCTAAACCCACAGAGACAATACAAGTATATGATGAAGAAGAGGAGCATGAGGATAGTAGTGGTTTGGAGCACAAAGGCAGAAGATAGCCTCCAAATAGGGAATAAGCTGAGAGTGCAACTACTCCACCTCAACCATAAGAGGGAGATTATGAGGACTTTGATGCATTCCAAGGAGAGTATTGTTTTAAAAAGAGTATTCAGGAGAGAACAAGGACCCAAGGTGCTAACCTGCAATCAGTGCACAGATCACCTCGACTCTCTCCATATAAGGAGACAACTGAGAAGAAAAGAAGAATGAATTTGAAGTTGAGTGAGGAGGGAGAAGAGTCTAAGGAAATCATGCCCGATTCCCCTACACCTCCAGAGAACAAGCAAGAATAAAAGGACGAAGAAATGAAGGATGGAGAAGAGGGAGAAAAGGATGTAGATGAGACAGCGACTGAGACTACTCAGGGTACAGAAGAACAAGCTCCAAATCTTGAATCCCAAGTTCCTAAGGGGCTATGCCGAGGACATAGGTATGTTCCACCAGTCATGGGCTATGCCGAGGACATTAGGTAAAATTGTCTATGCCCATTTTCAAATCACAATGACACAAAATGATTTGTATGGGTAGGAGTTGATGGATGAAGATATGGAAACTGTGTGCATAAAGAAGCAACTGTCATGGTTGATGCATCATGCACATGGATGAAGATATTGATGTGTGTGAAGAGTCATGTGTATCAAGGAGGTTTAAGAAAACACCTCAAGCCAGACACATAACAATAAAGCCTACTATTATGTCAAATGAACAAGTGAGAAATGCTTTGGTAAAGGTCTCAATAGAGGTGGCTCGGAGAAATATGGATAAGGTTGAAACAATTAGGGTGTTGAGGGAGGAGATAAAGACTAAGGATGCAGAAATAGTGCACCTCTAAAGAAAGAAAAAGACTTGGCACAGAAGAAGAACATTCTTTTCATCAGCATGGCAGAGGAATTTGGGGACAATATCATGAAAGCAAAGCCACACTTAAATCCAAAGGTACCAAATATGTTTCCTTCAATAATGCATCATGTAAGTACCTTGGTGGACTTAGTGCTTGAAGATGAACCTATGTGTAAGCCAGAACCAAAGGATCCAGCACATGAAGCAGAGAAAGAAAAGGCTTCAGTGATGAGAAATATTTTATCATATGAGGGGTTGCTTCAAATCTTGCAGGAGGAACTGAAGAAAGCAAATCAATCATTGAATATATGTACAGCCCCAGAAGTCATTATAAGAAACTAGGACCATTTTGGAAGATAGTGAAGTTATGAAGGCCATGAAAGATGAGACCTTGGGCCGCACAGAATGATTAGCACTTGTTAAGTAGAAGCATGAGGCCCTTACAGCAGATCAATAACCAAACAAAGAAAGGTTGGATAAGCTTGTGAAACTCATTGCGTAAAATATAGACTTGTTAGAAGGAAGGAATGAATGCCATTTCCATCATTGTGTTGGTCTTACAGAATGAGAAAGGTGAGATTGTAAAGGATGACTTAGGGTCAATTGTAGTGGATATCCTAGAAAATGTGGAGGCCATACTCAATGATTGGTAGACTTTAGATGTAGGAAATAAAAGAAGAATGTCCTGAATTGATTCTTCAAGTTAAAGTAGAAGATACTGCAGGGTAAAGACATTCTTTTATTCGTAAACATTCTTTCTATTCTTCCATTCATATTCTTTGATTCATTTTTGAGACAACCATTTCCGGACGTTGGCAATGCAATTAGTGTGGGGTAATGTTTATCAGTTAAAGTATGGCACTTATTAAAGAACATACATAAGGTTCATGCGGGAAGACGCAGAGCACGCTCAAAAGCATAAAAGGATCGAAAAGGAATCACGTGTTGGGAACAAAGATAGATTCGGGACTTATCCATTTTCATGATGATTGGGGAGTAATTCCTAATAAATAAGCAATGATAAATTCATCTAAAGCATCAGGTGTCATATCAGAAGAAGGACCCCATGTGAACCAGATGGCATGGTGTACAACGAGATATAAAGCAATGGGGTCATCAACAAGAAATATACATATAGGTGAATTGATAGGATTAGTTAGCACATGTTGTTGGCCTTCCAAGAGAATTTGTTGAGTATCATCCAGGTAAAATCATAAGAGCACTATATAAATCCTTAAGCTTAGCTATGCGCAGCCTCATCATAAATGGGAAATGACACCTAGAATTAGACATGATTAGGAGAAAAGAAGAACTATGCTCTAACCACCTAAGTATTAAAAATGATATGAAAGTAAAATGTTCAAAGAGTTGGGTTTTACCAAAATGATTAACTAAAAATAGAGAAATGTAAACTTTTCCTACTTTATGAGTTAATTTATTAAAATAATAGAATTGAGAGGGATCTGGTACAAACCTTAATTTAACGTACCTCACTGTGTATTGGACTGTAGTAGGTTGATGTGTGGACTGAGCAAGTTATGACCAAACAGCCTCAGGAAGGGCAGGAACTAAGTATCTAATTGTAAGGAGGCGCCTGGAAGGGTACTGGGGTGCCCCGAGGCACCCTAGTTTGTGATCTAGGCATTGAAGACTGCATAAAAATCTTGGGATCTAAGTTTGGTAGTGTCGCAATATTTTTGTAATACCTTCGTTCTTGTCACACAGATGTTGCAATAATGTCATTTGTGTCGATGTAAATGTTGTGTGAAGATATACCTGCAAAACCCTATTCAAAGCATTAATTCCTAAAACTAAAAATGTATATGAATAGGTCAGACTGACCTCAGCTACTAAACTAGTGGTCTTATGACTAAGAACTGCACTACATTTTAGACCCCATGTAGTTATGTGTGTGTGTGTGTGATTGTGTGTCTAGGATGCCCTAGCATCAATGACGTAGAAGTAGGGGGCAATAACTAGATGTAAAGATGTAAATGGTGGATGGAATGGAAATAATACAACCCTTTCCCCCTATGCTTGTTTGATGCATATGTAGAAGGTGCCCAAATGTAGTCCCTTTCCTTAATAGATAGTTTCCCTTGATAGTAAGATGTCTTCCCATAATGTAGTGAGTATGTTTATGTTTTATATAGGGATCTCTTGTTCAAATTTTGAAACTAGTGATATGAAACTACCAACTATGACCTAGGGGAATGCACGGGGGTAACAACAAAGACCGACCTCAAAAAAATAAATTAAGACCAAAAAGTACAATGACACAGGCACCTAAAATCATGAACTGGGGACCCCGAGGCGCCCCAATATAACCCTACGCGCCCCAATATAGGACTGGAAATGATAAATGAGGTAATTATGACACATATGACCTTCTAAAAGGCTCCCAAAACTGTATAGACAAGTGAAAAATAAACCAGACAAATAACAATGACGACTGACTAACAAGCAACAAGACCAAGGGATGGGTCACTAGTGAATACTTTAAGTATGCAAGATCCATATATAAAATAACATACCTGTCGGTATAAATGTAATAGTAAGTACATGATTTTGTGTCTACATACATCACTTATCATGTTACTTGGAATCATAGTATGCTTTATCATTTTTCCATACATAGATGTACGTTCACATGGTTATTTTTTGAGGTGAATTCATATCACTTCCAAGTTTTTCCATGATGTATGATGTTTGGCATTATACCACACCAATCTTACTGAGGCTTCTGGGGGCATCCACATTTCCTATTTTATATATTCAAGTTCTATCATTGCAATATCTACCAATTTCATTCCTATTTTTTGTTGTATACATTGTGGCATACTATCATTTTTTCTAACATGCTAATGGGTGCTCTCATGTTTATCATTTATACTATAGGCCTACTGTCGATCATGGTTCTCTGATTTTCTTATATCTAGTATTCTTTTTCTATGTCTTGATTGCCATTTTTTGGGCTATGCTCTATGCTCAATGTTTATTTTATTATATTACCTTAAAGGCTTTGATTTTCTTACAACATCCTGAGTGGTATCCCATGTATTCAACCAGCTACTCATTGTGTTTTTTACAACGTTACTATGTGTTATGACTTATTTCTATTATGTCATGTATATTCGTTTGTGACTAACACTTTTGGATGGCCTTTTTTTTTCT